>OY728140.1:643247044-643740311 GCA_963277665.1 Viscum album
CAATAGTGGAGTGATAGATGTTGTTGTATGGGAACACAAACAAAGTAAAATGATCCTCCCAACTGCGACTGAGTTCAAAAACACAAGCACATAGCATGTCCTTGAGGGCCTGAATGGACCACTCAGTATGACCATCTGTCTGAGGATAGAAGGCAATGCTCAAACGAAGTTATGTCCTAAAAGCCTCCTGCAACCCTTACCATAGCTGGGAAGTAAAACATGCATCACACTCAGAGAAAATCATCAAGGTTACTCCTTGTAGCCGTAAAATCTCTTGCACATAGAGGCTCCTCATGCTCTCTACTGAACCATACTCTCCGATTGGTATGAAGTAGGCCAACTTGGTGAGTTGGTCGAAGATCACCAAGATAGAATCATGACCTCTGGATGTACGTGGATGTACTATCACGAAGTCCATGGATATCCCATCCCACTTCCACACTGGGACCATCATAGGTTGAACCAACCTTTCTGGTACCTGATGCTACGCCTTTACTTTCTCATAAATGAGGCACTGAGAGGCAAACTCTGCTACTTCTTTCTTCATTACTGTCCACATCTGTTTTCATCAGAGATCCTCGTATTTCTTCACCACTACGGAATGTACTGCTAGAGGGGATGAGTGGAACTCCCTCAAAACTTCCTCCCAAAGTGACATTGGTACCATAGTACATCCTCTGAAGAAGATGACATGCATCCCGCCTTCAAAAACTCCATCAGTTGCTTGTCCTTTAGATATCTCAGCATGTCGAGTCTCACAGTTAGTGTCCCCATGCTATGCCTCCCTAACTTGCTGAAGAAGTGGAGGAGTAACTGTAAGAGACTGAAGGAAAGCTACTCCATCTCGATCCACAAGGGATATCTGCAAAGCAGCTAGCTACTCTATTGCCCCACCTAGCAGCTATATAACAGATCTTTTACTGAGTGCATCTACTACAATGTTCTCTTCCCAGGTTTATAGACTATCTCAAAGTCATAGTCATGGAGGAACTAAATCCAACGTCATTGTCTCGGGTACATTTCCTTCTAAGAGAAGATATACCTGATACTCTTGGGATCATAGTACCCTGTAAAATGCTCTCGCATCAGGTAATGTCACCACATCTTCAAGGTGAAAACCATTTCTTCTAACTCCAGGTCCTTGGTAGAATAGTTATGCTCATTTTGTCTCCGCTATCCAGAACCATAAATGATCACTTCTCGCTCATGCATCAGGACACATCCGATTTTGGTCCCTAATGCGTCGCATTATACTATATACCCTATGCCATCCTCCAAAATCCTCACGATGGGGGAAATAGTCAACCTCTACATTAGCTCCTAAAAAACTTGCTGGAATCTCCCTGACCACAAGAAGGGTGTCCCTGTATTTATCAACATTGATAGTGGTGTTGAAACTCTAGATAAATCTGTGACAATTATTCGGTACTATCCGACCGAACCTAGGAAACTTCGTACCTTCGTCACACTCTTGGGTTGATCCCAAGCAAGTACTGTTTCAATCTTCACTGGATCCACTGCAAATCCATCCTCTGAGATGACATGTCCTAGAAAGTGCACCACTCAGTTCTAGAACTAGCACTTCGAGAGCTTACAATAAATTTTTTCCCTCAGTGTGTGTCCATAACAAACTTCAAGTGCTTGGAATACTCCTCCTCAGTAGTCGAGTAGATCTGAATGTCATCAAAGAAGACTAATACAAAGCGATAAAGGTATGGATGAAAGATTCAGTTCATGAGTCCCATGAACACTTCTGGGGCATTGGATACACCAAATGGCATAACCAAGAACTCGTAAACGTTGTACCGACATCTGAAATTCGTCTTCTGTAAATCCTCATCTCGCACTCTAAGCTGGTGATAGACAGATCTGAGGTCTATCTTCATGAACCACCATGCTCCCTTCAGCTGATCATAGAGATCGTTAATCCTCAAGAGTGCGTACCTGTTCTTCACGGTCCCATGGTTTAGGCCCTAGTAGTCAACACAAATCCTAAAGCTCTCATCCACCTTCTTGGATAACAAAATCTGGGCTACCCAAGGGGAAACATTGGGTCGGATGAACCCTTTCCAATGTAAGTCCTCCTGCTATACCCACTGCTCACGAAGCTCCACGGGTGCCATCTGATATGCTGTTGTAGATATTGGTGCCATTCCATGGTACAAGAATATATAAAAGTCCACCTCTCTCTGAGGAGGTAGACCCGGAACATCATTTGGGAAGACATACATGTACTTGTCCACCACTACAAGATAGCTCTTACTCCCCAAATCGACCACTACGAGGGTAAGGCTAGTCAACTAATGTTTTATCGGCTGCACTCTCCTCTGGGTAAGTCCATCCTATGTGAAATAGGCTCCATTCTCACCGGTGAAGGAAAAATAGGTCACATCCGTGTAGACATACCACACTTTGTGCCTAATATAGTCAATCTGAGCATGGACTGTAGCTAACCATTCCATACCCAAGATGACATCGTAAGGCTTAGACGCCATGACTAGGAGATCAATACTGAAGCTCTCACCTACTAGAGTAATCTCTCACTTTCGGCACCAGTGTTTAATCTTCAAATCTGCTCCCGTAGGAGTCTCTAGCCATAAGCATTAAGCCAACGGATCCATTGGAATCACCGAGCACCTAACGAGGGTTGTGGTAATTAAATAATGACTAGAACCTGGGTCTATAAGTATTGTAGCTAAGGTGTAGTAGATAAAGATCAAACCTCATATCATCTATGGAGTGCCAAAATCGTAGGCCTCATCTTCCTAGAGATGAGCTTTCCCCTGTCCACCTGCTCCCTGTGGTTGGATTGGACCACCTGGTGGTGGTGGCGGTAACATCTTGAATCGTCACCCACCACCACCGGCACTGCTAGCTCCACTACCAAATCCACCGTCTCCATGTGGACCTCTTCAGTCGAACCTCTATCTCTCACTAGGTGGTTTTTTGACCGTCTTCTGATCATCTGTATGGATGGTCGAACAGTTAGGAGCCAAGTGACCCTACCCGTCACATGCGTAACACTTCCCGCTTCCAGCATGAGTGGATCTGCCTTGGGTTCCCTACACAACTAACCCTGAATCATGCGGTTTTCGACATGTAGGTCATGTACTCTTAGACCTCTGTTACATCTGTCTGCTACCAGCTGCAGAAGACTCCGCCACGTGACGTCTGGTGGTGGGTCTTGCTGATGGTGACTACTCATCAAGGAAACTATCCACTAAGAGGGTTATCTCTAACACCCCCGCTTGCGTTGGGATGCTAAGATAAATCATCTATGCCCTTAACTGTTGCTTGAGTCCCTGATTGAAGGTTTGGTCACTGAATAATGGGTCCCGCACCATATCTATGGAGTAGCGTGAGAGGTCAGTGAACCTTGTTTAGTACTGCGCCACAGTCATACTGCACGGTTACATTGATACATCGACCGCCACACCAACACTGGATTCCCTAAACTGATAACCACACTAACTAAACTTAACACTATTGTCATTAAAATATCAAAGTCTTATGTTCTACGGTAGAACAGACTCCTTTGATACCAATTTCTCATGACCTGTCCCCCGGGGCCCATGCCGTTACAAACCCAAGCCCACCTTCCATAGGCCAGGGGCTGGAGAATAGCACCAAAATTCATATTTCCTATAACCAGGAAGTCATTGCCTTAATATCCTGTAAACACGCACTACAAAGCACACAAAAAATTATTAACACAAGTAAACTATATAGAAAAATGATTGATAAACGTAAAATGGGTCGGAATACACCCCCAATAGTAATAGTATAAGTAAAACTGAAATAAAATAAAATTGAAGAAAAATAAAAGCAGATAATGGTCATCCACTGAGGTTCCTACCTGAAGGGTAGGTACAGATCACCTCCTCAGCACTATACATCCGCCTATCTCCTCTACATACCATCCCACCGTATGGTCCACCTCCAGGCCTCGTCTAACCCTAGTACCCTCATCCTTGATTAGCATTATCTATCATCTACACCAAACAAAACAAGGTGTGGGCATAGCCCATGTAGGGCTGAGTAAAACGATATTCAGTAGGGTCCCTGAGACCCTCAAGGTCTCACAAAATCCACCAAGGATGAACCACAAGGAATGAAATCAACTGACAACCCCACTTAGGTATATTCCCATACATATACCTAAGTTATAAAGTATAACCATCTTAATCATGAGGTAAACATGAATTATAACTCAAATCACAAAGCTCAAATGTTCCACAATCGAAGGAATACCACGAAGGTAAGTACCACACAGGTACGCCACACCGAAGAATACCACCAAGGTATTACCGTGAAAGAAAGTACCATAAGGTATAGACTTATCTCACACTAGGTATATCTTAGGTACAAAATTAGAGATGATTAGACGTAACTACTCTATCATCTTACTATGTTAAGAGGCTCGGCTGTTGACCCACATAGGATCGCTCAGTGCTGACCCACATATGATCACTAGGTGCTGACCCACACAGGATCCCTCGGTGCTAACCCACACAGGATCGCTCGGTGCTAACCCACACATGATCGCTCGGTGTTGACCCACACAGGATTTCTCGGTGCTGACCCACAAAGGATTTCTAGTTGTTGTCCCACATTGGATCGCTCGGTGCTGACCCACATAGGATAGAAAATAATTCTTCACGTCACAGCTAGCTATTGGGTTCCCGCACTTAGTTTGGTCATCTCCAGGAGGGTCTGAACCTCAATCCACTAGATGATACTCCAACATCGAAGAAGCCCCACTAAGAAGTATCCCAAAGGACCGCCATGTCATAGGGGTCTCAACGCAACAAATGGTGCATAAATCAGATGCCCGGTCAGTAACTTATTATACTTTTAGTCCTGAGGGCCGGTTGGATTAGTGCTCGATCCGACTAGACCGTATCGCAACATTATCCAAATATTAGTTGGGCTATACCAAAGAGACTATATCACTCAAGGGTTTCCGTCGCCATAGATGGATCGTCAAACGGACATCTGATGCCAATGTTATGGCCAAAACAGAGTAAAGCTTAAACCCGGTCCATGTCCAGTCTGACCCGGCCCGTTGGGTTCGACTCGGCCCGTGTTGGGCTACCCGACATGGGTATCTTCCCATGGTGTGGAGAAGGGGTAGTGGAACCTTAGGGCGGCGTGAGGCCGTGAGGGCAGCACAGAGGCTGCGAGGGCAGCTCAAGGGCTACGAGGACAGCACGAAGTCCGCGGAGGCCACGATCAGAGCGAGGCCGCGGGGCAATGGTGGCCTCGGGTGGCATGGGGCTACGGGACAGCGGTGGCCACAAGAGATGGAAGCCCCGGGTGGCGGAGGCTGCGGGCGGCGTAGAGGTCCATGGGGCAGTAAGGTCGTGGGATGGCACGGAGGGCCACAGGCCGGTGTGGAGGGCCGCCGAGCAGCGCAGCCGCGATGAGGCACCATTGTGACATCTCCTTCATCGTGGCCGGTGGTGGTGTCAGCCACCATTCTCAAGCCCCACCGAGCTTTTTTTTTGTACTCCTACATCGTGAAGAATAAAAAAATAATAAAGAACAATAGAGGGGTCGGGCCATGTTTGTTTGGCTCACACCCTCCACATTAGAGAGGTAGCAAGCAGCTCAACAAAATCCATGACTGAAGAACGTCAAACTCTACAACCCCCGACAATGATTATTCCCTATCCCACAGAAAAGAAATCATATGTGTATCAACTAGTTAGAGATTTTATCAGAATTATTTTTTTATAAGGGATGAATATATGAATCCATAATCACACATAATAAAAACCCTAACTCAATTGTTCGTTGATGTTGGTGTAGGAAAGAAGTTACAGATGGCGAATATGGTGCCAAAAATTGTCACTTCTAAAACCACGCTTTGAAGTCGGGCTCGTATGTCATCCTCTTCCTTGATTTATGAAGATTATTCTTCAATGGTGTTCTTCCTTGGGGAACTTTCTCACACCAAGGAACTTCTTTTCCAACAAAAAATCCTCCCATGAAAAGAGGTTCTAATATAATTAAATTAAGTAGATTAATTCTGTGGGCATGTTGGCATAATTAATTGGATCATTTAATTCCACCATGTTTGAAAAATAAATTGGCCCAATTAATGAATGGTGTTGTCAAAATTTTAAAGTAGATGAGTTGAAATGGTTTCTCTCACTAAAGGGGTTCAGGTGGTCCCGGCCTCTATATTCAAAATGGGGGGGGGGGCAGTTTAGGCTTATAGGTACCCACCTCTATAACATACATGTGTGATGTTTTAGTTCAAGTGGTCCCCACATTTAAACAATCCACATGGGAGGTTTCAACAAAAATAAAAATATAATAAAAGTTTATTTTATTTTATTTCTATTTCCATGAAAAACCCAAATTCTATCTTCACTCTCGATCTACTGCGGTTGAGGTGAAGATCCCCTTAAGCGAATATCAGCGCTATGAGTTCAACGGTGCCCTCAAATTTCAATTCCAATCATCGATTCAAAAGTAATAATAACATGCTCATACGTTTATAGAACGTACGTGAAAAAAAGATTAGAAATTAATTCTGAGCACTCTGGGCCTCAGAATCACGCATCGTTAGTGTTCGCAGACTCGTAAAATTTCCATTTAATAAAAAACAAATTTACAAGTAATATATGTGTTTTTACAAGATGAAACAAGTTCCCATGTAATATTTAAAATAATTTTGTCAAACTATATATCCAAACAAGGCTCTTGGAAAAACATTGGTCAATATATAATAATAAGGAATATATCTATCAAATAGAAGAAAACATAGTTCCCAATACATACAGAGTGTATAACATATCATCTATGACCATTCCATATAACCTGATGTGTCATATACACCATTTTCGATTCGTATAGATATGATTATCACATCTACCATGACCAAGAAAAAGAAATAAAAGTTTCTAGCCCCATGGGTCCAAATAAAAGATGTTTTTATCTGAGGAATCCTCATCAAGTAACTGTATCATATCTGTGAACACTTAATTTGACTTCGGTGGAGTCTTAGGAAAATGTTTATTGATCATGTCCTATGCGATTCCATGATAGATGGATCCAAGGGGTATTCAAGACCCAGGTATCCAAAGAAATCAGGATCTAATGTGCATAAATGTCCAAGAAAACCCCTACTACTATCATGACCCATAGTATATTGTGCCCACGGTGTCTAATGGAATCATTCCTCATTCAATGAATTTATCAAATCAAAATATTTTAAATTCCATGAGATTATCCAATCATATAACATGTCACTTATAAACAATTAATTGATTCTAAACATGTACAATATGCAAAGGGTGGCCAATCATATCTTTATTAATCAGTAAAATTCAATTGACCTATAATTGAGATTCTTATAGCATGGAAAGATCACACACACCCCATGGGTGGTGTCACAAAGAGAAAAGTCAAAAGGGAAAACCCCATGGGAGGACAATGATGGCCAAAAAACAACCACCTATCTTAAAGATTCTCAATAAAATCCTAATCATGTTCTAATTTTTTCAGTTCAATTATTCAATTAATTATTGGGGCACTAGGGGAATTTATGGTGCAATGTATAAAGGAAATAAAAACTTTAAAGCACCAATCCATAAGGCAAAAGTATAGAACACCTACCATAGATCCTTAGTAGATTGAATGTATAATATCTTCTTTTAACACAGTCCCTATTAAAGTAAAAGTGAATAACCATTGAAGAACTATAATCTATGGAATATTATGTTTCACCCAATTAAATATGTCAATATGAAGTTAAATAAATAATGACACAAAAGGAATGTCGTACTCTCCATAATTAATACAACTTGATGATCAATGCTAAAAACTAAGTATGTATAGAGAAACAAGATCAAAATATACCAAAGGAATCCAATGAAGTACTCCTCTGTGAGTTCAATACAATGGATGATGGATAGAAAATATTTTATATTTTATTAATTTTTAGGTGGAAAATAATAATTTTCCAAAAAAATTCTCAATCACACTTTTATGAAACATCATTTTCATAAACTTGGATAAATTTTGCAAAAAACCCCACTGCTAAAAAATAAGTATTTTTCCATGGTCATGCACCTCCCTTTTCATTGTTCCCTCAAACCATACAGCCTTGGGATCCATTTTTCCATCCCTGCAGGGTTTCATCAAACCCTGTGTCTTTGGTTGAAAGGATTCTATTAACCCGTTAGGTTGTCTGTTTTACACCAAGAGTGGGGATTTGGGATCCAAACATTCCCCACACACCCTTGATACACCGATGATCACATTGAGTGATCACATTAGTCTATAAAAAATCATTTAATCTAAAATTTTATATGTCATATGAAAACCCTAGATCATACAATATTCCCAATTTAATGTAATTTCTAACAGAATTTCTCTCTCAAGGTTGGCCAATAAACGACAAAGAATTACTCCTTCCACAGAGCATGTTTCGTGGTCTCCAGCTCTAAAGTCTATTTCTGTAAATGGACATGCTAAAATAGCACCCTAACTAGAGAAAATAACCTACCAAAGAGAACCGTTGGGCTCATATGAAGGATAATAATTGTATTCACCTTGAAGGATGAACCTATATAAAACTCCACCAAAGTATTTGACCAAAATTAATGATAATGGTGTAGCTATGATATATGTAAGATGTCATGCACAGACCGATACCTCTAAGGTATCTAGAACAAATTTTCTATTTGATTTACTCTTTCTATAATTTCCAACATCCTAAAATATCATGTTCAAATACTACCAGGTCTCCTAATACGTTGGATTTCTAACCTTTTTGGGATATATTAAAAGACACTATCCCCGAAAATAAACTCTAGAGGTCATCAAATGTGGTCAATGTATAAATTCTGTTGAGACTGTGTCGATCAACTGTACATTCTCATAACTCTCCCACATGAGACACAATCAATGTAAAGCTTCCTCACCAACATCTAACATGCGAATGGGTGATCAGCATGTTCGGTTATACAAATCCACATAGTATTCCATATATATAGTTTCCGGATGATTGAGGTTGTAGGATAACTCAATAAGGAGAATATTCTTCATCCAAGAACCCCAATATACATGAATCATTCTTTTAGTGTGTCCTTAAGAACCTTAATAGAGTTCTCTATATTTCCATCGGTCAGAGGGTGGTGTATAGTGCTTAGACGTTCCTATGTGAAAATACCATCTAAAAAATATACTAAAAACTAAATGTAAACTAGGAATCACTATTTATAATTATTTTCTGAGGGTATCCTTGTAGTCATACTCTCTCAAGGATATGAGACCACCTAATATCATAGACTGAAAATTTTCCATAAATTGTAGGAAATGAGAATCATTTGTGAGACTATACAAAACAAACCAACTAGTATTATTTCATCATGGTGACCTTAGAAAAAAAAATTCAGGAAATAAATCATGATATCATCCCATTTTAACTTAGTAATTACAAATTCGTTTAAAAATTTTGTGGGTTTTTGATGTTATGCCTTCACCAGCTAACAGGTGAAACTCCTCGTGAAAAAACTATCCTCCTCACGTTTCATTCTCGACCACCTATACTAGTGGTGTACATCTGTGTATCTGTGATGCACTTCTCAAACAAAGGTTTGAAACTCTTGCATTATATCGTCATGTATTTTCTTTATAACCCATATTTGACATGAATATTAATGATCACATCCTCACTTACAGTCCACCCAAGAGTTGGGTCCTCACTGTCCACCATCTCTTATAGGTCTAAGATCTTGGAATCCAATAGATACATCACCTTTACTCTATCTAGAAGGGTAGATGTCACAATTATTTATGAAGAAAATTCTTACTCTATATTTCATACAACTGAAAGTGCATATCAGGGAAAAATCTATAATCATCCACTCACTACTAGACTATTGAACTATTGGTATCTAAGCCTTTCTTCTTAGTTAGTTAGATAGTGTATTTCCATTCCCATGTTTATAGGAAAGTTCAAATTCCAAATATAATAGGTACTCAAGACATATTTTCTACCTCATATTTGGAAAATGGTGTCTAAATATATGCTTGAGTATCTCATGTTCATTTTACCCCAGAAAATTCTCTCCCGTTTGATAGTGTCTCCAATAGTGAAAATCATGGATAACTGTGACCGTTTATAGATCATGCATAGAGTAATTCCTCTAATATAGCCTCCAATGACAATAATTGGGCACCATGACTCTATCCCCCTTCAGGAAAACATTTCGCAGGACGATACATGATGTTTCCAATACACAATTTAGATCATTGTAAAAATTAGTAGAATAAGAACATACATTAAATTAATTCTCCCTTTTAGCTCTAGAAATGATGTCTCATTGTTATCTGTCCATAAAAACTTCACACCCTTCTTAGTAAAACCCATAAACATTGCTTCTAATCATGATAAGTACATTATGAAATGCCTATAATATTATTTGGCCCTAATAAAGACTATATTTCAAATATGATTTGGGGATTCATTGAGGAAAATATACCTCTCTCTTTTACTAGGTCAACTGATACTTATTTCTCCAAGATAATATGACCCATGAAGTGAATCGTATCCATATATAAGTTACACTTTTTGTGAAAATCATATAATTGATGCTCTCTCTATGTATCAATAAATATATCATGTTTTATTTGTTATGTTCATCTATATTGTGAGAATACACCATGATATCATCCTTGAAAACACAGAAAATGAATCTAGATAAGGATAGAAAACTTGGTTCATCAGTTCCTTGAAAACTGATAGTGCATTCATGAGACCAAAGAGTGTAACCAAATAATCATATAGACTATACCTACTATGGAATTCTATATATGGTATTTATGTAGGTTGAACATGCACCTGATGGTATTATGATCTCAAATCGTCTTTGGTGAACACTCGATCTCCTTGGAGTTGGTCAAATAAATTATCTATCAATTTCAAGGGATGCCTATTTTTAACCAATAAATCGTCAAATTTTTGGTAATCTATAATATCCTAAGGGTACCATCTTCCTTTTTCACGAAAAGGTTTTGATAACCCAATAAACAAGTATTAGGTCATACAGAACCCTCCCCCCCCATGTTCTTTAACTACCTATTAAAGTCGTGTAACTCTATAATATCCATCCTATAAGGAGTAATGGATACCAGTGATACTCCTGGATCTATATTGATGAAGAACAACACTTTTATCTCATGAGGTAAAACTAAAACATTATCTGGGAAACGTCCATTAAATGATCATCCACTAGAATGAAATATGCATGAAACACTCCATGATCGTCCAGATATAGCCTAGCAATTTGGGCTATCATCCCACCTAGCCCACTATGTTCTATTGAAGTTCTGCTACCATTGGCATCCCATTAACCATTTTGTTTAACAAATCAACCCTATGGTGATGTTAATTTCATCTTTCTATGATTGAAATCAACATATTCTTGAAAATAATATATTCAATTCATCCCATGTATAACATCAAGCCTGATCATCTCGAGTAAAAAATGATTCCATACAAAGTGACCCCCACCAGTCTCAAGGGGGGACTCCCTATATTGTAATATTATATAATATCTAATTTCTAATATAGTATCATGTATATTGATGCCCTCATAAAACCTAATAACAAGAACAATTATTTTCATGACTTATACATATTTAAAATTTTGTGATTCACCTATATAAAAAATACTAGATAAAATTGTATTAGTTACTAAAAAGATAACTATCACCATAGATGGCATAAAATTATGATCCTCGGGTATATGATATAGACAATATACCTTGTTCACACCAATTCCCTGTGACATAACCTCGCTACCTAGTGTAGGCCCAATACACTATCTACGTACAATCGGTGTCTAGATGGATCGATTATGACCACCAACTATGCATGATCTATTAGTATTACTCCTACTCCCAGCCTAACATTGGGTTGTGAAATTTGCACCTTAGATTGTTGTATGATATGAACCTATTATAATCATTACTATATGATATTTTCTATAATAAAATTTAAGGTTTCATATCCTATTGTAAACAAAACACTCTACTAGGTCTTGATCACACTAATTTCCCATTTGACTCCATATTTCATACTGATGATAGAAAACAAAATTTCCATCACTAACAACAGAGATGGTACCAATTTTAGAGTAATATTCAAAACGTCATATCCTACCACTTGTTATTCAACCGCTGGGCTAAAAGACTACACTACTCTTCCATACACCGACTTACTCCCTCAGGAACATCTTTCTAATCAGTACATGATCCACTATATCATTAATAGAGGTGAATCTAAAAATGTTGAACATCAATAAAATGGAATTTTATTGTCCTTCCATTATATTTTCCCCCTTGATCCCTCATCAAAAATATATATTAACTCAAAATTCTCTATCTCTATAAATAATGTTGAATACTCTATATTAGAAATGATTCCCAACCTTAGACACAAGAACTCGCTAGCCCACAATGACCTCAGACCCATGAGTTAAAAATAATCATAAAATATGGTTTTTAAATCATCCCAGGCCATATTTTTGTAGCCTTTTATCCTTGTTTGAAACATCCCACCATACCTATTTATCTACATTATGCATATAATTCATCAGATTTACTCTCCAATTAAGATGTGTCTCTATATTTTTAAATATCTAAAGGGTAGAATCATTCCAAAACATAGTGTCATGTGTACATACATATATATAAAACATGGGAGTAATATGCAATAGGAACAAACATTTGAGCTCAGCCATAGATGAGGCTGGTTGTTGAGCTCTCAAAATTTTTTTGCATGTAGTGTAAAATCCCATAGAGAACTGTGCATCATCACCATTGTCCTATAATGTATCTAGTTTCACATCAGGGACTATAGGGGGATCCACCGGTTTCCCATTTCCCACTACCTCTAGAGAATGGTCATTGCCAAAATCTTGGAATAAAATTGGGTAGGTCATCCTCATGTGTTGTTTCCACAATTCAAAACAAAAACCTCAAAAAAGATTCCTAACTATATATTCAAACATGAAAGAGTATAATAGGTCAAAACACCCTATAAATAGGTAACACACCTCTAACGCCCCTAAAATGTTGGATTTTGTAAAAATAAATAGTCATAACATCACTATATAGACTCCCTAATGCCCACTCAAATGTCGAGCCATGATCAAGCTCTCCATTTCATAATTGATTTTCCTTTTGAATTCATATTCACTTCAAAACATTTCCTTAAATTATTTAAGAAAAAGTAATTCACTTATGATCCATAAGGGACCATTCAACTTCTGAACTTAAATATGGCATCCAATTAATCCCTGGCATAACACATTCTAGTCTATTAGACAAGTTCTTTATAACCCAACATTCCATAGTTGACTATATGGGGTTTTTTTGTTGTAGTCTAATTAGGAATAAAATGTTTAGTATGTGGTATTAACACTACGTGCAAACCATGTTTCTAAATATGTAGCACAAATCCTTAATTAAATTCCATGTACATCACACATGGCGCAAATCACAAAGTCAGGCAGTCAAGTAATGCATCATATATTGAATGGATTAATACTTTGAATTTGAATCCTTTAAAGTGCCTAAACATATGGATTATATGAATAATCCAATATAATTATAAAATGATAAAATAAATTCTCATACATTTCAATTATAACATCCCAACTTAGGAACATCACCAAATAATGAAATTCAAATAAACTGTATTTTAAAAACCAAGAAAACCACAATTTCTGTTCAATGAAATTTGGGTTTTCCCCATATGTGGGTTTTCTACTCCAAGGCATAGATCATTTCCATATTTCAATATATTTGTGTATATTTATATATATTTATATTGATCCAAAATATTAATACAAGAAGACAAAAATCCTCTAATACCAATTGGTTACATCCTGGTCCATATGAAAATAAATAGTTCCTCGATCTAGGGGATCAAAAAACTTCAAAAATATCCCCTGGATACCATAGTTTGATTACTTTAGTTCAGGGCCTATGGTGTGTGTATGAGGAGACCATATCCTCATTACCTAAGTGTATCATAGAGGATATATAATAATATTGAAATAGTTGAAGAATTATAACAGTTAATAAGAAGCCAGAATAGACATTATGACCCCTAGACCAATAACCTACCATAGTGGATGCACAATAATAATATAAAATGATATCAACATCCAAATACTGATATATACAACAATAACAGAAGTATACCCATATAAAAAATGATATGGCATGCCCCCTATAACCAGTGCATCCAAATAATGTATATAGGCATCACTAGAGTACATGTATCAATATACCAAAAACATACTTCCCAAAAAGCATCATGATATTATGCTCGATTTGGTTCTCCCCTTATCCTAATCATGGTACAATCAAGAATTAAACTGCAGGTTCTTTCTCAGATCCCTACCGACATCGATATTGTCTTTCTGGGTACCCAACAACATCCCGAGAGAGGGTTTTTGATATAATACTTGTAGTCTGTAACTAATGGTGTTTGTAATGATCCAGGCAATGAAATACTAGACTTCCATTGTAAATGTATATCACAAGTATAGAATAGATGAAACAAGTTCCTATTACATATGTAAAAAACTAATTGAAACAATCTTGCCAAACAAGGATCCCTAAAAACCATGGAAAGATCCTATAATAAAGAAGTTGTAATGAAAATAGAAGTAAACACCATTTCCTCGATATAAATATAGTATACCATGTCATACATGGAAACTCTTTATAACTTAATATTTCATATGAATAAGGACCAAGATGTGTAATTAGTATATTATGTTTACTTATGTCGAGCCGTATAAATAGAAGTGTTATACCCAACAGGGTCGAATCCATTGTTTAGAGAACAAATACATCCTCATGGAGTGTCAATAGAAAATAAATGCAATAAAGGTTATACTTGGGTTTAGTATTATGAGCATGTCAATCGATCATATACCATTCCAGGCCTATATATCCTTATCTAAGTAGTAGAAAGGGCCATGTAATCCAATGAAATTGAGATCTAAGGACCATACATGTACAAGGAACCCTCTACCATTATCATGACCCATGTTATAGAACACCAAAGAAATTCTATGCAATAATTCATAGTTAGATCCATTTATCATTTCATAAGAATTAAAATTACATGAATTTACCCACCCATATATATATATATTAACATTTAGACAAATAAATATTTCACAACACATATAAATTGGTAAGGGAGTCAAGCCATCTCCTAAACAATCAATTCAATTCATTTCATTTATAATTTTTATTCCTCTAGCTATGAAATCATACACGCACAACCAATGGGTGGTATAATAAAGGGAAAAGTAAAAAGGGAACACCGTATGGGTGGCCTAGGATAGGAAACAACCTCTAACTATCTTAAAGGTACTCATGTAAAACAAAAACAAGTTCCAATTCATTCAGTTAAATTACTCAATTTATTACCCCCCATCACTAGAAATTACAACACACTGAACAATGAAAACTTGGAATATAAATCATCAATTCACAAGGGAAATGTATAGACTACCTAACATGGTTTTGTAGTATAGTGATAATCTAATATTTTATTTTTATTCATTTTTGATGAGAATAAAAATGATGAAAAAATCACCCAAATAACATAATTAATATAAGGTCAACTGAAGAATGACTCAAAAGGGAAAGAGTAATCACTAAATAGAATAAAATGACAAGATCGACGCTTAAATCTGAGTTTGGAAGGAGAAAGATGAAACATGCCACAAATTGGCATCCCAAGGAGCTCTCTTTTGTGATTTTTTTCAAAAGGGTCATGAATAGAATAGATTTCGGGATTCATTATGTTTTAGGTGAAAAAATGTCAAATTTTATTTATAAAGTCGACTCACACTGATAGTTTGAATGGTTTTCCAAAACATGCACAAACTGTGAAAAAGCCCTCAACTAAAAACTTTGCAGTTTCTTGGAAATCCATGATACTACCTCCATATGGTTTCCTCAAACTATGCATCTCTGGGAGCCCTCTTCCCAACCCTAAATAATTTTTTTAAAATCTGTTTCTTGTGTCACATAGTTTCTTCTACCTATATTTCCTAGCTTTATTTCTACATGAGTTGGGTTTTCAAGATCAGAAACATTCCCTAGACACACCATACACGCCCATGATAATATTTGGTACTCAAATAAGGCCGTAAAACATAATTTTAGAAAAAAAAACCCATACCAAATATGAAATATCAGGATCCTACATTAGTTCTTATATAGAAATAATAGAGCATATATTATTTTTAATAATTTGTAGGCTATGATTTAACCATAAACCTATCAAGAAACCCTCCATAAAGAGCCAATAATATTTTCCCTGATGAATGATGGACCTACCTAGTGAAGGAGGACCCCTAAGTCACATCCTACTTTATTTACATCATCACACACTTGGATGCATAAAATCAAAGATATTTTATTTACTCACACTATCTTTCAGTAGCTTCATTGTGCACTCCATATAATCTAAATTGTATATTCATGGAATATTCATATTCATTGTAAGTCATATAAGTGATAATGACACTAACAAATATATTTTATAGTAGTTGTTCACTTCAATAGACCTTGGATAACGTTACCTCTTCA
Source organism: Viscum album (assembly GCA_963277665.1). NCBI lineage: Eukaryota > Viridiplantae > Streptophyta > Magnoliopsida > Santalales > Viscaceae > Viscum > Viscum album. Next base: position 643,263,689 of record OY728140.1, read on the forward strand.
CCAGTGGTGATAGTTCTAAAACACCATCAACCAATGGTGGAATTCTAGATTAGTTCTCAAAAGTATAGTTATCAAACAAGTGAGTCAACCATGTAATCCTAATAACTGGTCAGGTCATTTTTTAACTAATTCTAGTGTTTATATATGGGTTTTTTCGTGAGTCTAATGAGTTTTATAACAATCTATATGTGTAATATATTGTATTTTGGTACCTATCCGGGATGACTATAGGGAATCATATTCAAAATGATGGTATTTCCTAATTATATAGTACCGTTTTAGTCACATTACATACATCAGAAACTAATTCAGCAGACCGTTACTTCATAAATCATAACACGACCATTAGATCCCGAAAATTATATTGGACCTCAAGAAAGGTGGAAATAACATTATAATTCTTCACATTAAACCCATGAACTATTCTTTTTGTCCTATCATATCTGTGATCCTTCATTGCCAATGCATTTTTCCAAGCCAATTAAAAGCCCAAATATTTAGACCAAAAAATAAATTTTTTTTGATAATGATTCCATTAGAAATCATAGAAACAAATTTATTTTTAATTATTTCATCCAATATAACATTATAAATTTTAATTCCCCAATTTAATATTAAATCAATTGAATATTGGGAAAAATTATCATTCTAAATTAAAAAATATATAAAATTAAAATTTATAAAGTATAGAAAAAATGTGGTAATGAAATACCCTCCATGGACCAAGATTTTCCTCAATAAAAATTCTAAAAAAACCTCTCAATGGACATATATGCTACCACTATTTTTATATTACATTATAATAAAAATAAAATATATATCAACAATTATGAATACAAATGTATGCATTATATAAAAATACTTCTTTAATTCCTAACTATTCATATATGCTAATTGACTAAAAATAATGATTTTACCTTTATGATATTGATGGGTCTTGTCAAAAATTCCATTCATGAAATTTAATTTATTATTATTCATAATTCTACATGTGATCAACCTCCTTTTGATATTTTTTCACTATTAACTAATAGTAACAATTAAATTATGTTATTATCCAACCTAAAGTACATGGCCATAACCATATGAATGAATTCAGTATGAATTATAGAATTATTATTGAGAATGATCCCAAATAAAAATGAGTTTTTTTAATTGAGGATCATATGACTTTTATGATTATGGGTCAATTAGAAAATGACATAAAAATAATTAATCATCTACTAGTGGATAATTATTTAAGGAAATTTCTTGGAGAAAAAAATGTAAACTCAATTAATGCACTCCTCTAATGATATCACCCCTCCCCAAACACAATAAAAATATAATTAACTCAATGGAATCATAACAAATGAATAATATAGAGTTTTATATACCATTTAATTTTCTTGAAAGTTATAATAAGGAAAAATATAAAATCCATCAGAGAACCCCAAATTACAACCTCATGAATCTAATTATAATAGTTATAAATTTATCATTTTTCATGTAAAGATGGATTTAATATCACCAAAGAACAAAACAATTTTTTTTGAAAAAATTAAACTTTTTGATTTTTCATTTAATTGAATTTTTATTTATTTGTCTTTTTTTTCATGAAGGGTAACAATGGAACAATATTAACAATATAATCATGATCAATTTCCTAATTTCCCATGAATGAAATATCACACAACTTCTACTCATGGAAAAACATCCCCTTACATAGTGGAAATCATCTTTTCTACACATAAACCATTAATATCATCAGAAAATACAAAAAAGTATACATAAGATCTATATAATAAGCATGTAATGTGGATCTTCCCTAAAATAGTCATTCATGGATTATATGGGATTAAAATAAAAATTTAATGCGCAATGTTTTCTTGAGGTTAAGGGTTGTTGTTTATGACGCTTTCCCTGGGGCGCGCACGTGCGTCCACATGGGCGCGTCAGGCATGACTTTTTGTTAACCTGCAATCCTGCTTTCCAAAGGCAGGTGACATCTGTTCTTTATTTAGGGACATTTTTTTCTTGGTTGAAATAGGATGATGGGATGTCGATTATTCCTTTTGTGGATTCCTCCTCAAATCTTGTCACCTATCCCGGGTCTCCCTCATATATTTAATACATTGATCGTGAAACTCTTCCCAATTCCATATTTCCATGGATTTCAGTTAATTACACTTCTTCTGTCAGGAAATTCCAAGGGGTCTAGTCAGGGAAGCAACCTTCAGTTGGGGGAGTAGTCATGTTGAGACATCACTGACATGTCTGGATGCTAGGGAATTGGTGTGTCTATCTTTGTTATCTTATTATAGGGATTCTCAAGGGAACAGAAGCCCAAGGTGTCCCACATCGAGCGTGGGGAATCATAAGCCATTGGAATGTATATGAGGTTTTCCCAAGCTTCCTGTGTTTAACAAGGGGTATGCCTTATGTTTAACGTCCAACAGAGACAGATCAGACTGATCAGAACACTATCTGGAGTGGATTAGATTGAAGAACCCCCTTGAGGGATAATCGATATTGGGGCCAGCACATGGGTAGCTTCCCAGATACTATGGGGGGTGGGGGATGAGGTGGCATGATCTCACTGGGATGTAGCGGCCCGGGTAAGAATCAGGATGGGTGATGTAAAATTGAATGGATTGGAGGAGGAATGAGATGGGGGAGTCATAGAGATTATGGTAAATATGGGCCTGAGCCTCGAAGAGACCTTCTACATATCCCCGTGGCAGGGAATCAATGTTTTCGTAGTTCGGTTGGTGAGAACCGACGTGAATGGTGTCAAAGCGACCAATGGGTTGTGGGCTTGAACATCAGGTAGGCTTCCTACGTACCATGCAATAACATGGATCAATGTGGACATAGTTAGGGTTGGGGAGATGTCAAACTGACGAGAAGAAGTATATTATTAAAGACGAATGGTGGGGGTTGAACCTCAGGGAGGATTCTTACGTACCATGCCTTGACATGGATCAAAGACCCTGTAGTTCATAACAGACGCTGGTGAGACGGCGTGAAGAAGGACCTTGATCCAGTGGGAAAAAATCTTGACCCTTAGGGATGAATCCTACATACCATGCCTTGATATGGATCAATGTACTCGTAGTTCAGATTGAAAAGGGGATATTGAACTTACATTAAAGGATGTCGGAACAACTGGGTGGTGGGATCACAATGGCTTACCGCTGGATTGGGATACAGTTTAATGTCATGTGGGATGAGGGCATGTCGGTGAACCGACGTGAAGGGGGACCTTGTTCCATTGGGTGGTGGGCTTGAACCTCGTTGTGGCTTCTTATGTACCACACCTTGACATGGATCAAAGTCCTCGTAGTTCAAAAGGGTGATGGTGGGGGCTGGGCGCACCGACACGGAGATGGTCAGAGAGAGTGGATGGTGGGATTTAACATCGTGGAGGCTTCCTATATACCATGCCTTAACATGGATCAATGTCTCCTTAGCTCGAGTGTGAAGTTCAATGTCATGTGGGACGTGGATAGAACAGGATGTGAAAAAACAGCCGGGTGGTGGGCTTGAACCTCGTGGAGGTTTTCTATGTACTATGACTTAACATGGATCAAAGTCCTCGTAGTTCAGTAAGGGTTTCTTCAGTGAACCGACATGAAGGTAAACCTGGGGGTCCACTGGTGGTGGGCATGAACCTCATGGAGGCATCCTACGTACCATGCCTTGGCATGGATCAAATTACTCATATTTCAGGTGTGTATTTTAACATCATGCAGGATGGGGATTTTGGGGCTTACACTCTGAGGTGACCTAGGGTGTGTCATAGTCGGTGCTCACTCTAAGCCCATTGGAGTCATGCTCGGTGTGAGAGATACGAGGTTGCAGGGACCTGACGATCACGTCGTGAATGGTGCGTCTGTGGGAAGTGAAGATGGGCTTATACGTTAGGCGGACTATGGTGCTGAGACTTACTCCAAGATGGAGGCCTGAATGCGACAAAGTGCAGAGTGAGAGGGGATGTACGTAGGTACATGGGTGCTACCTTCCTTAAGGACTAGGGGCATACACCAAGATGTCTACCATTCCCCACGGACTAACGCAACTTCGAGAGAAATGATATCATCCCATGTGGGGGGTGATCCCATCCCCGTGGAGACGAGCGACATAAATAATGTCGTAGCCTGGGGGACCCTACGTGCGAGCCATGGGTCCAGATCACAGTTTAACGTCATGTGTTGAGGACGAGGTGCTTGGAAGTTTAATGTCCTGCAACTCGGATGAGGTGGCTTTACTCCGCACCCCTTGGACTTACATAAATAGTACCCTCTTCTACTTGTTGGAGGTAAGGTACCGACAATGCCGTGGTGAAGGGGGGTCGTAGAGCAAACCATCTAGGGGTCCACGTTAGAGTGGCTATATGAAAAGGAAATAGTCGTTGGCATTCCTATGCGAAGAAGCAGTAGGTGAAGCAAAGCCACGTGCGGTATCGTCCAGGGGACATTGAAGTTACATCGTGCAAAGATGGAGGGTCGCACGGGAAATGGAATTGCCAAGCAGAGGGGTCAATAGGCAGAGGCCTTGTAGAGATCGGTTTCTCTATGTGGTGAAGGCCACTTGAGAATGTGTGTGCTTTGTGAAGTGGGGTACCGTAGCATTAGCATGGGGCAGAGGTGCAAGTGAGAGGTGCTTCATGAAGTGGAAGGGTGTTCTCAGAGCACTAACTTGCGGAGCATAAGCGCCTCGGGATGTAAAGTGCCTCAAAGAAGTATACATCGCGAAGTACAGTGACCCTGCCTTGGCATGTGGATCACGTGTACAAGAGGGGTGTTTCGCGAAGCATAAAATCTCTGTGACAACTCGGGTCCCCATGGGGATCCCCTTCCTTCGAAAAAGCACTTGGTCTATGTGAAAGGCATCCCTCTGAGAAGAGGTTATCAAAATGAGACAATGTAGAGGCACCTCGTGAAGAAAAAATACCTCACATAGCTCATGATTCACAGATCAAAGGGTTCTTCACGATTCGGGAACAAGGAAGGTGAAAGGTCAGATTGTCCATCCGGGAGGCTCAGGGGGAGCCTAGAAATTATAGGCAAGTGGCACCACGGAGCAGAGCTCACACGACATGAAGGGGGATGTGATCGCTTTGCGGTGGGTTGCGAATGTCAACCGAGCTCACGGAGGGGTACTACCTCTATTGCTCCATGGTGGGTCTATGAATTTCATCGGAGTTCGCAGAGGTTACCGCCTCCTTTTCTTTGTGGTGGGTTCGTGAACATAATGGGAGTTCTCATAGGTTACCTCCTCCTCTTCTTTGCGGTGGGTCCACGAATGCGAGGGGCGTTCGCGGATGTTACCGCCTCCTTTGCTTCGTGGCAGGTTTGTGAACTTCAGGGGCGTTCCTGGAGTTTACCTCCCCATTTTCTTGATGGCATGTTTGCAAACGTTAGGGGCGTTCGTGGAGGTTACCACCTCTCCTGCTTCGTGGCGACTGCGTTTCGTGGGGGGACTCCACGCTTTAGCTTTGCGAGGACGACCACGAGGCCTTCTTTTCTTCGTTCTTTTGATCCAATAATATGGCGCCAAATAATGCCCCCATCAGACATGGAGCCACATAGGGGTCAAGGGTCGAAGTCTAAGGGAAATCTCCAAAATCAACAGCTGTTCGCAGTGCTGACTCGCAAAGAGGGTGCGCAAGGCGGACAGGGGCCATGCAAGCCAGACACGCGCGAAGCTCAGCGTGGGCTGGATGCGCCGTGATTCTCTGAGGTCTGCCTCTTATAAATAGGGGATACCTCTATTTTGTCCTTTCCTTTCTCTGCCACTTTGTCCTTTTTCACTCTCGATTTGCGAAGCTCTGTGTATTCCGTGTCTGCTCTCCGTGAATCGGGAATCGCGGCGAACCGCGAGTCTTTGACTCCGTGACTAAGCCAGGCTTCACGATTCTGATTCATGAAGGAGCTCCGCGAACAGTCTTCGAGACACGAGCTATAAAATTTCAAACCCTTTAAAAAATATTGGACCATCAGGAAGCTACCCATGGGGTGATTGTGGATGCCGCCAAGAGGGATGATTTGGCCAACTATCCAGGCCTGGGGGAGCTAGTTCGAAGCCACTCAGACCATAATTATTTTATGGAACTGTTATCAGAGAGCCAAAAGAACTATCCACTATGCAAGACTCTTCCCTTGTATGGATTTGGGCTGAGGGATGATGTCTACATTTCTGAGGCGAGTAGGTACGAACCAGTTTGTTCGTTCAAAAGCACCCCATGCAAGCATCAATGGTTCTGGGTGGCTGGTAGTCATGCTCAAGAAGACTTTACACCCGTCACTACCGACTATCTGTACAACCATATGAACAAAATTGATTGGAATACATTTCCAATGGAGACATCCACTCCCATGTACCGTACAATACTTAAGTCGGCCTTGGGGGATTCGACGAAAGGGTGGTCTGATGAGTGGGACCTACACCAGGTCGGCAACTTCACCAATGATTTGGAATTGGCCTACTGGTTAGGCACCTCATGTGAGGAATTTGGATCCTAGACGAGGAGTGTGGGATTGTATGAGGCCGCATTGGCCTCTCAATTCCACATTTATCAACTGAAACAGCTGATGCCGGAGATGTTGGGAAGATGGTCATCTAGGACCAACACTTTTCACCTACACCATGGGGAGGATGGCATCAGTATTTGGGATGTCCATCAGATTTTGGGGGGCCCGGTCTTGGGGGATATGTATGATGAGTTCCTCCCCATCATGAGTGTGTGGGAGGATCCAGAGTAGATTTCGCTCCAGGCACTGGCATTGATGGAACTGGTCCCTGGAGAAGACAAAGAAGCGGTGAGGGATGTCCACTTCAAGAAGTGGTTCAAGCAGTTCCTAAACATCCCAGAGTGCCATGAGTTTCCCTCGAGGCCTCAAACATGCTCTAAGGGGGCTCAACGGGGCAAGGATCACTCCTATTGGTGGATCTTGGAGGACAGTCAATGGAAGACCTGGGGTTTTAGTGTCAACACTGAAGAGCGGCCGATAGTCAGACTGGAAGAATTTATTGCGGCCCTTATCTGCAGTTGGATCCTACTTGTGAGGGATACCACCATGGGGGTGCATCCTAGATCGTTTATCATGGAATCCATGCTGGCCATAAGAAGGCGGGTCAATCTGGGGATTATGATGCTCACCAAATTGTACAGGATGCTACGACATGTTAGCGAGGGCAAGAAGCCGCTGAGGATATGTGTGCCATTCTATCTGCGGTGTGGGTGGATCGTGGCACACATCACGGGGGTTTATGAGTATTCGAACCCCATCTTGCCTCTAGGGTCAAACATCCGTCCAACCATCCTGAATGCTACCTGGAGCTTTCCAGTCAAATTTATTGTTCCCTTGGTGCTGAACTGGGTGTGGAAGGTAGACGAGTTTAATTTCCACCTGTTTCCATTGCCGACGGTGGTACTCACTGATGATGGTCGGGGGACAGAAGAGCATCAGGCCTATCTCATTGCCTTTCGAGGTGGAGTCTTGGTGGAACGGGTGGACCACAAGCCTTTTTGCAAGCGGTACACACTTCATCGTTTTGCAGGGTAGTTTTGGTGCCTACAACGGCTTGCCTCACAGGTCTACTGGGATGTGTGCCACAAGTATCACCCATGTGTAATGAGGAAACTGTGTCTCATGTTCACATGGGAAGACGGGAAAATGCAAAATGCATAGCCTCTTCCCAGTGCCTCCTTTGGACTGGTGAAGGATTGTAACATAAGTTTGGAGGCGGCTTATCCGCGGGAAATGCTGAAGCAACCAAACGTTTGATCTAGTGATGGTGGGCCTCACCTATCCCAAGTCGGGGTCGGATGGAAGTATAGGCTTATTTTGGTGGTGTGGCTGCCATGGCAGCGAGACCTGCACCGGCTGAGGGTGAGGTAGTGGCGGCGGATCCAGTAGCGGCATCGGATCCTATGGTCCTCAAAGAGAAAATCCATCTGGAGGGGCAGCCATCGAGGGGATTCCACAGGATATCCACTCAGGCTCCGGGGAAGCGGCTATGCCATATCAACATGCCAGAGAATGATATTTTCCTAGAGTCCTAGGACATTTGGGACGTCAACCAGAAACACCTTGGTACATCCGAGATGTGGGAACACATAAACCGCCTCAGAATGGATTTAACGGGTATAAGCCATGTCCAGGCCGGTTTTGCGATGTCTCTGGTGGAGGCGGAGCAATATCTGGATGAGGTAGAGGACTAAATATATTCCAGTGGTGCCCCGTGTCCAATGATAGAGCAGGTGAGGGTACTTCTGGATCAGACGGTTCCCCCACAACTGTCGGCCGCCGAGTTGAGGGAGCGCTTACCCTTATCGAAAGATTCAGACGAGTTCTCTCGGGGTGACAAGGCTGGTGGACGGAGCCCGTTGGAAGGAGGAGAAGTTGGCGATCAAGACATGGATCTAAATGTTTTCATGAAGGATCTTGAGGTAACATTCAAATTTTCTTCCCTCAGGGACTGCTTTCAGGTCGTTATGGACCTCTTACCAACTTATTAACTACGCAGGAGGACCTAGAACACAGATCTCGCTCTCGCCCATCGGTGGGTGGTGATGGGGGAACCTCGAAACGTGTACCTGTGGCCATGTCTAGTTCTTTGTCTGGTGGCACTAGGGCACCCGAGGTGGCTCCTCCAGAATCTCCAGACCTTCCAAAAGTATACAGAGGGCCACACTCTGGGGTCTCGCCAACATCAACTTATTAGCGGTACCAGGATTTCAATCTCTGTATTTCCTCTCCACTGAATTCATCACTGTCATACGTTGATTGTGCCAACGGACGTCCATGCCCTTCTATGTTACTTACAATTCTTTGACTGGAATGGGCCACTATGGCGAGGCTGGTTGGGATTTCTGGTGAAACCGCTTTTATATACAATCTAGTAATTGTGGAGATAGTTACCCTACCCACTCGATCTGCAGCTTCCCCCATCTCTGGTGAGACCACCAGTGGGGTCGTGCCTGAGGTCATTGAGGTGGGGTCCGACGATGAGGATCTTCCAGTAAACCCAAGTCCCGCCACGTCTGATCCAACACCATACGTCGTGCCTAATCCCACACCATATGTAGATCCCACTGAAGACTTCTTGAGGGTGTACCCTGCATACGATCCTGTCAATCATACGGATTGGGAAGAGACAACCTCTAATGAAGAGGATAGTGACATAGTCCACCACCTATCATGGAATTTGATCATGTGATTTATCTAAAAGACCCCCAGATACTATGTCTAGATGAGATAGATAGACTTCACTCGCGGTTGTGTGACCTGTGTGCTAGGGGAGTGGATGCCCATCATCCTCACCTTCTTATCCGAGATATTATGGTGGAGAAGATTGGGGAGTATGATCACAACCTCAGCGTGGGCTGGCAGCAGAGGAAGGCGATGGACATCAAGAAGCTACGGGAGGATGAAGATGAGATCCAACTACTATGGATCCGGGCAGATGAGCACTTAGCCTCTCTTAATTCATAATCAGAGGAGATATTACAATTGAAGTCCCAGCTGGAAGAGGCGGAAGATAGTCTGAGGAAATGTTTCGATGAAATGGCCATCATTTAGGCTGACATAGAATGGGCCCAAACTGAGGCTGATTAATTTTGACCCATTGTTGCTGAGGAGGAGCAGGAGCTGAGCCGGCGACATCAACTTCTGGACGCCACAAGTTAGAGGGTGTAGGAGCTGCAATGCTCTTATGACGGGGTCAACCCGTCCATGGGAGAAATAAGCCCCCGAGTGTTGTAAGGGAAAAAAATCTAACTTACATTCATATTTTGATTTTTGAATTCATGAGTTTGGTTATTGAGGTTGGCTTTAGAACAATCCACGAGCTGTTCTACCGGTGTGCTCTGATGCACGAGCGGGGTAACGCCACGGGCGTTGGGATTAGTCCAATCATAGGGAAGTGGGAGGTGTGAATCACGATACACAAATTTCAAAAATCCATGGGGGGTGGTGTGGCAATGAATGGTAACTTTTGACCGTGTTTGAAACACAGTATCCTTAATGGATTATCCTGAAATGGATATTACAAATGAGGGTCGACCGTTGACCATGTTCGAAACATGGGACCTGACTCAAAATTCTACCAATTAGTCTTCTAGAACGTTGGCCCAGGACAATAGGTGGGACCTAGGCCGAGCATCCATACTATTAGGGGGATCCTCCGGACGTGAAAGAGGATGAGGATTGGAATAAGGGACTTGCAAAGCATGAAATGCGGAGTTTGGGTTTGCTCGAACAGAACCCAACACTCTTGATGTTATACCATCGTGGTGGAAGAAAACTGGATGGACACATTGGTTTTATTGTTGATCATTCCTTTCTTAAAAAAGGGCCTCTCTAGAGAGGGGGGGGGGTTGTCTCTTCCAAATAACTTCGTGGGAAATCCCGAACATGTTCAGGGCAGATTTACAGTTACATATTTCCCCTCGAGGGGTAAGGAAAAGGGACCAGAAATGGAGAAGAACAAGACATATGATTCATGTGGCAGGACCCGAGGTGAAATGCTTGGGCGTCCCTTTGTATCCCATGAGTATGGGAATCAAGCCGTACATAGCTCTGGAAGCGCAGTGTAGTCATGGACCAACACTAGTAGGTGAAATACTCTCTGATAGAGGCTCTGGTACATCCCATGATTAACATGGGGCTTCCCAAACTTGTTCGGTGTAGAACCGCAGTTTAGTGTCATGCCTTGAGGACATATGGCCTCCAGCATTTTAACATCATAAAATAGGACGTGAAATGAATGGGAAGAGACGAGGGAGCATGTGGTGCGGTAGCTATGAAACCGATGTGAATGAGGACATGGATTCCAAATCACACCATGTACCCCCGATGGAAACTCTTCAGGTCGAGGGACCAAGAGTGAGAATTAGGCTGGGCCCGAAGAAGAGTGGTCGGGTGTTCCTAATTACCCCATGAAGATGGGAATCAAGCCATACGTAATTCTTAAAGAATATTTTATCATCATGCAGTATGATGAGAAGCCTGGCCACGTTGGTACACATCCTACCAAAACTACTAAGCCCACGTGAGTCATGATCGGTGTGGGAAACAAGAAGTAATTATGAGAAATTCCCAACACAGGAAGGGGAATGTTAGGACGAAGGGATGCTTGGTGAATACTGGCCAAATGATGCTAACTCTTCGATGAAGCTCACCTAGATGCACAAAGAGATAGAGCCGAGTATGTTGGAATTCCACTTGAATATGAGATATTGGAAATGTGTGAATCATGAAGCTTGAAATCTGGACCACAATGATGGTGGCATGACGATGGAGGATAACCGTTAACCGTGGTGTAAACGCATCATCCACATCAGGTTAGCCTGGAATGGGGACAAACAGATGAGAATCGAACGTTGACCATGTTCGAAACACGGGACCATGGCACAAATGTTGTCAGAGATCCGTAGGGACATTGGCCCGAAACGAATGGAGATCCATTAAGCCCATAATCAATGAAGATCCCTTAAGCCTAGAATCCATGCTGTTTGAGGGACATTTTGGATGTGGAAGAGGATGAGGATCCAAATAGTGAGCTCACAAAGCCTTTACAAGGAATGGTAGGAATGTCTCCATGACGATTCCACACATAGGGCTCTTTGTAAAATCACATCTGAATATGTTAATGAGAAATATTAGATATAGGGAGTCGAGTCCCTTCCCATAGGGAGATCTTAGTTTATGTTCGTAGAGTCTGGACCATGGATGGTAGGAAACTTAGGAGGAACATGGTGGGGTAACTCAAATATCCAACATGAATGGGAACAAGGGGTTTTGACTACCATGTGTTCTCGGGGGGGGGGGGGGGGGGGTTAGGTCTAGGGATAAAAAACGAGAGTGGAGCTGAGCCTAAATAAAAATACAAACATGTTCCTACATACACCATCGGGATGGGGATCAAGCTACATGTATTTCTCAAAAGGGTATTAGTTTATAGTCTCAGATTTAGGACCATGAATAGGTAAGGAGAGTAGGGGACACATGGTAAGGTGGTTACAAAATCCAACGTGAAAGAGGACATAATCCCTACTTACCATGTGTTCCCTGGGGAAGTGGTCAAGTCGAGGGACCGAACACAAAAGTTAGGCTAGGCCCACGGGGTAGTGCTCGGGTTCTCCTACGTATCTCATAAAGATGAGAATCAAGTCACACATAGTTCTATAAAATGAAAGGGGTGCGAGGGTCTAGACCTCGCTCCATGAGAAGTGGTATTTGATAAATCTTGTTTGTCCTTTAAGGTGAGTGGTTTTTTTTTGTGAAGCGACAGGCCTGGGGTAGCAGGCCCTGGCGTCACCACAAGAATCAAGTCGTAGTAGGCATCGAAAAATGGAAAGGCATATAACCAATACCAAATGTGATGTACTATATGATGAGTTCATCACAATTTAGTGTCATTTTTCTTCATTCAACTAGGATGATAATATCACAGTTTAGGGTCATGTGATAGGAACAAGCATGCATTTTAACGGCATGCAGCGCAGACTTAGTAGAGATGATGCTAGGTGGGGAAATGGTACTGTTCCATGAAACATAACCGAAGTGGATAGGGAAATGATCCCTCATCACACCATATGCAATTCCAAGATAGGAACCTTGGGCCAAGGGGCCCAAATAGGGGTGAGAGTGAAAGGGGCATGAGGAACTATCTCCCAGCTGAGATGGACTCGGAAACAAGACGTCTGGGTGACCCATCGCATCCCATGGGGATGAGGATCAAGCTGCACATATCCCTTAATAATGATCATAGTTTATGGTCTTGTAGCTTGGACCATAGGAGCCCCGAAGGACTCCGTATTGCAGCTTTGTCCCCCTGATGTGCAGAAGTGCACTAAGGGATAGTGCCAAGAGTGTCGAGATTCCACCTGGACATGGTGGGGTGGAACATAATGTGAATCATGCAACCAACATTCAAGGTCTGAAAGGGCTGGCATGACGATAGGGGATTACTGCTGACCATGTTCGCAACACAGTAAACTATCAAGTTAGCCTGAGATGGGGACAAACAAATGAGCATCAACTACTGACCATGTTCACAACGTGGGATTTTTATCAATTTGTTGTCTGAAACCCTCAGGGGCGTTGACCTGTAATGGTAGGAGATCCCTTAAGCGTAGTATCTATTCTGTTCTTAGGGGTTCCTTTAGGTGTGAAAGATAATGAAAGCCCAAATGAAGGGGGAACCTGAAGCTTGACAAGTGGAATAAACTTCCCTAAGTTGAATCTGACACTCTTTTTCCTAGACCAGAGTACTCTTAACACATGGGTGAACCACTACAAGGGGTCGAGGGACTCAACTTGAAGGTGGCCAAGAGATGGTGGATTTCTGGGGAGAACGGGGAATGGATCCAACAACCCTATACCACACCTGTTTATCCCTCTCGTGGAGAGGAACATGCCATGGGGCCTAGGTGACCGGGAGATCGGTATATCTCTAAGAGGTGGGGCTGGACCCGAAGTCTAGACTTTTGGGTGGTCCTATGTGTCCCATAAGGATGGGAATCAAGCCACACGTAGTTCTAGAAAGGTGAATTTTAATGTCGTGCGGGACAAGAAATATGAGGGCTAATTTTCAGAATGGGGTGCGCGTGGTGCGGCTATCGCAAACCCGACGTGAATGACGACATTATCTTATACTAGATAATGTGGTCCCGTTGTCAAAGTCCCGAAGGTGGGGTAGAGATGAAAAATTAGAAGAACTCAAGCTGAATGTAGTTCTGAAATGATCTTAGTTTAGGGCCTTAGAGCTCAGACCAAGAAGGGATAGCAGCCTTCCAAGTATGCGCAAACCTCGACCCGATCCCTAATCCCATGTGAGTCAAGCTCATTGTGGGAAACAAGGGAGGAATGTATTTATTTCAACACATGGAACGTCCATCAGAGGGAAATCGGTGCAGATCCCCATAGGCCGCCCTCACCGTGACTTTGTCCTTCTAACGCGCAAATGTGCACTAAGGAATAGCATCAAGAGTGTCGAAGATCTACTTGGACATGAGAAGGAGAAGAAGGATTTGAATTGTGTAACTGACATTTTGGGATTAACGGGGGTGGAGTGGCGATGGAGGATAAATGTTAACCATGGCAATAAAAACATTATCTATATCGCGTTATCCTATAGTTGGAACAACAAACAAGCATCGACCGCTAACCATATTTGCAATGCGGGATTTGTATCAATTTTTTGTCCAAAACCCTCGTGGGCGTTGGCCTATAAAGGTAGGAGAGCCCTTAAGCATATTATCCATTCCATTCTTGGGGGTCCCTTCAGGTGTGAATGGTGATGAAATCCCTAATGAAGAGAAACAAAAAGCCTGAAACGTGGGTGGAAACATGTCTGAGTAGAGTCCGATACTCCAGGTAATAAACCAAAGTACCCTTAGGCACATTGGTGGACCGCCAAAAAGGGCTGATTAAACAGCTCAGAAGAGGTAGGCCAAGGGGCCAAGGTGGGATAGAGATTTCCATGAGATGGGGCTGGACCCGAAGTCTAGACTTTTGGGTGGTCATATGTGTCCCATAAGGAAGGGAATCATGCCACACGTAGATCATGAAGACACCCGGGGGGCATGATACCCTAACACGGATGTATACGGCATGGCGAGTAACCCGACATGAAGGAGGACATAATCCCATACCACGCCACACAATACCGTAAGAGAGAACATGGGCCAGGGGCCCGAAAAGGACAAGGGGACTGATAGCTGGGTTTTGGTCAGGGAGGTCTGTCCTACTCGTAGTTTACCATCTTGAAGTGAGGACGAGGGTCGGGGAATAGAATTCCCTAGACATGGGAGGTGTACAGAACGACGAGTAACCAGCCGTGAATGATGATGTACTCCCACACCACACCGTACACTCCAGGTATGAACTTGGGCAAAGAGGGCCAAGAAGGCCAAGGGGCCTCAGGCTGGGCCTTGGTCAAGAAGGCCTGACTAGCTTTTAGTTTATCATCATACAACGAAGAATAGGGTCAGGGGCCCGGAAAGGCCAAGGGGCCTGAGGCTGGGCCTCGGTCAGGAAGGCCTGACCGACTTTCTATTTATTGTCATGTAGTGAGGACGAGGGTTGGATAAGGTGTCTCTTCCGGGGATGTGTTTGGTACGGCAAGTAACCTGATTTGAATGAGGACATACTCCCATACCACACCACACAATCACATCATAGAGAACCTAGGCCAGGGGCCCGATAGTTGTCCCTGCCTGGAAAGTGTTTGGCGCTTTGGGACGGGGCAGAACAAATCACTACACTCGATGTTTGGGACATCTTGGGGTGGAACTGAAGATACGAGGCGGCTTTTGACCATGTTCGAAAAAAAGAATCCCTATGGTGACTTGAGATGGGAGCAACAAATGAGCATCGACCACTGAACACATTCGAAACGTGGGAATTGCATTGGCTTATTGCTCGGCACCCTCGAGGGTGTTGTCCTGAAAAGGTAAGAGGGCCCTTAGGCATGGTATTCATATCATTCAGGGGGCCTTCTGGATTGGGAAGGTGATGGAATCCCAGTCAAGGAATGGGTGAAGCATAGATGTACCCATCTCTCAAAGATGCGAACATCTCCAGGGGGCGGGACGTATGGCCAGATCGAGTTTAGCTCGACATAAATTGGGCCAAAAGTGAACCCTATCATATGTCTTGACCTGAGGGGAAGATTATGGCTTTTTTCATGGGCTAACAAACAAAATTTCCGGGCGTTCCTACGTATCCCACAAGGATGGTAATCAAGCCATACGTATTTCTTGAAGGCCATGCAGTTTAACGTCGTGCGTTTATGACGGGGGAGGATAGAAGAACGGGAGTGGGCACATGGTGCGACCATTATAATCCTCATATGAGTGGGGATAAGGAAGCCTATTTTACATCGGGTGAGGACCCTCCGAGGAAGCTATACCCATGGGGGTAGTCAAAGAGAAGAGTTTGGGGCTGGGCTCAAAACGAAGCGTCAGAGTGTTCCATCGTATCCCATGAGGATGGGAATCACACCATATGTAGTTATTGAAGCATAGTTTAACGTCATGTAGGATTATGAAACACATATCATCTAGGGATGTGTACGGTATGGTGATTAACCCGACGTGAATGAGGACATAATCCCATACCACACCATACAATCCCACAAGAGAGCCTGGATCGGGGAAAGGCAATGGGGCCTGAGGGAGGGTCCCAGTTAGGAAGGCCTGACTAGCCTGTAGTTTAACGTCTTGTAGTGAGGATGAGGGAGATCATAGTTTATTGTCATAGAGCATGGACCATATTTTAGTTTATTATCACGCAGGACGATAATGAGCAGTTTAACGTCATGACAGACGATGATGTAGTTTAACGTCGTGCAGGATGATGTTGCAGTTTAAAGTCACGCAAGACCATCCAATTTAAGGTCAAATAGTACCAGACAGTTTAAGGTCATGCAGGACCATGGTGTATTTTAGGGCCATGCGGGACCTGAGGCTCAGGAAATGTATTCCTTGAGGAACATGGCATTGGTGGGAGGAGTTATGCACTCACCATCCATGGTTACCAAGGAGTATGATCCATTGGGGTAGACCTTTTTAATGATGTAAGGTACTTCCCATTTGAGCTCCATTATCGGTGGTTTCCTGTCGGGGATCATTGGCGCTCGGAGGGCCAATACCAGGTCGCCTTGCAGAAAAGAGAAAAGGCGAACCTTCTTGTTAAAGGCTCTGGCTATCTTATTCTGATGCCATTCCAGATTCTGTAGGGCACAGAGCTTGTTTTCATCCAGTGCTTCAAATTCAGCCAGATGGATTTCGGCCACCTTATCTGGCACCTTCTTTTCATAGACTATAGTGCGTAATGATGGCAGCAGGATATTGATGGGAAGTATAGCCTCAGCCTCATACACCAGGGAATATGGAGTCACCTGGGTGGAATTGCGAGTCATCGTCCGATATGCCTAGAGAGCGTTGGGAAGCTTGTCCAGCCTACTTTTCTTGTTCTGACCAACCATTTTTTGCAAAATGTTTGAAAGGTTTTTTTGAATGCCTCGATCTGTCTATTTTCATGCGCGTGATAGTGAGAGGTATGGTTCGAATGGATATTTTACTTGGCATACAATTTCTTCAACTCGGCTGCTCGGAAGTTGGTGTCGTTATCGGTGAGGACACAGTGAGGGACTCTAAACAGGTTGACAATGTTGGAGCTCAAAAATTCAATGATGGAACATTCCATGACCTATTTGAGTGGAACTGCCTCTGCCCACTTGAAGAAAAAATCTGTAGCGGTCAGGATTAAATTGCACTGGCTAGCTGTCGCTGGTGGATATGGTCCCACGACATTGAGTCCCCACACCGCATATGGGCAAGAGTTCTTGGTGGAGTATAGAGTCCCTACCGGCCAATGCATGAAGTATGCATGAACATGGAACATGTGGCATCTGTTGGAAACCTCAATACAATCATGGATTATAGAGGGCTAGAAGTACCCCAGTCTCTGGATTTGATTGGATAGCTTTGGCCCAGCCTGGTGGGCCCCGCAGGAACCAGCATAAACCTATTGCATGACCTAATAAATCTTGACTCCTTGAATGCAATGGAGTATAACACCATCGATGACCCTCTTATAGAGGACTAGCTCAAGACTAGGAATAATCTTGAGGAAAAAATACAGTGCGCAGCATCGTATTCTCTCGCGCTAGGCCCGATCATCCGGGAGGAAACCATTTTAGAAGTACTCGACAAAAGGTACCCTCATGTCGGGAGTGGCCTCAACAACTACATTTGACTATCATAGGTCTCCGGGCATGGAGAATCTCGTGGAAAGATGTCTTACCCAAAGGTCATCGTCATCCTATGAGGTGACGGGGGCAATGACTCTCCGGTGTACCTAATTTATAATCAGATCATACTACTCGGGTTCTGCAAGTGACACAGCTAAGTTGACCAAAGAGTCTGCTAGACCAGTCTGTGATCGAGGGAATTGGGTATAATATGGTCAATACGGGAACTGTGCCATTAGATGGAGGGTGAACTCCTATAATGGCATGAGCTCTGGCTTTCTGACAACATAGTCACCATTGACCCGCTTGATGATAAGTTCAGAATACCCTTTCATGTGAAAATGGGGTACATCGGTCTCAAGGGCCAGCTCATGGCTAGTGATGAGAGCCTGATACTCTGCCTCGTTGTTGGTGCATACTTCTAACAACAAGAATGAGTATGGAAGAACGTCTTGTGCCGGGGTGATGAAGACGATACCCAAGCCCACCCTGTTGAACATAGGATCATTGAGTCTCCTAAAGGTGGGGCTCCCGGAGGAACCATCGAAGTGAATTTTACAACATGAGATGACATTATCGATTGAGAGGATTCCCTCATCAGGAAAATCCCAGTCCATGAAGTGATCCGAGGAAGTTAGATGGGAAGCTAGGAAGTCTGCCAACACCTTCCCTTTTATAGCCTTCTAGGGCACAATCCTGATGTCGAACTACTAGAGGATCACTGCCCACCTCGCTAGTCGACCATTCAACATGGGGAGGTTCAGGATGTACTTCAGTGGGTCTTCCCAAGAGACCAACTGTACCTCATGGTGCTGCAGATTATGTCGCAATTTCTGTACAGCAAACACATGTACAACACTACTTTTTTCGATGGGGGAGGATCTGGTCTCCATATCGAGGAGCATGAAGCTAATTTAATAGAGGTGGTTCTCCATCCCCTCATTGTTCTTTTAGACGATTAGGCCACTGAGAGACCATTCGAGAGCGGTCACATAATGGAATAGTGGATTTCCGACAATGGGTGGCATCAGGACCATGGGCTGGAGCAGACACTGCTTGATTTCCTCAAAGGCGGCCTGACACTCATCATCCCATTCATAGGCGGAGACTTTCTTCATGAGTTGGGAAAAGGGATTACAATTTCCATCCAGATTTGGAATGAATCAGCGTATATAGGGTAAGTGTCCTTGAAGACCTCGAAGCTCCCGAATATTACTCGGGGGAGGCATCTGGCTGATGGATTTAATATTCTCTGGTTTGATCTCGATGCCTTGGTATCTGGCAATAGAGCCAAGAAACTTCCCGGAGGTGACCCCAAAGGCACACTTCAACGGGTTCACCTTCAGGTGGTGGGAACAGAGGAAAAAAAACAATTTCTCAAGGTCCTTGAGATGGTCCTGGAAGTGGTGGGATTTTACCACCAGATCGTCTACATATCATTCCACTGATGTTCCCAAAATTGGCTTGAATATGCGAAGCATGGAACACTGATAGGTGGCACCTGCATTTTTTTAGGCTGAATGGCATAACCTGGTAATAGGAAGTAATTTAGGGGGCCCTAAAAGTGGCTGACTCCTCATCTTTGAGGGCCATCTTGATCTGGTTGTACCCAGAATACCCATCCATGAAGGAGAGGGCTTGGAACCCGACCGTGGCATCAATCAAAAACTATGTTACTAGGAGGGAAAATCATCCTTCGAGCAGTGGTGGTTGAAATATCTAAATTCGATACATACTCCGATCTGCCTATTCTTCTTTATGACTGGAACAATGTTGGCTAGCCACTTGGGGTATTGGACTTCTTCAAAAAGTTGGCTTTGATAACTTGTCAACTTCGGACTCAACCATGGCACTGTGAGAAGGGTTCATCTTTATGGGAGGCTACTTGAACCCGTGATGGTTTGTCGAGAGACCAAGGCAGTCAACAACTACCTGGGGATCTAGTCTTGGAATCTCCCCATAACTCCAGGCGAACACATATTGGTGCTTCTTAAGGAAGTTCACGTACCGCTACTACACTTCGAGGAACATGGGGGCGTTGATCAATGTGGGTCTCGGATCTACCTTGCTACCAAGGTTCGCCTATACCAGTTCATTGACATGGTAGATATGCCTTCTTCAAAGGACGTGGGAGCATCCTCTAGGTACTCTTCTCCACTTGTGGAGGGATCTTCCAAATGGGGAGTTTTCTCCGAGCCACGAGACTCTGATGGGAGTCCAGTTACTTCTTGAGTGGTAGTGGTCATCATGTTAGGAGGTTCATGCACCACTGAGACCACATCGATGAAGGCAGTTGACCCAATCCTATCTAGTCTTCGACCCATAGGGTCGCGCTTGATAACATCAAAGCAGTAGTGTCACGTCATCTTGATCCGGTTAATTCCATCCTTAAAAAATAGATAGGTATGAAGTACCTCCATTTCCATGAGCCTGAAATCTCGATATCGTACAGGGGTAAGAGGTTCTGGGATCACTCGATCCTGGTTGGTGTAGGAGTACCAGGTGATTTCCCGCCATCGCTTGGACCTGGGAATATGTCTTCTTCTTGTACCCGAAATGACACAGCATTACCCCATGTCAGGGGTCATTTCCTCCAATCGATGGATTGGGGAGACATAGGCGTCATCCAGATCTTCCCAGGGATCACTTCTGACCAAGTTGGGTTCAACCACACATGGTAGAATCTGATTATCCTTGCTCTTGTAGTGGTCTGTGTCCAAGTAGCGGTCTTCAAAAGAGGAAAACGGAGACGCATCTCTTTATTGACCACCTACTAGACCATTGAGGTAGTATTTGAGGCATTGCTGATACGACGAATGACCGCTCCATGCTGGTGGAGCCATGGCCTGCTTATCAATGCATTGTACGTGGTGTCTTAGGAGACAACCATGAATCTAGTACTGGAAAATAGGCCACCAAACCAGGTCTTCAAATGGATATTGCGGACTGGGGTCTGCTCAGTCCTGTTATATCCCTATATTCTGTGGTTGGAGGGAGTTAGATCATCCTTAGACAACCACAGCTTCCGCAATGTCTGGGTCAGAATTAGGTTGATCCCAGAACCTGTGTCAACGAGACAGTGACGGATCTCCACACCATTGAACTGGCCAGTGATGTATAGTGGAAGAATGTGCCCCTGTATAGGATGGTTCTTGTCTTCACCAGAGAATGAGATAACTTCCTGGAATTCTACGTTCTCAATCACCTCGGCATGGAAGGCTTCTACAACTGTTACCTCCATCTCAAACTAGTGGGGGCTCCTTAGGGCCACAGCAAGTGCCTCACACATTTCAGATGACAATAGAAGAACCTCAAGGATATAAAGCCTCGCTAAAATTATATAAAGGTGCTTCATAACATCATACTTTCTGGCCAGACGTCAGCCTCTGCTTATAGGAGGTCGCTCTGCAATTTGAGGCACGGCGGGCCATGCCGGCTGGACCGGTGGCTGGCTAGTTCTTGGTACGCCCCATTGCTCACTGGTCGAGGCCTGAAGAGTGGCTTCTGGATGTGGGTTGGGCAACTGATATTGGGCTGTAGTAGGTTGAGACTGGTCGTGTTATGAAAGAGGTAGCTCTACCTGATCTAGTAGCACAAACGGCGGTGGAGGTAGATCTGAGGGCACCAGACGAGGAGGTTGCACATGCTGAGATCTCTTCTGGGCCTACTGTCGGGTCTCAGTGGCATGCACGTCCTGGCAGGAGGTTCCAAGTAATGCACCCCGATGACCCATGTAGTCGCGGCTCCACCAACATTGACGTCGACCATGGACATTGGGGAGGTTCGCCTGGCATTCCCCCTCATCGAGAGTCATATAGGGATTTACCAACTCCATGGTATTAACCAAAGTGTACCCCTGACTGTCGTTTGAGGAGTCATCCATCACTGGGTGGAATCTAGGAGGAATCCCCATATCATGGTTCATGAAGTCACCGAGATTGCCGAGTGACGACGACAGTGGTGGAGCATGTTTCTTCTTCTTGCGCCGCTGCTGCATGCCCTTCTGGGAAGAGGTCGGATGAGATGATGATGCAGAGGTAATGGTCACATATTCTGAAGGCTTCGGCTGATTCAGGCATGACCAAATAATACCATGGGTGCAGATGACTATTTTATAAGCCATCTAGTCATCTTACTTCTAGGATCCGCGGCTGGAAACCTACTACAAATTTCCATCGTCGTCGCTACCGCTTTCTGACTTCACAAAGACACCTGCCACTTGTGTCAGGGTCAGTCCCAACCTGACTATATTGATATCGACCTGGTCTTGGATCCAGTATTTAATCACATAGCACTGCTTGAGGGTGTGCTTCAGGATCTAATGATAGTGGCAGTAGTTGGGTCGATTGGTGAGATTCGCCTCTACCGGCCTTCTACACTCGGGTAAGCACACAATCCCCTACCCTAGGGAACTATGGATGTAACCGAAGACCTGGTTCTCATTGAACGAGTAAGTCTGGTGCCTTCTTTCATGATAGGTGGCTCTGGGATCCTGGCCCTAATGAGGGGCCGGAGGGGCCTGCCGAGGAGGAGGATCCTGATAGTCCTTCCAAGGTGGAGATGGCACGTTGTGCGGGGGAACCTGCCGATTTTGAGGTGGTCGCTGCTGGGTAGGATGTTGTGCCTGAGGTGGAAGGCCTCCACGAGGTTGTGTGGATAGTGCCACTAGCAGCAATTCGAGAATCCTGGGGCCTCTATTTGAGCCACCGCGGTGGGCTCAGCTCTGCCAGCCCTCCTTGTTGGGATCACAGAGTGTAGAAGATGTGCCTGACTAGCCTTTTGTAGTGCTTCCTCGAGGTTCTGATCCTTATCTGAGAAATATCATAACCCTCCAGGGTAGTTCTCAGTGATCATGGAAGGAACTAGATCTACTTTGACATTCCCTATGCACATCATCAATAGTTTCTCTTCAGTCAGTGGAATATTGAGAGAGTATGTGAGCCCCTTCCACCGGGCGATGAAGTCCTTGACTCTCTCATCAGGCCTTTGTTTTCATTTGAAGAGGTCTGCAATACTGTTCTTTCATGTGGTGGAGATGAACTGGTATAGGAATTGTCGGCAAAGATCCTCCCATCTTGTGACCGATCCAATAGAGAGCTGGTTGTACAAGACGAACGTAGGGACCTCCAATTTTTGTACAAAACATTGGATCTTGGCAGGTTCCTGTTGTGTTGGAGTCCCCAACATGGGGCCACACCTGGAGGAAAAATGCACCAGGTGCTGCGGCGGGTCCCCTGTCCCGTTAAAGGGAGAGAAAGATGGATTACCAAAACTCATAGATACAGTAATATCATCCACCCACATGGGATATGGCTTTCAATTTGGTGGGACTGCCACCTTCTACGTTTCCAACACCTCGAGGCGGGCGTTGAGTGCTGCTATAGAATCATCCTGGCGGGGTTCCCTTTCTTGGTGGGGATCCCTAACCACGAGTGCATTGTCGGGCTCTTCGACACAGTAGATGACTTCAGTGGGTCATGGAGCGAATGGAGGAGCAGCCTGTGGGGCGTCCAGAGGAACTCAAGATGGATTCCACTGATTGTCGCATCGTTCAAGAGGATTTGGTGAGATGTATATACCCCTCTTTTCGTGCATTCTAGCTTTATCCCTGCCCGTAGGAGTGGTAGTATCGGGGTTTCCATGAGGCATCTTGCCTGGGGGGATTTGTTCCTGCCCCTGCTGCCCCGGCGTAGGATTGCCATAGTCGGGTCGCTACTCTAAGCATGCTCAGCTAAGTGTTTTCAGACCATCCTCTTCTGCTCGGAATGTTTCTAGAACAATGCAGACTTCTCGGGGTCTTCCTTCGTCTTCTACACTAAGGCGGATGGGTTGGAGTTCTTGACAGCTCTGACATTCTCTTTTCCCTTACCGGCATTTTGGCTGAGCACCAATGACTCGGTGGGTGTAGGGAGACCTATGATGTTCCTCTACTGGTGGGTAATCCTCCCTTATTGGTCCAACAATGGTGGTACATCTTCAGGGGGTAAGTCTCCGTCAAGAAATTCCATGCCATCCTCCTTGTCCACTATGTCAGCAATGTGGACTGTGACCCTTCCCAAGGGGAATGTCCTCGATATCGCATAGCGAGTTGGGTTTCCATTGAATATGGTTGTAGAGGAGGGCGGTGTACTTCCCCCTGCCACAGACTTGCACGTGGGGGTTATCCTTACTGATGATTTTGCGGAGTACATTGAAACTCTGAAATCATTTTTGTTGGAGGGTCGTCTAGCGACTTGGTGGCTCTGGGCGCTGGGCCCGGGGAGTGCAGCCAAATCGACCAAACATCACTGCTCGCTGATTTCCCCAAAGTGCACTTGGCTCATGGGGTACAACACCCAATAATAACGAAGATGGAAGTGTGTCGCCCATAGGGTTTGACGGAAGCACTCGACTTCCTCTATAGTGGGGGATTCCAGCGCACGAATGTTTGGTGCTACTACCGTCCAGAACTTATTCAGGAAATGATCTGCCACGAGAATGTTCCAGAAGCTCCTGGGCTCAGATTCAGGGTCTGGACCCATATTTCCCCACTCATCAACCAGAGGTGGCTGAGGAAGTGGTAGAGGTACTAAGGAAGACCACTGGGAAAGTAAAATCGGCGGCGGAGAATACAGCGAACGAGCCGACTAGTCGCCTAATTTCGGGTCATCCTCCGATGAGTGTGGTGACCTGACCACAACGTCACGATACGATAGGCTGACAACCACAACTTCTAGTGCAGGGATCGCAGTTACTAGCGATGGGTCATGTTGTTGCTTAACCACCATTGGTCCCCAAAATAGATTTTTGTGATCTCTAGTCAAGGTACAGGGTTCTTCTGGTGACAACGGTGGTGACTGCACGATCGGAACCTATGGGACTCCTAAAATTTCCTCCACCTGGATGTACCTATGAAGAGAGGCGGGAATCAGGTGGACTTCACATTCTGGGAGGATGAGGCTGAAATGCATTATTCCTACCCCGGTCCTTGTCACAGAGGAACGAGTGGAGGGTTCCACTAACGAGTCTTATTCTGCTTCGTAATCTGAGAAACAAGCTGATTTGATCTTCGTCCAGGCCTTAAGGGATTCTTGTGGTGGTGACGACCCACCTTCCTGCGCCTAGGCGGCTCTTCAGGACAAGGCTGATTCCCAACATTTATTCTTGGGGCTGCACTGGTGTTAGGGCGGAGAGGAATTCCACTTGAGACAACCAGAGTGTGAGGAGTACTAGGTCAATTGTCGAAGGGGACATGGGGAGGTCCTCTATGAACAGCACCAGAGTGGGCAGAACCTCCGTCTGAACCGGCGGGAGCATGGGGAGGACCTCCACGCTTGGTGCTGGTGGAGAGAGTTTGACCTTCACCCCTTTGGTTTACAGAGCGAGGAGGACCTCTACCAGCTGCGGAGAGAACGTAGGTAGGATCCCCACGTCGTAGAGGGACCGCATGGGCAATGCCTTCACATTTATTGTCAGTGCTAGGGGGCATAATTTCATACCCAATGTGGTGGACATGTGAGAGGCCTCCACACCGAGTGTCATTGTCATGGGGTAGGCCATCATTCGGGTTGTGGGTAGCACGGGGCATACCTCTATGTCAAGGTTCAGATTGGGGAAGGCCCCTGCTTTGTGGGATATTGGTACATGGAGGACCTCTATATAGGGTTACATCACTGCGGTTTGGTTCGCGGCGGTCACCACTCATGCCTGTGACCCGGGGAGTCGACCTGGCCTTCCCGTGGGGCGGTTGGGGCCTCAATCCTAGTTGGGCATGGGAGCGCCCCTTCCCAGTGTGGGAAGGGACCTTATGATATGCGTCGGTGGTGGATCGGGCCACAGTAGCTACCGAAGTTAACGCCCCTTGGGGGGTGGGGGCGTCCTCAGCTCGAGCCCAATGCTGGTGTCGGGTCAAGCGAGCCGGTGCGGGTGGTGTAGGCACATAAACTACATACTTCTCTACCAAGGTCGGGTGGCGGCGCTGACACAGCCAGGTGGGGGACCTTCCTTAGATCCCTTGAATCAAGACACTGACCGGGCTGATCCAGACAACACCCACCTCATCAGCATAAGGCAGGGAGTCATCAAGGCGTTTCGAGGATAGGCTCTCGAAACAATTAAATATTGGGGTGCGGATTAGTGTCTCCCTACACGGTCCTCAAGGGCGGCATTAATGGTGAGGCCTGGATACCTCTAGGTCAAGGATGGCCGTATCTTGGGTTGGGATTATGCCCTCCTCCTTGTAAAGGCGTACAAGGTCACTAATCACACTTCGTTGGATGACTTCTGGTGTGGAGAGGGGGTGTGGGTGACCAATGTTTGTGGATGTAGACGCTGTTGTGGCAGGAGTGAAGCCACATGGAGCAGCTGTGCTGGTGTTTCCCCTGCCCCGGCGTAGGCGGGAGGACGGTTATTGTGTCCCTGTAGCAAAAACCTGATTACTGAGAAGCAGGTTGATTAACTCATCAGCACTGTGAGGAAAAGAATATGACAACCAGTTCCCTAGCTCCATCCCATACTCCGTGACTGGTAAGATGGATCCATGCTAACAAAGTGGCATAATGGAATGTCCTACATTCTACATCCCTAACTTCTAGTGAGTTTCACGCTAGGGAAGCTATTTTCTTGGCTGGTCCCAGTTCCCAATAACTGGATCCGGTGACACGTCAGTCTACTGATGTCTTGAGCGCTACTAATCTTCATATTGGAGAGGATATATTCACGTCGGGTTCACCATTTCTATTTCCAATGCTTTCATCGGGGTATGCGCGTATGTCTGCTTGGGCATGATAGGCGCAACTTTTTGTTACCCCTAATTCCCACTTTCCAAAGGCGGGCATCATCTGTTCCTTATTCAGGGATGTTTTCTCCTTGGTTGAAATGGGATGATGGGATGTCAGTTCTTCCTTCATTGGATTCCTCCTCAAAACTCGTCACCTAGTCTGGTTCTCCCTCATAGATTTAATATGTTGATCGTGAAACTCTTCCTAGTTCCATATTTTAATGGATGCCGGTTAATTATGCTTCTTATGTTAGGACATTCCAAGGGGTCTAGTCAGGGCAACAACCTTCAGTTGGGGATTAGACACGTAGAGACATCACTGAAGTGTCTGGACGCTGGGGAATTGGTGTGTCTCTATTTTTTCCCTTATTATAGGGATTCTCAAGGGAGTAGAAGCCCGAGGCATCCCACATCGAGTGCGGGGAATCATATTCCATTGTCATGTATCTGAGGTTATCCTCAACTTCATGTGTTTAACATGGGGTATGCCGTAATTTTAATGTCTAAAGGAGATGGATGTGACTGATCAGAACACTAGCTAGAATGGATCAGTATGAAGAACCCCCTCGAGGGATCTCCAATTTTGGGGCTTGCACGTGTGCTGCTTCCCAGATTCTGTGGGGAGGGGGGGATGAGGTGACACGATATAACCGGTATGTAGCGTCCCGGGTTAGAATTTGGATGGGTGATGGAAAATTGAATGGAGTAGAGGAGGAATGAGATGGGGGTGTCATGAATATGATGGTAAAGATGGGATTGATCCTCGAAGAGACCTCCTACATATCCCTGTGGTAGGGAATCAAATTCCTTGTAGTTCGGTTGGTGAGAACCAACGTGAAGGGGGTCGGAGCGACCAATGGGTGGTGGGCTTGAACCTCAGGGAGTCTTCCTACATACCATGCCATAACATGGATCAATGTCCACTTTGTTTGGGGTGGGCACCGACGAACCAACGTGAATAAGGACCTTGTTACAGATGAATGGTGGGGCTTGAACCTCAGGGAGGCTTCCTACGTACCATGCCTTGACATGGATCAAAGACCTCACAGTTTATAATAGTCTTCAGTGAGACGACGTGAAGAAGGACCTTGGTCCAGTGGGAAATGGGCTTGAGCCTCAGAGAGGATTCCTACATACCATGCCTTGACATGGATCAAAGTCCTCATAGTTTGGATAGAGAAGGGGATGTGTAACTGACATGAAGGGATGTCGGAACAACTGGGTGGCGAGATCACAATGGCTAACCACTGGATTGG
Organism: Viscum album; assembly: GCA_963277665.1. Taxonomy (NCBI): domain Eukaryota; kingdom Viridiplantae; phylum Streptophyta; class Magnoliopsida; order Santalales; family Viscaceae; genus Viscum; species Viscum album. Next base: position 643,291,454 of record OY728140.1, read on the forward strand.
GATATAGTTTAACTTCATACAGGACGAGGGATGGTGGGACAACCGATGTGAAGGGGAACCATGGTCCATTGGGTGGTTGGATTGATCCCCATTGAGGCTTCCTACGTACCATGCCTTGACATGGATCAAAGTCCTCGTAGTTCAAAACGGTGATGGTGGGGGCTTGGTGCACCGACACAAAGATGGTCCGGGTAAGTGGGTGGTGGGATTGATCCTCATGGAGGATTCCTATGTAAAATTCCTTGAAATGGATCAATGTCCCCATGGTTTGGGTGTGTAGTATAACATCATGTGGGATGGTGATGGAACCTGATGTGAATAAACAGACATGCGGTGGGCTTGAATCTCATGGAGGTTTCCTACGTACCATGCCTTGAAATGGATCAAAGTCCTCATAGTTCAAGAAGGGTTTCCTTAGAGAACCAACGTGAATGTGATCCCGGGGGTCCACTGGTGGTGGGATTGAACCTCAAGGAGGATTTCTACATACCATAACTTGGCATGGATCAAAGTCCTCATAGTTCAGGTGTGTATTTTAACGTAATGCAGGACGAGGATTTTGGGGCTTATACTCTGAGGCAGCCCAGGGTGTGTCGTGGTCAGTGCTCACTCTAAGCCCACGAGAGTCATGCTCGGTGTGAGAAACAAGAGGTTGAAGGGACCTGATGATCACGTCATAAAGGGTGCATCCTTGGGAAGCGAATATGGGCTTACACGTTAGGTGGCCCATGGTGCTGGGACTTACTCCTGGATGGAGCCCCGAATGCAACAAAGTGCAGAGGGAGAGGGGAAGTACAGAGGTTCATGGGTGCTACCTTATTTAAGGACTAGGGTCTTACACTAAGATGGCTGCCCTTCCCCGTGGAAAAACTCTTCTCCGAGAAGTAGGATATCATCCCATGTGGGGGGTGATCCCATTCCCATGGAGAAGAGCGACATAATAATGTCCGATCCAGGGGGGATACATGTGATACATGGGGCCGGATCACAGTTTAATGTCATGTGTTGATGACGAGGTGCTTGGATGTTTAATGTCCTGCAGCTTGGACGAGGTGGGTTTACTCTGCACCCCTAGGACATACATAACCGGTACCCTCTACTCATTGTGGGAGGTATGGTACCGGCAATGCCGTGGTGTTGGGGGGTCACAGAGCGAACCATCGAGGGTCCATGTTAGTGTGACTATGCGAAGAGGCAATAGTCAATTGCATACCTATTCGAAGAAGCATTAGGCGAAGAAACATCATGGGCGGTATCATCGAGGGGACTTTGAAGTCACATCGTGCGAACCTGGAGGGTCGCACGAGAAAAGGAATTTCCAAGTAGAGGGGTCCATATGTAGAGGCCTTGTATAGCTCATTTGATCTGTGTGGTGAAGGGAACTTGTAAAGGGGTTTTCTTTGCGAATTGGGGTGCCTGAGCCTTAGCATGGGGTGGTGGTGCATGTGGGAGGTGCTTCGCGAAGTGGAAGGGTGTTCACAGAGAACTACCCCACAGAGCATAGGTGCCTTGCGAAGCAAAGTGCGGCGAAGCAGTATGCTTCACGAAGTACATTGAACCTACCTTTTCATGTGGATCACACGAACAAGAGGGGTGTTTTGCGAAGCGTAAAGGCTCTGCAACAACCCAGGTCCCCTTGGGGATCCCCTTACTTCGTGAAAGGCCTTCGTATTTGCGAAAGGCATCCCTCTCAGAAGAGGGGATCAAAATGAGACAATTTAGAGGCACCTCATGAAGTAAGAATACCTCGCATAGCTCATGATTCATAGAGAAAAGGGTGCTTCATGATTTCGGAGATAGGAAGGGTAAAGGTCAGATTGTACATCGGGGAGGCTCATGGGGAGCCCGGTATTTATAGGCAAGGGAAGAAGTGGAGTAGAGCTCACGCAGTGCGAAGGGGGATGGGGTTTCTTCGCTGTGGGTCGTGAACATCAACGGAGTTTGTGGAGGGGTACCGCCTCTATTGCTTCACGACGGGTTCATGAATTTCAGGGGAATTCGTGGAGGTTACCACTTCCTTTGCATCACGGCAGGTTTGCAAACGTCAGGGGAATCTGCGGAAGTTACCGCCTCCATTGCTTTGCGGAAGGTTCGCGAACGTCAGGGGCGTTCGCAGAGGTTACTGCCTCCTTTTCTTTCCAACGGGTTCATGAATGTCAGGGGAATTCACGGAGGTTACCACCTCCTTTTCTTCACGGCGGGTTTGCGAACGTCAAGGGAATTCACAGAGGTTACCGCCTATCTTGATTCATGGCAATCACATTTCTTGGGGGACTCTACGTCGTAGCATCGCGAGGCAGGTGCAGAGCCTTCTTTTTGTCATTCTTTTTGTCCACAATTTTGGCCCCAATAGTTGTTAAACAAAAATACATAAATCATATTAAAATTTTGTTTCTTACATTCATAAATTTGATAAGATAAAAATAGATGTTAGAGTAGGTTTACATTTCCTTGTATCTCTAAAACATTAGGGTATATGAAGGAAAATGATAAATAGGATTAGAACCATCTTCTAAATAGGAACATATAATAAAGGAAAATCGCTAATTGAATACATAATAATAATAAACTTATATAATTGAACTTCATAAATTCAATGCCTAAAAAATCTATGGGAACTATATTATATTAAGACCACCTAGCCTTTCCATGATACGATTCATTAATTTAATACCTTTATTCTTATCTATTCTGAATTAATCTCCCTACTTATTCATTAAATGAAATTAATTATTAATTCTAAATCATGTCATAATGGGATTACTAAGATATTAGGTCTATTATAAAATAATATTTTTGAGAAAATATAATTTTTGGACTTCATATTCCAATAATAATATATTTTAAAAACATTATGGATTAAGTGATAAATAATTGAATGTAAACTCTCATTTGAGAATAGAGAACATCTTTATCGGGTTTTGTTCATTCTATATGATTATTATTTTTCCATCATTGATCTAAAATTAAATCAAATAGTGAAAGAAGAAGATTCAGGTAATAAAGCAGAAATTTATAACTGGGATTCAATGAAATTGTAATAAAAACCCAAATACATATTTCTAAAAAATTTCCTATAAACTACTTCCAAATAAAGATATAAAAATATATTGGTTTACTCCAGGAATTATGTTTTGAAACGTTCAATAATATTGTCCATATCGTAATAATCCAATTGGGGTTAACAAGCCACAACACATGGGTATTCCAGAAATAAGGCTAATGGTTTCTTCTCAATCACCTATGGTTGGTGACAACCACCAATGTCTCAAATTATGAAGGGATATGAAATTTATCACACTAATAACACCATAATAACATCATACAAATTACACTGACAATCCATCAAGACCCATATTCATGTTTCATATTCATTAAATCAAATAAAAAATTATAATCTATATATATATATATATAACAAATATAGTAAAGTGGTTTAAATTAAAAACAATAGTAGAAAAACAATAAACCATAAGAATAGAAAAATTGATAATAAATATTACTATATAGATCAGGGGGGGAGAGATAACCTATTTAAAAAACATAAAAAAATAGTTAATGTTTTGGACTCAATGAATAACAAACCAACCCTATACCACTATAGATATTACCACACTCCCAATGAGCCCAAAGTCTATGCGATAGTCGGTCTCTATATGATACAAACATCAGAAGGATTAAAATCATTCATAGGAGTCAACATATGCATGGAATTCCCTTCTACACCAATACATTTAAATATATATATATATATATATAAATGTCTTGTGGAAAAATATAGGGCATTAGGATGGGATCCCAGAAGGATGCAATCATGAATATACATAATGAATTTCTCCATGAAAACCGTGAATCCATGTTTGAATACAACATGTGGAATCCATTCTTAATATTAGAATAGTTTAGCTAAATCCTTTGGGTCTCACTAAATGTAATCCAATTTCCATGAATAAATCACATAGAATAATCTTCAATAAATGAAAGGGGCATAAAAATATAAATAGTATCATGTTAATGAAATATATAATATGAAAGAAAACAAAAAAATTAAAAACATTGTATTTTTTCATATAAAACACAACATAAAGAACATAGAAGTTCTATAACCTATAAATTCCAAAAAATGGGATTCACTTAAAAAGCAGTAGCCAGATTTTGTGATTCTCAACATGAAATAAACAGAGGGACTATTTCAATCACCAAAAAGATACCCAATTAGATATGTACCTAATTATATGGTTGAATAGATAAAATTTACTACATACCTATGTTCACACATGTGAAACCAATAACCAACCCACATATATCAATATTACAATCCACTAACAAGAAACAAAAATCATATAAGTAGATAAACAATATCAAAAAATGAAAATCAAAAAACCACTTTCAGTTCAAACACTAATTTAAAACTCATTTATAAACATAACTATAAAAAAAATTATGTCATTAATCACTTTGACTCATTTCATCAAAAATCATTAAGTCAAAAAACAATCATTATTTGAAAACACAAATGAAAAAATTATGTATTATTAAAAAAAATAACCACACCAGATAATTTTATAATAACCTCGAATCATAACAATCCAACTGAAACAATTTAAACCAAATGAAATAAATGGAATAAACGTATGATATGAAGATTCCTGTTTTTTTGACATACCGACCTTTAAATTGGAGTTAAAACCATTGTCTTCATTAAAAAATAAATAATGTGAAAAGTGATCCCTAATGGCATTGACTGATAAGAATAATCATTAAAAAAACCCCTTATGAATATTTCTTTCCCTATGGTAATATATGTTTTTGAAACTCAATGTAGATGGAATAAAAAATTAATTAAATTGATAATAAAAGAGAAAAAAGTTAAATTACACCTTACCATAATAAAATATTGTAATGAATTGACTGGAACCACCGTAGAGAAATAAGGATAGATCCCATGATAAGAGAGGGGAAATGAATGAGGGTGATAAAAATTGTATGAGAAGAGGTTTAAATTTTAAAAAATGATCAAGTGTAGCTCCAAACTATTATATGCACAGCATAGACTGGATAGTTTGGCCACAATGTTTTCCAAACTGTTGTCCAACAATATGGTTCACCCATTCATTTGAAAAAATGTTTCATGGTTTTTTGGATACCACTATAGAGATTATGTTACAACATGAAAAACATGAATAATAGAATTGGATTTTCTTATACCCCTCTCACACATCTGGGGGCACTGTTATTACTAAAACCTAACACTACCAATATTTATAAAAAAATTCAAAATTTTGACCCTTATCTTTTGGAAACATGTAATACAAAATATAATAAAATCAATAACATGATAAACACATACAAGTGACTTGGATGGTGTCATTATTCCCCACACAATGCCAGTTTCTATCACTAGAATGTATTTAGTGATTTTCACTAATTATAATTTAAGGAAAAAAATATTTTTTGTTGTTGTTTGATGATTGCAAATTCCTAGGTCATAAAAAAACATTGTTTTAGAATAATGTTCAATGTTCTAATATTCTACAAAGAATATGTTGGGGTACCCCAACCCCATAAAAATTCAATCAATAATTTATATATTTAGTTATGACTTCAAATACTCCCCCTCAACAACAACATAAATATTAATCAGAGAACCTACTTCACATGTTTCCCTAAGATTAAAAGGTACCAACAAACACACCATACACCTTTGAAAATTTGAACAATTACAATGTACTACTAAAAATATAGCCCAAAAGGGTATCTGGTAAACAATTATCACCATATGTAATATATACAACCTTTAATAGGATACCCCTTGGGTACCCAATGATAATCGTAGTCCTACTAAATCAACTTTGAATTGACGATAAATAGACAATGACACATGTTATTAACTAGAATGACTCACTCCATATTTGAGAGGTACTGTGGAGTTTAATGTGGAAATTATGAATGCTTCCAAAGGATACATATGTATCAAGGTCTGATAACCATTTATTAATAAATTCATACCCAAAATTATTTTCTCATATCATAATTCACTAGAATAAAACTTATATGTTTGATACACATATATTTAAGAATCTAGTTTTCAAACCTAGTAAATATATTCATCACATAGGTCATACTGAATGTATTTGAGAAAAAAATAAATACTGGCTACAACTCATATCCCCGTGTTCAAGGTAGCACAACCCTTTTCCAAAAAGATGGCAATGGTGGAAGATTATGATCAATTTATAAGTTCCCAATAATGATCTAGTATCAAATAGAGAGATAGGGCAAAAATAAGAGATTTTTATTTTAAGATTCCTTATATTTGAAACAACCTTTGCAACTATTAAATATTTGTCACATTCAATGAAGAAAACAATCACACATCCATATGAACATTATAATTATCAAGTTTAACTACTAAATAAGAGTATCCAAAACCTTGGTATGTTATGAAGATAATCTACTACCACACAATATAATGAAAAAAATCATTTGGTGTGGAATACCAGGAGTAACATATTCCCTTACACTCATAAAGTAGATTTTTGAACCCAAAAATGTGTGTTCCCCTACTAGAACAAATTATATAATAAAAATTATTTTTAATAATATAAGAAATATATTTCTGTATTACATTGTTAAAATTCATAAATATTTTCTTTCTATAAAAAATCTTCAATTTCATACCCAAAAGATGGAAATAACTTCTTGTAATTCATAATGTCACCCTGTCTCATTTTCTTGTCTGGTCATACAAGTCCAATTTCTTTTCCCAATAAAATACTCTTCTAGAATAAGGATGATATAAATTTGAACTTGTTTTTACTCAGTTTGGAAAGCCAAGTTTGGTTGCTCTATAGGATTTCAGAAACACTAATAATGATCTAGTCACTTATCCTATTTTTTTGTTCACAGAAAATTTCCTCAGTAAAGAAAATTTTGGAATCTTATTCCATCTATAATTATTCACCACTCATCCATTTCTCATCAATATTAATTCTATGTCATAAGGAACAAAGTAATTACTCCTTTTATAGGTGACCCAAATGTTTTGTGGGAAAGATTCTAAATTTTTCCACTTAAACTAAAGTCATCTGAAACATAAACTCTCATTGAATTATGGGTTCATATTTACATCTTCAATTCTTATTAACTCATCTCATAAATTTTATAATCTTCTCACAACGTTAGGACACTGTAAACATTCTTCACAAAGAGTGCCCCAATTTTGATTCCACATTCTGATCTATTTGTTATGGTGAAGGAAATGGATTCATCATTATGTTTCTCTGCACTAGATGAAAAAATCCTCACCAATTGAGAAATGTACAACCAAACATAGGAAAAAGTATTTCTTCTCATTATGATCCTTGGAGGAAACTACACATTTTCTTGTCCCCCTAACAACACTTTGTAATCAACTTCAGCCATCCTTTTGAGATCCCCTTTGGAAATGATTTTTTTTATGGGTTGAAATAATTATCTTTTCTATACTTTTCTACACCAAATATCAATCATCTGATGATATTTATCTATGTTAACCTACATTATATGGATTTGTTTCTTCTCCCCTACAATTTTTTGGTGTCATTATCAGTCTAAGGGCTCTTAACCGAAATATTTTAAGAAAAAATATATTTTTCATTCATGTCCTAAAGGAAAAAATTTCATAGTTATTATTTTATCATTAAACACATGATAAGGAAAACAATGTTCCAACTTTAAGAACAATAAAAAATTAATCCTGATGAAACTGGCCGATTAAATTGTTTATTTATCTCTTTATTTATTAATTATATTGACCACGGCATACTTATCTTATTATATGTATTTATTTTTTCCAACAACTCCAAATTCATTTTCATTGTATTAGTCACATAACATCCATGAAAAACTTTATTTCCTCTAATTTTGATATGATGATCTGTCTCAGTGTACCTCTAATATTTGGTGGCACACTACATCTAGTGCACCTATTTTAGAATCATCGACTTTATAAACTTATTTCCTTATAATATTATGATTTAAAACATTGTTTATTTGAATATTTATTTATCATGACATATTGGTATGACTAAAAACCAACATCTTTATATCCTCAAATTTTGATAAACCTTCCCATCCAATGAAATATTCTATGTTCAGTGATATAACACTGATGAACTGAGACTTGAATGTTTTTACTTCAATAATATTATTCTTTTAAAAACATATTCATGTATTATGACTTCTTCATGACATTTAATACATTTAATATTACCATCAACATATTCTGGAATATAACGGAAATTATTTGTGATATCATAGCCTTTCTTGAAAATTATTTCCTTAAAATATGATCCTCGATACAATTAGAATAACTCCCCATTTCATTCATAAATATTACATCATAGTTTTTCCAGACAAACTATGATTTATGAGAACATGAAGATCATAAAATCACCATTATGTTTACATAGTATCCATGCAAAAACTAATTATCTTTCTCATTATGATCAAACCCCCATTTTATCCCAAGGTGATTCGTATGTTCCTATTCATCTAGAAAACATCTTCCAAAAATTATGGACATTCTTACGCATTTTTAGGATCACCAAAAAAATACATAGTGAGGTGACTTTTTCCTCTTTTTTCCTCTTTTAAAACAAAAGACAAAAGTAAAAATCTTCTAGGTTCAAAAAAACGTCCATCCAACATGGTCATAACAATCCCACCTTAGATTATGTTTTTAACCGAGGTTTATAAATAACTAAACATTCTAAACTCTACTTATATATTAATGAAAAACAATTCTAGTCTTATGAGAGATAAATTATTTTAGGAAACAAAAAATATGGATAGAAAAACCATTCTATCCTAAAGTAGTGATTGTTAAAAAAATATATAGATTTATTTCACATATTTCTTCAATTATTATACATACATTCTAAAAAATGTTTCCTTAAACCAATACAATAAATAAATATAATAGTTCTAATATTTACAATAAGAAATTGACATCTTACCCACAACTCCCCCTTTTTTCATACCACCTTGAATTTTTTAGCACTTAAAATGAATATATTTATGAAACATTCACCCCATTTGACAAAACTAAAAAATAAAAATATGAGAGAGGGGACAAAAAAACATACTTCAACCTTGATGATAATTATTTCGGACACCCATTTTCAATGTCAATTTAGAAAAAGGATCCATCAGTAAAGGTTTTTTGAAAAATTCAGAAACATGTTTCAATATAGGAACATATTATAGATTAATTTTAGTATTATCCAAATGGTCATTGATGAAATGATATTTTATATCGATAATTTTTGAACAATAATGATGTACCATTTTTCTAGTAAGGTTGATATCACTTTGATAATCACAACCAAGGAGCAACAGTAACTTTACTTCAACAAGTATATCCTCCAACTGAGTCCTTGGCCACATAAGTTAAGTAATGGATTATGTGGAATCATCATAATAGTAATTTTTCATTCTATTAGAATTTTTTTTATATATGAAATAACACAAAATTTTCCAAAAATGAAAACTCCACCAGATGTGGGTCTTCTATCATCAACACTTCATGTCCAATCAGTATACGAATACCCAAAAAAGATAATACTTTATGAGTTATGAATCCAAATTTCTAACTTTTATAGGTCTTTGATATATTTGAGATGTATTTTTTTAGTCAAAAAATGTGATTCTTTTGGAGCACTCAGAAATATTTCACATAAGGTGACATCATAAACAATGTTGGTCCAGGAGGCCGTCAAATATAACAAACATCCAATCAGTTTTTGAAACTATTTAGGATAAACATCCTTGCCTCATATATATTTTTTCAACATGTTTCCTATTTATATTTTTATGAAAAATAGTTCATAATTTTCCATTATTAAATTCTTAATAAGTTCCTTATAAAACATTTCTAATGAAAGAAAAATGTGTTTCTTCATTTGTAGAATTGGTAATCCAAGAAATCATTTCGTTTATCCCAACCAAAACATCAAAAAAAAAACCTATTTATGTCAATATAAATTTTCTCACAAGTTCATTAATCATTCCTATAAATGTTAATTTAAGGAACATAAACAATTTCAGTTAGGGAAAACTCTATAAATCCTTTAATGTAACAAAATCTATCAACCCTTCCTTTCTTAAAACTCATCTTTCTTAAGTAGATACCCAATCAGTAATACCATTCCTGTAGTGAATTTTTATCCCATAGAGGTATTTATATAAATTTCACACATAACATTCATCTTTACCAATAATAAATCCAAAAGTATTTTTAGTATAAACTTACACATCAAGATGACCATTAAAAAATAATGATTTCACATCCATCTGAATTTTATTTGTAACATCATTATGTAGGAATAGAAAAAAGGTTTATGATAATTTATAACCATTACACCACAAAAAAACTATCATCAAAATAAATTAGTACAATTTGTGGATAACCATCTCAAAAATAGTTTGTACTTATTTCTTATCACTTCACTGTCTTTATTTAAATTGTTCTGGAAAATCTATTTTGTTACAATACCATTTTTGTTAGCTATATTATGTTCATGTTCTGATGTATCATCCTATATTTTCTTGCTCTTAATTCATAGCATGAACTAATTATGAATGCTCTAAATCTTGATTTGTATATTTTGACTAATTTTTTTAATACAAGGTAGTATGAGTAAAAACATTTGTTATTATTCTTATTTGAACATTTTAATGATGATCACCAATAATTTTTTCTGATTCCTCTTGCTTCCTCATCCTAGGATGATATTTTTGATATTTTTCATAATTAATAGAATCATATTACAATGAATATTCTTATGGATAATATTTAATACATTTCATCTTTATCATAATCCTTATCATAAATTCGTTCTTCATATCCATCTTCCTTATCTTCCTGAGTCTGTTGATCTTCATAAGATTTTCAAAGATTTTCACACCAATAAAGTCAAAAATTATCCTTGAATATTTTTTAAGACCTATATATCATCTTCCATACATATAATATCCAAAAACAATTCCACCATCACAACTTTTTTCAAACATTACTAGGATTCCCCTTTTGTTTATTAAGATGCATGGACTCCCAAAAACACTTCAATGTTTGAAACATGTAGTTTTGCCATAATGTAGTTCTTATTTAGTTATATCTGAATTTATACTATAGAAATATAAATGTTAAATATACATAGAAGTACTTATTTATTTCCTCCAAATATACTAAGGGATACCTTATTCAAGCAACATTGTTCTACCCACTTCCAATAGAATTCTATTATTTTTTTTGAATAATACCATTTTTGGGGAGTGTATAGTATACGAACATATACCAAATTCCATGATTCTAAAGATAATATTAATATTCATAATATTTTTCTTCAACACCATTTTCAATTATCAACTTCTACATTGAACACTCAAATTCATTTTAAACATTCCTCTGGAAACCTTTAAACATCTTTTGAGCACCTGACTTATGTTTCATATAAACTACACAATTAATGAGAGTATAGTGATAAATTAATATAAAAATGTAAATATATATGTGATTTTATTGTTTTCCTATTGTCCCATAGATATTAGAATTAATAATTTATAAAGTACATTTTGAAAAAATGTAAACTTTCTTTTGTACAGAATTTTTTATCATACCTTTCTGAAAAATAATACAGTAAAAATCACTACTTCTAAAAATATCAGGAATACAAAAAACCCCATATCAATTTGATAAACTGATTAGGTTTCTATAAAACATATGTCTGATACTTTTATGCCACAAAATATTGTCTTCATCCATAATTATGTAACAAGAGTTTTTCACCTCACCAACTTGGAATAATTTTCTTTTTTCACATTGGACTCATGTAACTATCTTTCCATCCTTATTAGTTTTCATGAAAACCCCATATTTTCTGAAATTAATTATGTTACCATCATAAAAAATATGTAAAGAAATTAGAAGTTTTTGTTTGAACACATCAATAATGAAATATTCAATGGATTTCAACTTTTCATCACCAATGGTGGTTGCTCGAACACCTTTGATTTTGAGAGATTCGTTAGTTCTAAATGTAATTTTTCTATCATATGTATCCTTAAATTTCATTATAAATTTCAAACATCATATAATTTGAGTGAATAATACCCTATCCCTAATCGAAGGTTTTTATACATTTTCCTCTTTGAGAGATATTTCCACAACAAGATCATTTTATTTCTTTTAATATTTCTTAACATCTAGCTTCTAAGAAAATATAACATACATTATTTGTGTTGGAAACAAAAAAAAGAAATACTTATGCGAGGTGTACAAGGAGTTCACATATTTCCAAAAACATATACACAGTTTGAAACCAATGTTTATTTTTGATAACAACCATCTCAGGTTTCTTTAAAACAACCTTCCCAAACATCTTCAAATGAGAGTTTTAACCACCCTCAAGATTTTCCCCTTTTAAATTGTAGAAAAATGATAATGTAATTGATTAAACAAACATATATTTTTATGTCTCTAAATCCACCACAATACCAATATTATCCATAAATACAATATTTGACTCTAAACCCTCCATATAGAGAAATGTTTTGAATATTTTTCTCACCGACCTTCTAATCATCAATTTGATGACAATCATCCATTCTGTTATCAACAAAAATCTTATTTTTTAGCTCATTTCTTCTTTTTCAATTTATCCTAATCAGAATAAATAGAAACCATTTGGAATTTAGAGTCTTTAGGTACATCTGATTTCTTCACTAAGTTGGTCTAAGTCACATACATAACTGCCCTAAATTTCTTCATTCCAAAAAAAATTCAATATTCTCTTCAATTATTGAAGGTAATTTTTTATCATTCTTAGGTCTAAAATTTATAGAGATTTAACCAACATCAGAGATTGAATTATTGAAACATGTAACCCACTATTCATCTTGAGAATGTTTTTCTATAAATGTTATCTCGTTATATTTTTTTCATCTTAAATTCAACATTTTCCTTATGATTATTTTCATTCTAAATATATTTATTTTAGTTGTCAATATCCTTCACCAACTTCACAATCTCAAAAGGAAAACAATATTCATTAATATTTTAAGAGATTTATTATAGCATATTTATGATTTATTTTTAAATCCTCCAAAAATTTATAAAACATTGTTTCAATTATTCTTTTAAATGGCACTCTAATTTAGTTTATTCTTATCTAGAACTGCTGCTTCCAAACACTTGATTTTTCACTATTGTGATGAATTTATTTTCTTCGGCCTCTCTAAATGTTTTATTTGGATTCAGCATTACTATCTTATTCTTTATCATCTTTAGATAAAAAACATATCATTTTCTACTTGGATAATTTTCCATCCTTTCATATGGAATAATATATAGTCTTATCAATTTGTTTCTTCTGTGACCATATTTTCCTTCAATCACATTCCTTGTTATATTCTTCATTATTTCTTCTAGGACAATTAGAATCAAAATTCACAAGGGTTACACACTAAAAACATTTCATTAGGATTTTATCTTTGTATTTAATTCTACCTCTTCTATATTTTGTTAAAAACAATAATATTAATTCAACATGGTTTTTTATACCAATTTTTTAAAATCAGAATCACCTGCTTCATATTCAACAACAATATTCTTTGACCATTCCTTCTTGGATGCCTTGAATTAACTTTCTATGTCAAATTTTGTGTTATATTTTATAATACTTCTAATCTCATTTCATAAGTCATAATAGTTCTATCCAAATTGACCCTATAACTTATTTCGGGATCTCTGTATTTCAATGAGGAAATCTTCACATCAAACTAATCTGGAAGAATCTGCAATATTTTTTAACAGGGGTATAATCTTCTAGATTTTCACTAAGACATATGATTGTTCTAATAATTTAATTCACCTTGGTATAGTATTCACAAATAGATACAAGTTCAACAATCCTCATATATTCATACTGTAACTGCTGATTTGTAACTCTACATTATTTACCTTTTTATTATAGTCATAACTGTTTTTCATCTTATCCCAGAAAACATGGACGTGGAAACACTTTTCAGCCAAAAAAACTCAATTTCAGAAATTAATTATACTAAAACATTGTTGTCACTTCCATGATTATCACGATTCTTCTTATTAAAATATATAAGATGAATATTATCATAAATAAGAGGAAATCAGTCAATAATACATTAAGAACATTGATAATAACAAAATAATCTTCAACGTTCACTAATAAAAATAGTATCTATGTACTTGTTATGGTATATAAATAATAATATAAAACACAATATAGTATAATAGAATCCTTTTTCATGGAATTCAAGTAGTAGGATATTCTGATACACATTTATAACACTATGTTCAACATAATAGTCTATGCTCCTTCTAGAATTGATGATGTAACATAATGTTTTTGTAACAAATTAAGAAACAATTTATTTTGCTTCCCTATCAAAAATCACAAATATTTTCTTCACAAAAAATTATTTACATTCTTACCCAGAAATAAGAAAGAAATTCTTAAGCATTATAATTTAACTCAGTCTGATTTCACAATCTGATCTTCCTAGAATGATTGTTTAGTCATATAAAATACTATTCTAGAATATGGATGAAACAAATATGAACTTCTTCTTACTTGGTTCAAAAAACAGAGTCAAATTTCTAGGTCTAATTAGAGAAACTATGACTATGATATTTTCTCTTCTCCATTCTTCTTTATACTGATAAAAATCCCCAGAGAAGAATGATCTAGAAACTTCTTCTCTCTATAATTTTTCAATATTACGCCTTCACTATACCACTATCCTTCAATTTATGAAAGTACAATGTCCTTACACTTTTTATATGAAACCCAAAAAAGGATTGTGTGGGATTATAAAATTTTTTCCAACTCAAGTAACTTTTCCAAAAACACAAATTATCCATGAATTTTTAGTTCATCTCAACTTCTTTAAAACATTACCACTACTCACAAAACTTCACTACTCTTATCAAAACATTAAATCATTTAATAATTTCTCTAAATAATTTGGTATAATTCCATTTACCCATTATGATTTCATCATTATGTTAATGATAAGTAATTATTCATTATATTTATTCACACCAACTGAAAAAATCAACACCAATTGAAAAATGAAAATTAAAACCTATAAAAAAATTGTTATAAATAAGATCAATGGAACCAACTTATATTTCAAAGGTCCCTCAAGAAAACACATTAAAATAAACTTCAACTATCCTTTAGAGATACCCCTTTAAAAAGATTTTGTGGGTGGTTGGAACAATAATTATTTTCTAAATTTTCTTAGACTGAATATCATACATTTGATAATGTATATCAGTGTCTGGATGCATTATTTAGATTTTTCTAAACTCCACTATGAGTGTGCATTTTTAATTCATGTATAAAAACTCTTGAACCAATTGTTATAAGAAAAAGAACATTTTATATTATTCCCCAATGGAAGACATATTAGAGTTATTTGTTTCTCTTGAACCACTTGATGTTGAAAATAATGATCTCACTTAAATAACAATTATAAATTCATCTTATTCACAATGATGGACTATATAGTTTAATGATATCTTTTCTTCATCATTTATTTTATCAAAAAAACATTTATTATTATTTAAATTCATTGGCCCCAAAACTCACAATTTAATTTCTTTTAATTTTTTCCAAAAAATCTCCACAAAACAATTATACCCTTGATTTAATATGATGATTGGTTTAAGTATGACTCTGATATTTCATGGCACACCACTTCTTATGGTCTATTTATAGTATATTTAACTTTATAAAATTCACTCCATCCCTGAATACAGTTAACACCACTAATTTCATTGATGATTTGTTTCTCATGACTTATTGGTCTTCTGGAAAACTAACATATTCAAAAAACCACATTCCGATCAACCTTCCCAGTAAAGACACATATCTATGTCCAGTGAAATCACACCGATGAATTGATACTAGAAGGCTTCAGCTTCATGAATATTATTTTTCTATAGAATTTATCTTTCATCATGACTTCCCCATGACTTTTAATATATTTACAATAATGTTCATCATCATATGACTTATACAAGAATGAATTTGTGACTTACAATCCATTATAATAAATTTGTTGTTTCCAATTTGATCCTCAATATTATTGGTAGAAATCCCCCTTTATTTCATGAAGGATTCATCTAATATTTAAAAAAACATATTATTTTTTAGAAAACCATGATAAAAAATGAATCATTAGGTATAACTCAGATCCAAGAAGAATATGATTATCTTTCTCTTTCTAATTAGAACCTCATTCAGAGACCAAGGTTAGTCTGATGAGAAATTTCTTCATGAAAACTTCTTTATCATATTATGGACATTCGTTGTAACGCCCCGACCCTAGTTACCCAGAGTCGGTGCATTATTACATAACATTTGCATGATCACAAGAAAGATCAAATCTCGAAAGGTCGATTGGTTTAGTAGCCTTGGAAACACTAGATATATTCATAAGTTTTACATTACATCATAAAATGAAAAACTACTACAACAACATAATGTCTCCACAGTCCACACTATTATCCCCTCATAATATCCCTGCAGGTCATTCATAACACACTTCTTCACATCCTGAGAAAATAAAACATAGAAAAGGGGTGATCTCAAATTCCCAGTAAGGATAACAATATAGCGGAACATTCAAAATAAGCATAAACTTTTAAGGCAATGCATTACTAAAACAAAAGCCTTTTAAACTTGAACTTCAACATAGTATGGCAAAAGTAAAATGAAATAATGCCATTTACTTTTTCACATGGATATTCTACTAATCGAATAATCACATGCAATATCAATAACCACTTTCCTAATGTTGGAATGCATAATGCGAGACTATCATAACCACATAGCCAAGGCCTCGTGCCAAAACTACAAATAAGATTTTGCCAAGGCCTTGTGCCAAGACACTAGTTTGTCTCATGAGACCTACCGATGCATCGAGGAGCTATAGCGGGCTCCGCCCGTCACATATTAAGTCCAATTCATTCCCATATGAAAAGGATTAAACATAACATAAACATTCGTATTAAAACTAGCATACGAAATGTCAATACTTTCACCATAAACTATGAATGGTATAAAAATAGCACATCCACAGTCAAACATATCAAAAAAACATTCAATACAATATAGAAGTTTTGTATCATAATAAATCAACTTCAAATAAGTGTAAAATCTATCAAAGGATGTTGACATAGATGAAATCAAAACTATTTGAGAGAATCATTTAAAAGTCACACATTTATATAGGAAGTAATTAAAAAGAGATTTTTGAACCAAAGTGTCCCATACCACTTTGAAACTTTTGAAAGGAATTAACATTTTAAAAACATTCATGTCCATATAAATAAATCCTTAAAAACCATTGTGAAGACATGAACATTAATTAAAAAGATTTAGAAAGATAAATCTTTAAAACATTTAAAATTCTGATTTTGATAAAGAGTAACTTTCCAAAATTCTTAAAATATTCATTTTGAAATCATTTAAAAGTCACATAATTATAAAATAAAACATTTAATTTGAAAATATCTTTGTAGGCTTGTAACTAATGCTTTGAAAATTTTATAATAGCGGTAAATAGCCGCACCCACCGTATAAGTTAAAAAAAACATTCTTTCCTTAATTTTGTCGAAAAGGTTAAAAAGAACATTGTTTGGAAAATGACGGAAAGATTCCTCTATAAATCCCTTATAAAAATTCAAACAAGCATATGAATGACTTTAACCCATATTCTAGTAAATAGTAAAAATGTTTTGAAATTCATATTTAAGAAACATGGTTGTGGATGATAAAGAGATCCCAGTAGATTATTATGTATAAACAACCTTGGATAATGAAGAGATTGCGAAATAAATCCCTACCAATTTAGTAACTTATGAAACATACAACCCATGAAATAGGTATCATACAATGAATATGTAAATACACATAAATTAGATTGTATTACATAAAGAATATAATTATGGCCAGTACATACACCACACAAAAGGTGATGGTGGCAATATGGCATGAATCTCACGGGAATAAGGAGTGAGATGAAAACCCCTTACCTTGTACTTTTCTGTGGTTGGGGTAGGTTAAAATCCTGTATAATGGTGAAATAATTGTTATTAAATTATTCAATAATCATATACATTAATATGATATCATATATGATCTTTTAATATTGATTTGTTAATAATATCTTTTAATTATCGTCGTTTCGGTTGTTAACTTACTCATTTTATTTTATAAGTTTTGTTACATAAGCCGTGTTTGTTATCGATAGGTTGTATCTTATTCATATCCAGAATGATATCAAGTCCTTAAACATCATTTTTAAATCATCATATGATAATTATACTTTAATGGATACGATGGAGAATGAATCTCATCGCGTTCGTGGAGACGGTAGTCCGTACGTACGCACGAGCGACAATATCATTCTTTTGATATTAAAATAATATATAAATGGATGGTATATCATATATACAGAATCATTAACATGTTATATTTATTATTTACATTAGTTACACATCATTATTATACACATCCAAATAATAATATATTGAATATCAATTGCACCACGACGTGGAGACGGTAAGCTGTACGTACGCACGTATGGTGACATGTTATTCAAAGGGTGGATAGAATACTGAATATGGTTGTACCATATTTATAATAAAATCCCAGTATATATAAGATACTGGAGTTATTATTTTAGAATGGTAATAACAAAGAAAGAAGAAGTGGAAGAAGAAAGGAACCTGAAAAGGGGTGGTGAAAACATTACCTCTTCTTCCGGTTCTTCCTTTTGATTTGATCAAAAGGGCTCCTTAGGTTGGCTTTCTGATCAAAATAAGGCCTCTAGGTTGTATTGAGGGATTTTAGGAGAGTATTTGGGTGGAGTTTGGCCGAACCAAAAGGCTTTTAAGGTGTGATGAAATGAGAAGGAAGAGTTCCCTTTTATAAGAGGGGTGAGGGCACCTTTGGAAAAGCTAGAAATATTAGTTTATATTAAATTAATATTCGGTTTATAATGGCTCCAAAGTTTATTATTCAAAGGTTAAGGTGGGGATAGATCGAAAACAACTCAACCAATAGAATTTAGACAGGTTTGGGTACATATATTAACCTTATCTTTAAGTATTAACTCTAAGTTAATTAGTTTCACTTTTACAATGTTTCTTTGAATTTTATATTATATGGTTAATAAACTTACCATATACATCCAAGAGACCCCTAAGTGGTCCATTAATGAATCACCTATCATGATATATGTCTCTTGGCCAAACCTTATATTTTTAATAATTTAATATCAATTAATAATATAATATTTGTTTTAAAAACTCTTTTATGTCAATTTTGAAACTATTCAATAGTTGATTTTTTTGAAACTCATAACAGATTGTTTACTTCGAAAAAAGTCAATTACATCAATACTAATATATCATAGTATTCTAGAAAATTATTTTAATTAATTAAAAGTTTCATATTATATTTATTTGGGTATTTATAATATCAATTATTTTAATTGTTCACCATTATGATAATTACTACATCATCATTGTGTCATGAATAAATTACATTATTTAATTTCTAAAAATTGAAAATAAACTATCATCATGTAGGAAATCGTTTTACCTTTCTAATGAATATTTATAGTCGAAATTCCAACATATATAACCCTATGTAAAAATTGTTTTTCTAAAAGATATATCCTTGTGTTATTTTTGTATTCATTTTAACTTAATTAAAATAAAGTGTCCCTATCACCTACAAGTGGCACCATGGGGTCCCCAAATCGACCCAAAGATGCATATGGTCGAACATGTGTCAAAAAATAAGGTTATGACACGTTTTAGGGTAATTTAGTATTATTATAATATTAATTTTTAACCCTTATTTACCGGATTTACCCTTAACCATGGTAAATAAAATATTTACCGCAGTAATTATTCAAAATGTCTAAAAATAAAAGTTACTTATTTACACAATTTGAACATCCTGATTCAAAATATGGAATCCATTTTTCTAAATTCAAAACACAGAAGTGGCAGAAATTAATTTAAAATTAATTCCCGCTATCAAAACAAAAAGCGGGTTTTTAAGAGATAATAACTATCAAAAGATTGACATTTGTTTATGTTCGGTTTAATTGTAAAATTATGTCCAATGACCAACATTATATTAAATGGTAAAAATATATTCTAAATATACTTTAAAACCACTGAAATTCATAATTTATCACTATTAATTATTTTGATTAAAAAGTTGTTTTTAATTAAAATTTAGTAATTTTCACTATTAATCAAAATATTAAAGTTATCCGAAAAGTACCAAAATTTCCCCATAGGCTAAATTCGATATTTAGAATCCAAAAATGAAGTCTATTTTGAAATATAAAAAATATATAATTTCAAAAATTAGGTATTACTATTCATAACGACTAGTTTGATTGGTTATGGTGTGTTAGAACTCGGTGTTGCGTACAACACACGCTATCACATTATTCAAAGAGAAGCGTACCGTAGAAGCTTGGGGTGTTACATTCTACCCTCCTTCAATAAATTGCGTCCTCGAAATTTGAAATTGTTCTTTGAAAATAAAAGGTTGAAAATAGAAAATATATTTGTGGGAAAACCCCAATCAGAAATTGGGTTACTAAAATATAGTCTTAATATGAGGAAAAGGGAAATGAAAGGGTCACCACCAAATTATGATCTCGATTAGGATAACATTGGTGGAAATTAGAGACATATAATTGGAGGAAAACGTAAATATTTATAGGTAGTGATTGAGGTCATCAATCATAAACAAGTATAAAATTGAGGTCCTTAAATTCATCAATCTATGATGATTTGAAATACCATCGGTTCAACAAAACATTGGGTGTTAGGATAAAACATTTTCGACATTTCAAAATATCTTAGTTGAAATCCCACATCGAAAAATGAATTAATGAGGCCTCTATTTAAAATAAAGAGTGGAAAGTATGAAGATTACCGAAAATAACACATACTAGGGTTCCATGTAGGAAAATATGGATATGGAAGAAAAATATAACCATCAATTATCTGATAGAGAGTGGTAGAGAACATGGCTATGAAAAGGCCAAAAATCCCAAAGCCATAAATTAGTGATGATTTAAGGTACCATCTAGGACAACATTTTTGTTCTAAGTTCCTTTTATTAATATTGAGGAATTTATTTATGAGATTGGCTAAGATCATAAGGAGATATACTTACTTTATTATTAGAGTTTTATCCATTAATAAATTTCTACCACAAACTCATATTTCACTCTAAAAGATAATAGAACGTAAAAAAATTTCTATTTATACTATTTGTATAGGGTTCCAAAATAAATGAATTTATAATTCATCTACCAGATCTTTTAAAAAAACTACATTATTTAATCCAGGACATCTCGTGCGCCAGTGGTAGGTGATACACCCTTGTCGCCCTTCGGTTGCGGGTTCAAGTCTTGCAGCCTTGCCGGACGTGACAGGTTACCGTCCGACCACCAGGTTGTCCTTTTATGGCAATCAAAAATAATCCAAACTAGAACTATCCAAAATACTTTTGTCCAAACTCACAGTCAAACATTTATAAGGAAGGTAAACATAATGTAGATCCTTTTTACCCCGTAATATCATATGAATACCTTCATCATGTATTCTTTTAATACACTGAAACATCCTGAATTACCATATTCCTTATTGATTACATTCATGCTCCCTTATTCCATATAGAATACTAGATATACTTCATCAATCCAAAAAAAATTTAAACCCCAACAATGATGGAATATACAAATCATTAATCAGTTCCATGGTAGTCAAGAATATCCAGTATAATTTATCCAAAAAAATCATGTATTATTCCAAAATCCCTACCTCGGTATCAGAACTATATTATGGTTTATCATTCTCTCAACCATATATTTTCCAAAAATATATCCAGCTATTGAGTCACTTTTCTTTTTCCCACACAATCTCAAGTCCTTAATGAAATAGTACTGCAGTACAATCTTTATATACTCCATAATTATTATAACAAGTACATTGTTGATACAACACTCAATTGACATAATCAATATAAGAACTCTAATCATTCCTCTTCATCTGTAGTAGTATCATAACTTGATTATTATCCAATAGCATCATTTTCGGCATAGTCCGATGACTGGGACATAGGTTCGCGTAGTGTCCAAACTCCTTGCAAATAAAGCATTGTACATTTGAAACAATTTTCTTACCCTTGCAGTCACGTACTTTGTTCCCTTTTCCTCCACACTTATAACAAAATCCCATTCCTTTCAGGCAAGTTCCAGGGTGTTTCTTTACACAGTTATCACATATGGGAAAATTCTTCTCTTCCCTCTTCCCTTTATCCATCTTTCTCTCTTCCATCCTTTTCTTCTCTTGCTTCCCTTCAAAGCCATAGGACTCAGTAAACTCTTTACTTATCTTATCAACACATGATATTATTTCTTCATATGATGATAATACATGCGAGACTATTTCTCTTGTAAATTCTTCCATAAGACTATAAAATATATGATCCTTCTTTCTCTTTGTATCATGTGCAATGCTAGAGTTCTCATTCCTTCTACTGGGAACCATTTCTAAACAATAGCATACATTAGATTAGTTTATGAATAACAATACCTAATCCCAAACTTGTAAAACACATAACATAAATTAAATAGTTTATGGATATAATCCATAATCATAAAAATGTCTCCTTTGAGGAAGTATATACTCATAAACCCTTCATAATTATTTGTAAAGAATATGAGAGTTATCCTAAGCATATCCCCCGGGAGTGTCGTAACCAAGAGTGCAGCAAGGCCCGTTGTCGTGCATCAGTTCCCGTTCGAGTCTAGCTCAAAGCGGTGTTTTCTGGTTTTACACCTAGGTACATCTGTGCCAGAGCCACCTCTACCTGCTCGTATCCAGACAGGGATGTATTGCTCGAAAAACTCACAAAATCTCTACAATACCAAAATTCTAGGAAGTTCTTCTATACTAATCCTCAAAGTTCATCTTAGGTCTTCGTGCTCTAATCAGAGTTTATCTAAATCTAGCTTCCAAGGTTTGTACTAAACTTCCTCTGATACCAACTGTAACGCCCCGACCCTAGTTACCTAGAGTCGGTGCATTATTACATAACATTGGCATGATCACAAGAAAGATCAAATCTTGAAAGACCGATTGGTTTAGTAGCCTTGGAAACACTAGATATATTCATAAGTTTTACATTACATCATAAAATGAAAAACTACTACAACAACATAATGTCTCCATAGTCCACACTATTATCCCCTCATCATATCCCTGCAGGTCATTCATAACTTACTTCTTCACATCCTGGGAAAATAAAACATAGAAAAGGGGTGAGCTCAAATGCCCAGTAAGGATAACAATATAGCAGAACATTCAAAATAAGCATAAACTTTTAAGGCAATGCATTACTAAAACAGAAGCCTTTTAAACTTGAACTTCAACATAGTGTGGCAAAAGTAAAATGAAATAATGCCATTTACTTTTTCACATGGATATTCTACTAATCGAATAATCACATGCAATATCAATAACCACTTTCATAATGTTGGAATGCAAAATGCCAGACTATCATAACCACATAGCCAAGGCCTCGTGCCAAGACTACAAATAATATTTTTCCAAGGCCTTGTGCCAAGACACTAGTTTGTCTCATGAGACCTACCGATGCATCGAGGAGCTATAGCGGGCTCCACCCATCACATATTAAGTCCAATGCATTCCCATATGAAAATGTTTAAACATAACATAAACATTCGTATTAAAACAAGCATACGAAATGTCAATACATTCGCCATAAACTATGAATGGTATAAAAATATCACATCCACAGTCAAACATATAAAAAAACATTCAATACAATATAGAAGTTTTGTATCATAATAAATCAACATCAAATAAGCGTAAAATCCATCAAAGGATGTTGACATAGATGAAATCAAAACTATTTGAGAGAATCATTTAAAAGGCACACATTTATAAAGTAAGTAATTAAAAAGATATTTTTGAACCAAAGTGTCCCATACCACTTTGAAACTTTTGAAAGGAATTAACATTTTAAAAACATTCATGTCCATATAAATAAATCCTTAAAAACCATTGTGAAGACATGAACATTAATTAAAAAGATTTAGAAAGATAAATCATTAAAACATTTAAAATTCTGATTTTGATAAAGAGTACATTTCCAAAATTCTTAAAATATTCATTTGGAAATCATTTAAAAGTCATATAATTATAAAATAAAACATTTACTTTGAAAATATCTTTGTAGGCTTGTAAGTAAAGCTTTGACAATTTTATAACGGCGGTAAATAGACGCACCCACCGTATAAGTTAAAAAAAACATTCTTACCTTAATTTTGTCGAAAAGGTTAAAAAGAACCTTGTTTGGAAAACGACGGAAAGATTCCTTTATAAACCTCTTATAAAAATTCAAACAAGGGTATAAATGACTTTAACCAATATTCTAGTAAATAGTAAAAATATTTTGAAATTCATATTTAAGAAACATGGATGTGGATGATAAAGAGATCCCAGTAGATTATTACGTATAAACAACCTCGGATAATAAAGAGATTGCGAAATAAACCCTTACCAATTTGGTAACTTATGAAACATACAACCCATGAAATTGGTATCATACAATGAATATGTAAATACACATAAATTAGAGTGTATTACACAAAGAATATAATTATGGTCAGTACATACACCACACAAAAGGTGATGGTGGAAATATGGCATGAATCTTACTGGAATAAGGAGTGAGATGAAAACCCCTTACCTTGTACTTTTCCTTGGTTGGGGTAGGTTAACCTCCTATATAATGGTGAAATAATTGTTATTAAATTATTCAATAATCATATACATTAATATGATATCATATATGATCTTTTAATATTGATATGTTAATAATATCTTTTAATTGTCGTCGTTTCAGGTGTTAACTTACTCATTTTCTTTTATATGTTTTGTTACATAAACCGTGTTTGTTATCGATAGGTTGTATATTATTCATATACAGAATGATATCATGTCATTAAAAATCATTTTTAAATTATCATATGATAATTATACTTTAATGGATACGATTGAGAATGAATCTCATCGCGTTCGTGGAGACGGTAGTCCGTACGTACGCACGAGCGACAATATCATTTTTTTGATATTAAAATAATATATAAATGGATGTTATATCATATATACAGAATCATTAACATGTTATATTTATTATTTACATTAGTTACACATCATTATTATACCCATCCAAATAATAATATATTGAATAACAATTACACCACGACGTGGAGACGGTAAGCCGTACGTACGCACGTATGGTGACATGTTATTCAAAGGGTGGATAGAATACTAAATATGGTTGTACCATATTTATAATAACATCACAGTATATATAAGATACTGGATTTATTATTTTAGAATGGTAATAACAAATAACGAAGAAGTGGAAGAAGAAAGGAACTTGAAAAGGGGTGGTGAAAACATTACCTCTTCTTTCGGTTCTTCCTTTTGATTTGATCAAAAGGGCTCCATAGGTTGGCTTTCTGATCAAAATATGGCCTCTAGGTTGTAGTGAGGGATGTTGGGAGAGTATTTGGGCAGAGTTTGGCCGAACCAAAAGGCTTTGATGGTGTGAGGAAATGAGAAGGAAGAGTGCCCTTTTATAAGAGGGGTGAAGGGCACCTTTGGAAAAGCTAGAAATATTAGTTTATATTAAATTAATATTCGGTTTCTAATGGCTCCAAAGTTGATTAATCAAATGTTAAGGTGGGGGTAGGTCGAAAACAACTCAACAAATAGAATTTAGATAGGTTTGGGTACTTATATTAACCTTATCTTTAAGTATTAACTCTAAGTTAATTAGTTTCACTTTTACAATGTTTCCTTAAATTTTATATTATATGGTTAATAAACTTACCATATACATCCAATCGACCCCCAAGTGGTCCATTAGTGATACACCTATCATGATATAAGTCTCTTGTCCGAACCTTAGATTTTTAGGAATTTAATATCAATTAATAATATAATATTTATTTTAAAAACTATTTTATGTCAAATTTGACACTATTCAATAGTTTATTTTTGTGAAACTCATAACAGATTGATTACTTCGAAAAAAGTCAATTAAATCAATCATAATATACCATAATATCCTAGAAAATTAGTTTAATTCTTTAAAAGTATCATATTATATTTATTTGGGTATTTATAATATTAATTATTTTAATTGTTCACTATTATGATAATTACTGCATCATCATTGTGTCATAAATAAATTACCTTATTTAATCTCTAAAAATTGAAAATAAACTATCATCATGTAGTAAATCATTTTATCTTTCTAATGAATATTTATAGTAGAAAATCCAACATATATAACCATATGTAAAAATTGTTTTTCTAAAAGATATATGCTTGTTTAATTTTTGTGTTCATTTTAACTTAATTAAAATAAAGTGTCCCTATCACCTACAAGTGGAACCATGGGGTCCCGAAATCGACCCAAATATGCATATGGTCGAACATATATCAACCAATAGGGCTAGGACACGTTTTAGGGTAATTTAGTATTATTATAATATTAATTTTTAACCCTTATTTACCGGATTTACCCTTAACCATGGTAAATAAAATATTTACCGCAATAATTATTCAAAATGTCTAAAAATAATAGTTATCTATTTACACAATTTGAACATACTGATTCCAAATATGGAATCCATTTTTCTAAATTCCAAACACAGAAGTGGCAGAAATTAATTTAAAATTAATTCCCGCTGTCAAAACAAAAAGCGGGTTTTTAAGAGATAATAACTATCAAAAGATTGACAGTTGTTTATGTTCGGTTTAATTGTAAAATTATTTCCAATGACCAACATTATATTAAATGGTAAAAATATATTCTAAATATACTTTAAAACCACTCAAATTCATAATTTATTACTATTTATTATTTTGATTAAAAAAGTTGTTTTTAATTAAAATTTAGTAATTTTCACTATTCATCAAAATATTAAAGTTATCCGAAAAGTACCAAAATTTCACCTTAGGATAAATTCGATATTTTGAATCCAAAAATGAAGTCCATTTTGAAATATAATATATATATAATTTCAAAAATTAGGTATTACTATTCATAACGACTAGTTTGATTGGTTATGGTGTGTTAGAACTCGGTGTTGCGTACAACAAACGCTATCACATTATTCAAAGAGAAGCGTACCGTAGAAGCTTGGGGTGTTACATTCGTAATCCATGTTATAGAAAAATCATGAATACAAATAGGAGTCTGATCTCAAACAAATACAATTTTGGGTGATTTATTTTCTTCTTTTATCTTATTTTACAACAAAATAAAACAACATACATCTTCCGAATTCAAAAAAAAACATCCATAAAACTTGTTCCCAACACAATTATTTGATTCTCCCCATTATTTATAATTATCCTTCAATGTTTATATAAAATAGTAACACCTCTAAATAATGCGTCACTATAAAAAAATTTATCTATTTTTTTTAAACTAGGTTACCCAAAATAGCAAAACAAATAAATTCTAAAACCAATACATTACACAATTAACTCAAAAACATAACCCAATAGAACACCCTATGGTAATAGGTTAAGGATACCTGGAATCATATAACCAATTTTGAGTGAAAATAAAACTCATTAACACTATTCATCATAATGAATAAATAATACACAGTACACTTTACCATTTGACAAGATGTTGAATCCACCACTCAATGTGTGTGATAAAGAATCCCAAAATGATAGACCAATTTTGAGTTATCACAAACCATAAATATGTTTTTTCTAGAAACTAATAACATTATATTCACTGATGAAGTTCACTATAGAAGTCGATCGGTGAATCATGATTATTTATCCCACCAAAAATAAAAAACCCAACTTAAAGAAACTCTCTGTAAACTCTTAGACTGCATACTATCCCTAAAAAGTTTTTATAATTTAGATGGATTATCCAAAAATTATGTTCTCATTATTATACCATTTAATAAAACCAATATCATAATGTTCTTAGGATAATATATCATTTAGGAAATTTAGGATAAGGATCTTTCATCACATCATGTATAACTCACCATGAAAACCCATAATGGTCTTCTATTATATAATCATAATGTGTTTCATGAGAGTTTAGGGTTTCTGTTATCACATATAATCACATGACACCATCAACAAAGATACTACCATCCCCAATAAATGAATGAATATTTTGAAAATCATGGATGTTATCCATGAAAAAGGGGTCTCTGAATACAATAACAGCCCAAACTTTTGTTAATGAAAATTCCACTTGATCTAATAAAATTTCATATTATATAAAATGGTTATCTTCATGTCCTTGGATTTATGTTTTTCAAATTCAAAATACCGATACAAATTGTTTCATTTCTAATATAGTTTTTGAATAGTGAACAATTGATTAGAATAAATATAGGGCTTTAACAAATCCAATTTACTCAGGCAAAGGAAGCGATGAGCTCATCCAATAGAATTGTTCCATACGAATCCTATTTTTCAGAGCTCCAAAAGGAGGTAGCATCACTAGGTTTTTCCCTTGACTAATTCCAAGCCGATCTTTAACACATTAAGCATGAATGAAACCACCTATGAGAGAAGTGTAAGTTGATAGATATTACCACCAAAACAATCTAATCCAAGACACCCCAAGAGTCTGTCATCATCACACACCTTACCCTTATGTACTATGCAGGAGTTATTAGGGGTTATGTAACAATGCCCTATCACTATTATTTTTTGCATTATAATTTTTATAGAATAAATAATATACATTCATTTTATTATTGTCACTTTGTAAATAGTTTGTAAAGTAGAAATAGTATTTTTAGTTAATATTAAATTAGGAAATCGATTTTGATGAATTAATGGAATTTTTAATTAAATAATTTCCTAATAAAATATTATTCCTAAATTTCATTTCTTATTAAATATAAATTATCATATAATTTTTATAAATACAATTTAAATGTTTTTATGTTTGAAAGGTGTTTTTGTCAAAACCCCTGAATTTTTGGTAAATGTCAGTTTTTATTTTAAAAGTAAAAATTTACATATTTATAATTTATATTGATAAAATTAATATTATTTTTAAAATCAGGATGTTGAAATTATCCTATGGTTAATTTTTCATAATTTTCTGAGAGAGTCAAATTTTTGGTTAAAAATTGAATACCGTTTAAATATATAATTTTTTTGACATTATAATGATCCAATAGTGATGTAATAAAATAAAATAAATGAAATGTTCAGAAAATATATATATATTTAAAAACAATTGTGTTTTTAGAATTTTTTGAATAATTTTATGGCTCCTTAATGGACCCTACAAAACTTACAAAACATTTTAACTTTTTTGATTTATTTACTTGATTGAGTGACACAAATCCACATAATAAATGAAAATATTTTAAAAATTAAGGCCATTGGAATTCTAATATATTTTTTTCCACTCCGGTTTGAAAAAAACATGGGCAAAAACAATGGTTTTGATTAGTTTAAAGTGTGTTGTCCAAAACCTAAATAATAAAAAATTCCCTCTCTTTTCCTAGATAAACCCAACAATGATCCCACTTAATCTTCACTCAATGCCTTTGGAGCTCGACCAACCTCTAAATCCTATCTCTATAGTCTTCATAGAGTTCCCCAAGCTCCCAATAAGCCTCTCTCAAGCCTCTCCCAAGCATTTGGGATCACACTTCCAAGTAAGGGATTTTTCCCTTTCTCATTTTGTCCTAATTTAGTTATATTATTATTCCATTTTGTTTTCAATAACAAATGATGGGGTATGATTTAAAACCTTCCCTATACTTTTCTCCTTATTTTATAGTGATGATATAACCCTTTCTCTCTCATTAATTATTTCCATGCACACTTGTTACTGTGCAAAAATTCCGTGTGAGATTTATCTCTCCTCATTTACATACAAACAATTCTTTTATATTATTTTTATAAATTCCATTACATATGTTGATACATGTATCGATATTACCCCCTTAGTGTCTATTTAATTTATATATGATTAGATACCTCTTTCTCTCTCATCGACCATTTTTATGAATTCTTATGTCACACTATTATACTGCTGAAATTGCACTACGATTTTCCAGGCCAATGTCATTATGTAGTGAATACCATGCCCATTTATCTATCAATATTGTTTACCTTTATTAACATTTACCTATTTATTATATTGTAACATGTATTAATTTATCATCTCTTATTCGTGGAATTTATTATGATGTTTATTGAATCCATGTTGTATTATCTATGTGGAACACTAATGCGTGAAAGGATTTGATTAAGAAGGGTGTTCCATGATAGCACCCCAATGCAATTGGTAAAGATTAGTATCATGATATTTCCACTAAAATGTGGTTCTACACATTCTAATTCATGTTCAATGAGGTGTTACTCATGATCCATGTGTAATGATCCTTGTCTCATAAAAATAGCATGTTAAATATGGATTCCACATTTCCATGTTATGATAATCATGTTATATCATGACTTTATGTTAATATTACTATTATGCTCCCTTGATATTCCTATTAACTAACATACACTGGATAAATATTTTACTTCTTTTTTACTACCTTAATGGGCTTTATATCTCACCCTTTTCTTATTCAGGTCTTCAGGTTATCGCATTCAATGCTATCTACGAAGGAATATTTGTGGTCATGTAAAAGGAGATTTCAATAAGGATGTGTTCTCATGTTATAAGCTGTTATGTAACGTTATGAAGCCCAAAATAAACTAGACCTGTTGATATTCTATGTTGTATCAAGTAAATATTTTAGGTAATAAATTGTGTTTTTGTGTGAAATAAAGAGTAGGGTTGTTATAGGTGGTATTAGGGGATATGTTTAGTTATTTTTGGGAATAAGATTAGAATACCCTAATGAAATAATTAGGGATAAGACTAAGTATAATAATAACATCCGTAAATTTTGGTGATTACTGAGTAAGTGGTTTATTAGGAAAATACATACATGTATGGATACAAGTAGGTAGAGGTGGCTCTCGTACAGATGTGTCTAGTGGTAAAATCTAAAAACACCACACTGATCTGGACTCAAACGACAACAAGTGCACAACAACGGTCCATTATGTACTATTGTTTATTACACACGTGGGGGATATTATTTTCTAAATTCATAAGCTTAGTATGAAAAATTATTAAGGGAAACAAATCCCCTAAGAGTATATGTTGGGATGTAGATCACAGATAACATAGTTTGAAGCCTATAAATTCATATGTAAAAGAATTAAAAGTAATTTATAATTCATTAGTTTTTTTCTTTGGATTACCCATTATGTGTTACCCATAAATTTCCATTTATTCTATCCATTGGCTGATAATAGAAGGACTCAGGCTAACAACGGATGCGAATATCAATGTGATAACAGTTCTAATGAGATTCCCAATCCTATGTGAGAAGGAATCGCAAACCTAGTCACGATAATCTCTCAGTTTACAAGTGTTTTGAACAGAAACATGGGTCTAGAGGAATTTTCAACCCCCCCCCACAAATAAGAAAAAAATTCAAAATTGAGAGCTTCATGAGACAAAGGCCACTTAATTTTAATGGATCATCTGATCCCTAAAACACTAAACAATGGATCAACGTTATTAGGAAGATATTATCTATCCTTCAATGATCTTAACAAGTGAAGGTAAATTTGGATGCTTATCATATTGAGGGTGAAGCTGATAAATGGGAAAATTTGGTAAAAAATATGAATCCTATGGAGGATATCGAGGCATTGGAATGGAAGTATTTTTGGAAAAAAAAAATCGATAAATATTTTCCCCGCACCCTCCGACATAAAATGGAATGATAAATCCTTTACTTTAATAAAAAGAAGCGATGAATCTATCAAAACGTACAAGTAAAACATCACCAGGATTGCATGATATTACTTTTTCTTTGTCGTTTCCACATAATTCATGGTTTTCCACCTCTTTGGTGGGATAAAACCTAGCCTACAGAACACACTGGAGATCCGTGACTTCAAGAGCTATGAGGAAATTTTATGATGGGCCTTCAAAGTCAAAATAGATATCAAAAAATCTCAGGGGTATCCGAGGGATAAGAAGCATAATGTATAATTCAATTCTGGAAGTCTGATGGATAAATACAATAGTGGTTTCAAAATATAAGACCCCACTTGCCAAAGGTATGGAAAGAAGCACCACAGAAATTGACTGTAGGGGATAGTTAAATGATTAATGTGTGGAAGAGAAGAGAACATGTCCATTAACTTCTAACTAGAAAAATATGTGTCTAATATATAGGAGAGGAATTCTCTGTTTGACCCTCAACACGTAGTTTATTTCTACAACAGCAAATAACTAGGTCACTTTTCAAACTTTTTCCCTAAGCTAAGGGTTTTTAAAGGAAACCAAAAACCACAATGGCAGAAATGGAGAGATTTTCCCTCCCTACCATCGAAGTGAATCCACACAACTATGTGGTGGTAGTTACGCTTGTTATTCATTCATGAATAGTTAACATTCTTTTTTATTCCTATTTTTATTCACTCTTTTATATCCTAAACGATAAATAGAAAAATTCGAACACCACCACAAGTCATGGATGTAAATATGTCGATGAGAATGGAAAAAGGGTAAATCATTTCATCCCATAATTATAACTCCCCTGGTCAAAATTTGTGGATTGAACTTCCCAACGAACCTATTCATACTCTCATTGGTGGAATTTGATGAAATTCCAAGAATGGATTGGCTTTACTTATATTGATCTAACAAAAATGTTCATGATAGGGAAATCACTCTCTATATGGAGAATTGACCCCTAATTTAGTACAAGTTCAAGGATGAAGATGAATCTTCTTTAGCACAATCATCTCAAGCATGGATATTACTTCCCTATGACCGTGCGTATCTTTATAAGATTATTGAGTCTATGGAAGAAACCATCATTTAATACATGCCTATTGTGAGGTAGTTCGTTGTAGTGTTTCATGAGGAATTTCCTGGTTTTCCTTCTCAAAGAGATGTCTAATTCTCAATTGATATTATACCTAGGGAATTGACAATATCTAGGACACCTTATAGAATGTCTGTTGTGGAGCATGAGGATCTAAATAAATAAATACAATATAATCAGGATAAAGGTTTAATAAGCCCATGTTCTGCACCATGGGGTGCACCAGTCCTCTTCATCAAGAAGAAGTCTCGGTCAATGCACCTTTTCCTCGATTATCGTTATCTCAAAAAATCACGAGAAAGAATAATTATCCTCTATAATTAATTGATATATTGTTTTCTCATATACAGTGAGCACAATACTTCTCCAAGGTGGATCTGTGGTTAGGATAAAATAAAGTAAAGTTGATAAAGGAGAATATCCCCAAGATGACTTTTCGTACAAGATACAGGCACTATGAATTCATAGTATTGCCTTCTAGACACACTAATTCTCTAGGAATATTCATGGACATGGAGAACAAAGTATTTATAAATTTCCTTGACATATTCTGGTATTATTTAAATAAGATATTATAATATACTCAAAATCCAAGTAGGAGCATGATGAGAAACTAAGCACTGTACTAGAGACATTGTGAAAGCATAATCTCTATGAAAAGTATAGAATGTGTGAGTTTTAGTAAAAGGAAGTAACATTATTGGGTCATATCATCACAATAAATGAGATATATATAGATCCCTCTATGTTAGCTACAATTGAGGGATGTATGAGGCCAAAATTAGTAATGGAAATCAGTAGCTCACTAGGGTTAGCTAGATATTATCAGCAATTTGTGAGGAATTTCTCATGATTTTCCAACAAAATTACAAATATAACTCAGAAGGGAGTAAATTTTACTTGCATTGATGTATGAAAAGAGAGTATCATGGAGTTTAAGAGGAGCCAAATCACTGAATCTGCGCTCATATTACCCACAAGTGGAGAACGTTTTGTGGTATTGAGAAACTCTTTGAAGAAGGGTCTAGTTTATGTGTTGATGAAAAATGAAAAAAAAATTTCATACAATTCAAGTTAATTTAAATTTCATGTGAAAAACTATCCAACACGTGATCTAGAGTGGGTTTCAATAATCTTAACTTAAAAAATTTGGTGGCATTATCTCTTTGGGGAGAAGTGTGAAATATACACAGATTAAAAAACCTCAAGTATATATTAACACAAAAAGAGTTGAATATGTTTCAACTAAGATTCTTATAGGTGATCAAAGACTATGATAGCTCAATCCATTACCACACTAGGAAACTGAAAAAGCTATAGGATGATCTATGTATAAAGGACCTAGAGATTCTATCATTGATGAGAATTGAAATGGATCCAATATTCTTACATTTGATTAATATGTACATGGAAATCATAAGAAAGTTAACATCATCAATCCATTCACAAATGATTGCACAACTATATTTTCGGAAAGGGTAAAGGATGATCAATAGAGGATTTAGAAATGTAGTTGAAAATGATTACTATCTGAAAAGGGAAATCTTTAGAGTTCAATGTTTTTGAAGAAGTAATTTTGAGATTTGGGACAAGACTTTGTATTCCTTCAAATTTAGAGTTAAAGAATGAACTTTTGGATGCCGCACATATCTTGAATTTCTATATTCACCCAGGAAACACAAAGATGTATCAAGATCTCCAAGATAATTATTCTTTTCATAACATGAAGAAGGAGATCACGGAGTATAAATAAAAGTTCCTAGTTTGTTAGTAAGTGAAGGATAAGAGGCATATATCTAAGTGGATTATGAAACCATTACCCATACTAACATGGAAATGGGAGAACATCACCATGGAATTTTTCTTTATACATCGGTAGACATCCAAAGGAAAAAATGATACCATGTTTTCGTAGATTATCTTAAAAAGACTTCACACTTCATTGCAATTAAATAGGATTTATCATTGCATCAAATGGAATGAATATATATCCGAGAAGTGGTAAGGATGCATGGAGTACCACTGTCTATTGTATCCGACTAAGAAACAAGATTCACCTCTATGTTATGGAAGTGTCTTAACCATGCTCTTAATACTGATCTGATATTCCGTAAGACTTATAATCCTCAAACTAGTGGCCAATAAGATTAGACAATCCATACACTTGAGGACTTGTTGAGAGAATGCTTGATGGAATTCAAAGTAGGATGTGATCAATATCTTCTTCTGGTTGAGTTCACTTACAATAATAGTATCCAATCAAGCATCCAACTGGATCTTTATGAAGCCCTATATGGGAAGAGGTGCAGAACACCATCATGTTGGGATGATGTTGGGTATTGAAAACTCCTAGGTCCATAAATTGTTGAAGAAATGTTGGAGAAGGTTATGACCATCTAGAAAAAAATTAATGCTTCTCGAAATCGACAAATGTTCTATGCTTATAATCATAAATGAGACCAAGATTTTGATGTCAGAGACATGGTATTCCTCTGTATATCACCATAGAAGAGAGTTATGATATTTGGGAAGAAGGTAATTCATAGTTGAAGGTACATCATCCCTACAGATATCCTTGATCACATTAGAGCAGTGGCCTATCAACCAGAACACCCACTGAAACTATATCATGTTCATGATGTATTCCATGTATCACTCATGAGGAATTTCATACTTGTCCCAACACATGTACTAAATCTAGCCGTGGTACCATTGTATAATAACCTCCCATATGAAGAGAATCCAGTGAAGATCTTAGTTTATAGGGAAAAAGTTATACGAAATAAGGCAATTCCCCTCGTCAAGGAGTTGAAGAGAAACCAAATGTTTGAAGAGGAAAATGGGAATCAAAGGAATTGATGAAGTAGAGTTACCCACATCTTTTTTAGTGTGGAAAATGGAAATTTTGAGGAAAATATTTTTGAAGGGGGGAAAATTGCAACGACCCAATATTTTTTTAATGAAAATTCATCTTGATATAATTTAATTTATTATTATGTATAATGGTTATATGTACTTCATTGGTTCTATGTTTTTTGGATTTAAAAATACTGTTAATAATTGTTAAAATTGCTATTATATTCGTTGAACAATAACCAATTGATTACTGTAAATATAGGGCTTTAACAAATCCAATTTACTCAGAAAAAGGATGTGATGGTCTCATCTATTAGAATAGATCCATACGAAGCCCATTTTTTTAGAGGTCTGAAAGAGGTTTCATCACTAGTATTATATCTTTACCATGCCCAAGATGAGCTTCAACATGTTAATATTGAATAGAACCTCCTACGGGAGAAGTGGAAGTTGATAGAGATTACCACCAGAGCAATGTTATCTGAGCCACCCCAAGACTCTATCTCCATTGCACACCTTACCCAGAAGACTTATGCGGGTTTTATAAGGGGTTATATAACAATACCCTAGAACAATTATTATGTGCATTATTTTTTATAGAATAAATAATATACATTCTTTTTATTATTTTTACTTTGTATATAGTTTTTAAAGAACACATAGTATTTTTAGTTAATATTTAATTAAAAAATATTTTTTGATGATTTAATGGATATTTAAATTAAATAATATTATAATAAAATTTTATTATCAAATTAATTTTTTATTAAATATAAATGAACATATAATTTTAATGAATACAATAGTAATTTTTTATTAGGGTTTGAAAGTCGTTTTTTGTCAAGACCCATGAATTCCCAATAAATTTTAGTTTTTTTTGAAAAGTAAAAAATCAAATATTTAGAAACTTACTTAGATAATATGAATATTATTTTGGGAATTGTGACATCGAAATTATTAAATGGTGAATTTTTCATAATTTTCTTACAGTCAAATTTTTGGTTAAAAATTAAATGCCAGTTAAATATATAATGTGTTTTATTACATCATAATGACCCAATAGTGATGTAATATAATACTATAAATGATTTTTTCGGTCAAAATATGGTTTATATTTAAATTAATGTGATTTTAGATTTGTTTTATTAATTGTATGGATCTATAGTAGTCCCTCCAAGAATTATAAAAAAAATTAATGGTTTAAATTGATTTCCTTGAGAGTGTGACTCACCTCCACATAGTCAAGACATATATTATAAGAATTTGGGCCATTTGAATTATAAAATAATATTTTACACTCCGATTTTTTTTAAACCCATGGTAAAAAAACATGTTTTTGTTTGTGGTTTTGATTAGTTTAATGTGTGGTGTCCAAAAAATAAATAATAAAGAATTCCCTCACTTTTCATATATAAACCCACCAAATCTCCCACTTAATCTTCACTAAAATATTATTGTTCTTGAAAGAAATATTATTTACTCAATATGTAATCCTACCAATTCATCCCATGCTTCTAATAAGCCTATCTCAAGCCTCTTTGAAGCCTTTGGGATCACACTTCCAGGAAAGGGATTTCTTCATTTTTCGTTTTGGTCCAAATTTCATTATATTGCTATACCCTTTTGTATTAAAATAAAAAAGCTAGGAAATTATTTGTCAGCTCCCCCATACTTCCCTCCTTATGTTTTAATTATGATAGACCTCTTACTCTTTCATTAATGCTTCCCATGTACACCATTTACCATACTGAAATTTCATATGGGATTTCTCTCTCCTCATTTACATTCAAGAAATTATTTTATATTATGTATCTAAATTCCATTACATATGTCTGAAAATTTATCTATATGAACCCCTAATTTACATTTCATATTCATATTATGAGGTGCCTCTTTCTCTTTCATCAACCATATTTATGAATTCTTATGTTACAATGTTATGCTGCTGAAATTGCACAGCAATTTTCCAAGCCAAAGTCATTGTGTAGTGAATACCATACCCATATATCTATCAATGGTATTCAACTGTTTGAACAATTACATGTTTATTATAGAGTTTCATTTATGAATCCCATATCTCTTATTAGTGGAAAAAATATGATATTCAATGAATCTATGTTTTATGATCAATGCCCCCCACTTATGCATGAAATGAAATGATTAAGAAGGGTGCACCCTAATAGCCCTCCAAGGAATTGGGTAAAGAATATTATCATGATATGTCATGAGAAATTAGGGTTTACTCATGCTAATTCATTTTCAATGAGGTTCTACTCATTATCCAAGTTCAATGAACCTTGGATCAGGAAAAATATCATGTTAAATGTTGATGCCACATTTCCATGTTATGATAATCATGATAAATCATGCCTTTATGTTCATTTTTTTAAAGGTTGGGGCTGAATCTCATTAATTATTAAATAAAATGAAATACCTCTTTAACATGGTATAGGGAGACCCATTACATCTCCTGAATGCCCAAGGGCTATTTAGCCCATTATATGGCATGTAGGTCCAATTGTTTGGCCTAAGGCCCTATTATGTGAATAATACTGCTACAGTACCCCTGCTGCTACAGTACCACATAGTACCTGCCACCACTACAGTGCTCTGCCACCGCTATAGTGACCTACCACCACTACAGTACTCGCCATTTCTATAGTGCCACTTCTTCTACAGTATGCTACAAATACTGCTATAGTTCCTGCGCCCAATGGGGTTTGAGCCCTCACTTTTCATGTAGGATTATGGGGTGCTTACCACTTATCCAAACCCCAACTACATCATGCCTTTATGTTCAAATTTCTCTTATTATCCATTTAAATTCCTACTTCCTAACATGTAATGTATTCTTCATTTTATGCATTTTTTACACCATTACTGGGATTTATAAATCACCCTTTTCTAATTCAGGTCCTCAGGTTATCCCATGCAATGCTGTGTACGACGAAATCTGTGTGGTCATGTAAAAGGCGTTTTCAATAAAGATTTGTATTTCATGTTTTATGTTGTTATTTATTGTTCATAATAACCAAATATATTAAACCTCTCAATATTCTGCATTATATCAAGTGTATATTTTAGGTAATAAATTAGGATTATGTGTGAAATAATGGATAGGGTTGTTATATTTGGTATCAGTGGATAGGTTTTGTAATTTTTGGGAGTATGATTAGAAAACCCTAGTCAATGCCTTAGGGATAAAAATAAGTATAAAAAACATCCTAAAATTTTGGTAAGTAATGATTAAGTGGTTTATCAAGAAAATACATCCCTTTGTGGATATGAGCAGGTGGTGGTAGATCTAGCACAAATGTATCTTGAGGTAAAACCTGAAAACACCTCTTTAAGCTAGAATCAAATGTGAATTGCTATATGAAAAGGGGCCTTGATGCACTCTTGGTTATGATAATCCTAGAGGATTTGAATTGTTAAATTCATAAACATAGTATGGACCATTACTAAGGGAATAAAAAAATTCCCCAAAGAATATATGTTGGGAAGTATATCATGGATAACATATATTAAGTACTATAAATTCATAAGTTAAGGAAATTAAAATAATTTATAATTAATTAGTTTTTTCATTGAATTACCCTATATTTGTTTCCACTAACTTACTTTTATTCCATTCAGTAGTCGGTAATTGGATGACTCAGGCTAACAACTGATGAAAAGATCAATGTGATGACTTTTCTAACAAGATTCCTAATCTGATCGAAGTGGGAATCCTGAAATTTTCCATCATAATATCTTAGTAAATTAATGTTTTTAATAGAAACATTGGACAATAGGAACCTTAATCCCCCGCAAAAAATAACAAGTCACAATTGAGAACTACATGAGAAAAGGCCTCTTAATTTTAATGGATCATCTGATCCCTGAATTGCAAAAAAATGGATCAAATATATTGAGAATATATTCTCCATACTTCAATTTTTTAAACAAGAGAATGTACTTCGGGCCCCTTATTGTATGGAGGGTGAATCTAATCAATGTGGTACATTGATAAAAAATTTGAATCCTGAGTAGGAGACCAATTTGTTGGAATGAAAGGAATTATAGAAAAAAATTGAATTTTTTTCTCACACCCTCTAAATTAAAATGGAAAGAGACATACTTGGCCTCAATCATAAAGGTAATGAATCCATCTAATAGTATAAGAAAAACATCACAGGGCTTGCACAACATGCCTCTGTCTTTTTCATTACCTTGGAATGTAAGGTTTACTGCTTCTTTGGTGTGTTAAAACCTAGCCTACGGAAACCTATGGTGATCCATGACTTCAGGAACAATGAGAAAATAGTCTGATGTACCCTCAAAGTAGAAACGGAGATCGGAAAATATCAGGGGTATTATGGGGATAAGAAGCACAAGGTAGACTTAAATTCTAGTGGTATGATGGATAAATACAATGGTTCTATGAAAATCCAGAACCCCACATGCCAAAGGTACAGAAAGAAGTGACCTAGAAATTTCTTGATGGGGATGAGGAAATTTTTTAGGTGTGGAAGAGAAGGGAACCTAGCCATTAACTACCGACAAGACAAACCCACAACTGTGACAGAGGAGAGGAAAGCTCTGTTTGACTCACAACGCGATGTTCATTGCTTCCACAACAATGAACCAATGCACATTTCAATCCACTACCATAATCCAAGGTTTTTCAAAGGAAACATAAAACTTCCAAGGCAGAAAGGGTGAGATGTTTCCATCACTACGACCAAAGTGAACCATGACAATGATGTGGTGATAGGTACCCTAGTTATTCATTCAAGAATAATGAACATACTTTTTCATTTCTGTTTTATGTGTTGTATTATATCATAAATTGTTAGAAGAACAATACCATCACTGCTAGAAGTCATGGAAGTAAATATGTTGGTGTGAAAACAAATGGGTAATCATTGAAGCCCATGAATATTACTCCTCCCCTATTATAATTTGGGAA
Organism: Viscum album; assembly: GCA_963277665.1. Lineage (NCBI taxonomy): Eukaryota > Viridiplantae > Streptophyta > Magnoliopsida > Santalales > Viscaceae > Viscum > Viscum album. Next base: position 643,332,411 of record OY728140.1, read on the forward strand.
GAAGGTAATTCATAGTTGAAGGTACATCATCCCTACAGATATCCTTGATCACATTAGAGCAGTGGCCTATCAACCAGAACACCCACTGAAACTATATCAAGTTCATGATGTATTCCATATATCACTCATGAGGAATTTAAAACTTGTCCCAACAGATGTACTAAATCTAGCCATGGTACCGTTGTATAATAACCTCTCATATGAAGAGAAGCCAGTGAAGATCTTAGTTTATAGGGAAAAAGTTATACGAAATAAGGCAATGCCCCTCGTCAAGGAGTTGAAGAGAAACAAAATGTTTGAAGAGGAAAATGGGAAGCAAAGGAATTGATGAAGTATACTTACCCACATCTTTTTTAGTGTGGAAAATGGAAATTTTGAGGAAAATATTTTTGAAGGGGGGAAAATTGCAACGACCCAATCTTTTTTTAATGAAAATTCATCTTGATATAATTTAATGTATTATTATGTATAATGGTTATATGTACTTCATTGGTTCTATGTTTTTTGGATTTAAAAATACTGTTAATAATTGTTAAAATTGCTATTATATTCGTTGAACAATAACCAATTGATTACTGTAAATATAGGGCTTTAACAAATCCAATTTACTCAGAAAAAGGATGTGATGGTCTCATCTATTAGAATAGATCCATACGAAGCCCATTTTTTTAGAGGTCTGAAAGAGGTTTCATCACTAGTATTATATCTTTACCTTGCCCAAGATGAGCTTCAACATGTTAATATTGAATAGAACCTCCTACGGGAGAAGTGGAAGTTGATAGAGATTACCACCAGAGCAATGTTATCTGAGCCACCCCAAGAATCTATCTCCATTGCACACCTTACCCAGAAGACTTATGCGGGTTTTATAAGGGGTTATATAACAATACCCTAGAACAATTATTATGTGCATTATTTTTTATAGAATAAATAATATACATTCTTTTTATTATTTTTACTTTGTATATAGTTTTTAAAGAACACATAGTATTTTTAGTTAATATTTAATTAAAAAATATTTTTTGATGATTTAATGGATATTTAAATTAAATAATATTATAATAAAATTTTATTATAAAATTAATTTTTTATTAAATATAAATGAACATATAATTTTAATGAATACAATAGTAATTTTTTATTAGGGTTTGAAAGTCGTTTTTTGTCAAGACCCATGAATTTCCAATAAATTTCAGTTTTTTTTTGAAAAGTAAAAAATCGAATATTTAGAAACTTACTTAGATAATATGAATATTTTTTTGGGAATTATGACATCAAAATTATTAAATGGTGAATTTTTCATAATTTTCTGACAGTCAAATTTTTGGTTAAAAATTAAATGCCAGTTAAATATATAATGTGTTTTATTACATCATAATGACCCAATAGTGATGTAATATAATACTATAAATGATTGTTTCGGTCAAAATATGGTTTATCTTTAAATTAATGTGATTTTAGATTTGTTTTATTAATTTTATGGATCCATAGTAGTCCCTCCAGGAATTATAAAAAAATTTAATGGTTTAAATTGATTTCCTTGCGAGTGTGACTCACCTCCACATAGTCAAGACATATATTATAAGAATTTGGGCCATTTGAATTATAAAATAATATTTTCCACTCCCATTTTTAATAAACCCATGGGAAAATAACATGTTTTTGTTTGTGGTTTTGATTAGTTTAATGTGTGGTGTCCAAAACATAAATAATAAAGAATTCCCTCACTTTTCATATATAAACCCACCAAATCTCCCACGTAATCTTCACTAAAATATTATTGTTCTTGAAAAAAATATTATTTACTCAATATTTAATCCTACCAATTCATCCCATGCTTCTAATAAGCCTATCTCAAGCCTCTTTGAAGCCTTTGGGATCACACTTCCGGGAAAGGGATTTCTTCATTTTTCGTTTTGGTCCAAATTTCATTATATTGCTATACCCTTTTGTATTAAAATAAAAAAGCTAGGAAATTATTTGTCAGCTCCCCCATACTTCCCTCCTTATGTTTTAATTATGATAGACTTCTTTCTCTTTCATTAATGCTTCCCATGTACACCATTTACCATGCTGAAATTTCATATGGGATTTCTCTCTCCTCATTTACATTCAAGAAATTATTTTATATTATGTATCTAAATTCCATTACATATGTCTGAAAATTTATCTATATGAACCCCTAATTTAAATTTCATATTCATATTATGAGGTGCCTATTTCTCTTTCATCAACCATATTTATGAATTCTTATGTTACAATGTTATGCTGCTGAAATTGCACATCAATTTTCCAAGCCAAAGTCATTGTGTAGTGAATACCATACCCATATATCTATCAATGGTATTCAACTGTTTGAACAATTACATGTTTATTATAGAGTTTCATTTATGAATCCCATATCTCTTATTAGTGGAAAAAATATGATATTCAATGAATCTATGTTTTGTGATCAATGTCCCCCACTTATGCATGAAATGAAATGATTAAGAAGGGTGCACCCTAATAGCCCTCCAAGGAATTGGGTAAAGAATATTATCAAGATATGTCATGAGAAATTAGGGTTTACTCATGCTAATTCATTTTCAATGAGGTTCTACTCATTATCCAAGTTCAATGAACCTTGGATCAGGAAAAATATCATGTTAAATGTTGATGCCACATTCCATGTTATGATAATCATGATAAATCATGCCTTTATGTTCATTTTTTTAAAGGTTGGGGCTGAATCTCATTTATTATTAAATAAAATGAAATACCTCTTTAACATGGTAGAGGGAGACCCATTACATCTCCTGAATTCCCAAGGGATATTTAGCCCATTATATGGCATGTAGGTCCAATTGTTTGGCCTAAGGCCCATTATGTGAATAATACTGCTACAGTACCCCTGCTGCTACAGTACCACATAGTACCTGCCACCACTACAGTGCTCTGCCACCGCTATAGTGACCTACCACCACTACAGTACTCGCCATTTCTATAGTGCCACTTCTTCTACAGCATACTACAAATACTGCTATAGTTCCTGCGCCCAATGGGGTTTGAGCCCTCACTTTTCATGTAGGATTATGGGCTGCTTACCACTTATCCAAACCCCAACTACATCATGCCTTTATGTTCAAGTTTCTCTTATTATCCATTTAAATTCCTACTTCCTAACATGTAATGTATTCTTCATTTTATGCATTTTTTACACCATTACTGGGATTTATAAATCACCCTTTTCTAATTCAGGTCCTCAGGTTATCCCACGCAATGCTGTGTACGACGAAATCTGTGTGGTCATGTAAAAGACGTTTTCAATAAAGATTTGTATTTCATGTTTTATGTTGTTATTTATTGTTCATAATAACCAAATATATTAAACCTCTCAATATTCTGTATTATATCAAGTGTATATTTTAGGTAATAAATTAGGTTTATGTGTGAAATAATGGATAGGGTTGTTATATTTGGTATCAGTGGATAGGTTTAGTAATTTTTGGGAGTATGATTAGAAAACCCTAGTCAATTCCTTAGGGATAAAAATAAGTATAAAAAACATCCTAAAAGTTTGGTAAGTAATGATTAAGTGGTTTATCAAAAAAATACACCCCTTTATGGATATGAGCAGGTGGTGGTGGATCTAGCACAAATGTATCTTGAGGTAAAACCTGAAAACACCTCTTTAAGCTAGAATCAAATGTGAATTGCTATATGAAAAGGGGCCTTGATGCACTCTTGGTTATGACAATCCTAGAGGATTTGAATTGTTAAATTCATAAACTTAGTATGGACCATTACTAAGGGAATAAAAAAATTCCCCTATGAATATATGTTGGGAAGTATATCATGGATAACATATATTAAGTACTATAAATTCATAAGTTAAGGAAATTAAAATAATTTATAATTAATTAGTTTTTTCATTGAATTACCCTTTATTTGTTTCCACTAACTTACTTTTATTCCATTCAGTAGTCGGTAATTGGATGACTCAGGCTAACAACTGATGAAAAGATCAATGTGATGACTTTTCTAACAAGATTCCTAATCTGATCGGAGTGGGAATCCTGAAATTTTCCATCATAATATCTTAGTAAATTAATGTTTTTAATAGAAACATTGGACAATAGGAACCTTAATCCCCCACAAAAAATAACAAGTCACAATTGAGAACTACATTAGAAAAGGCCTCTTAATTTTAATGGATCATCTGATCCCTGAATTGCAAAAAAATGGATCAAATATATTGAGAATATATTCTCCATACTTCAATTTTCTAAACAAGAGAATGTACTTCTGGCCCCTTATTGTATGGAGGGTGAATCTAATCAATGTGGGACATTGATAAAAAATTTGAATCCTGAGTAGGAGACCAATTTGTTGGAATGAAAGGAATTATAGAAAAAAATTGAATTTTTTTCTCACACCCTCTAAATTAAAATGGAAAGAGACATACTTGGCCTCAATCATAAAGGTAATGAATCCATCTAATAGTATAAGAAAAACATCACAGGGCTTTCACAACATGCCTCTGTCTTTTTCATTACCTTGGAATGTAAGGTTTACTGCTTTTTGGTGTGTTAAAACCTAGCCTACGGAAACCTATGGTGATCCCTGACTTCAGGAACTATGAGAAAATAGTCTGATGTACCCTCAAAGTAGAAACGGAGATCGGAAAATATCAGGGGTATTATGGGGATAAGAAGCACAAGGTAGACTTCAATTCTAGTGGTCTGATGGATAAATACAATGGTTCTATGAAAATCCAGAACCCCACATGCCAAAGGTACAGAAAGAAGTGACCTAGAAATTTCTTGATGGGGATGAGGAAATTCTTTAGGTGTGGAAGAGAAGGGAACCTAGCCATTAACTACTGACAAGACAAACCCACAACTGTGACAGAGGAGAGGAAAGCTCCGTTTGACTCACAACGCGATGTTCATTGCTTCCACAACAATGAACCAATGCACATTTCAATCCACTATCATAATCCAAGGTTTTTCAAAGGAAACATACAACTTCCAAGGCAGAAAGGGTGAGATGTTTCCATCACTACGACCAAAGTGAACCATGACAATGATGTGGTGATAGGTACCCTAGTTATTCATTCAAGAATAATGAACATACTTTTTCATTTCTGTTTTATGTGTTGTATTATATCATAAATTTTTAGAAGAACAATACCATCACCGCTAGAAGTCATGGAAGTAAATATGTTTGTGTGAAAACAAATGGGTAATTATTGGAGCCCATGAATATTACTCCTCCCCTGTTATAATTTGTGGATTGAACTTCCTATAAAACCTTATCATACTCCATTTGGTCGAATTTGATTTAATCCATGGCATGGATTGGATTTACTTATATAGAGCCAACATAAGTTGTCGTAAGAGGGAAATCACTCACCATATGGTGAATCAACCCCTGATTCTATACAGGTTCAAGGAAGAGGGTGAATCTTATTCAGCACCATCATCTCGAGCATGGATATTACTTCCCTATGAGCATACATATTTTTCTAGGCCATTGATTATAAGGAAGAAACCATCCTTGAGGACATTCCTTTTGTGGTTGAATTCACTATAGTGTTTCATGAGGAATGGCATAGTCTTAATCCCATAAGAGATTTTGAATTATAAATTGTTCTTATACCAGGGTCATTTCCAATATCTAAATATCTATATAAAATGGATGTTATGGAGCTTGAAGTGCTGATGAAATAACTAAAATAGAATCTAGATAATGTGTTTATATGCTCAGGTGCTTCACCATTGTGTGCAACATCCATTTGTGTCAAGAATACTGATGGATCAATGTGCCTTGGCATCAATTATCGTGATGTCAACAAAATCAAGATAAAGAACTAGTATCCTCTACCATGAATTCATGACTTCTTCGATCAGATATGTGGATAACAGTACTTTACCACGGTGGATTTAGGGTTGAGATATTATCAATAAAAGTTTAAGAAGGATTATATCCTCAAGAAATCCTTTCTTACATGATACGAGAACTATGATTTCATAGTAATTCCTTTCAGACTCACTAATTTTCTAGAAATATTTTTGGAATTTTTGAATTAAGTCTTTATAGATTAACTTGACAAATTAATTGTAGTCTTTATAGGTGATATTCTATTATACTCCAAAACCACGGAGGAGCATGAGGAGAATCTAATAACTATACTAGAGACCTTGAGAAAGGTGACGTTCTATGAAAAGTACATCAAGTATGAGTTCTAGTTGAAGGAGGTCTCATTATTGGGTCATATCATCAAAAGAAGTGGGATATTGGTGAATCCCTCTAAGAAAGCTACATTTGATGGATGGATGAGGACCACATCGGTAATGGATATCGGTATCTTCTGGGGGTAAGATAGATATTTTACCCAATTTTTGAAAAAATTATCATGGTTTTAGAGCCCTCTTACCAAGATAACTCAAAAGGAAGTAAAGTTTGCATGGAGTGATGAATTCGAGGAGAGATTCATAGAGTTAAAAATGAGGCTTATCACTACGCTCGTGATCACATTAATAACATGTTGGGAAATTTTTATGGTATTCATTGATGAATGGAAGAAGAGACATGGTTTTTTATTGATTAAAAATGAAAAGGCCATTTCCTATGTTTCAGGTAATTTTAAATTTCATGAGAAAAACTATACAACACATGATCTAGTGTTGGCTACAGTAATCTTCACTTTAAAAATTTGGTGACATTACCTCTTTTAGGAGATGTTTGAAATATATAAAAATAACAAAATCATCAATTATATATTCACATAGAAAGAATAGAATATTAGTGATTGAAGATGGCTAGAGTTGATCAAATAATATGAATTTTGAATCCATTACCATCTTAGGAAAGCAAAAAGGTGTTAGATGCTCTAAGTAGAAGAGACCCATCGATTCTATCATTGATGAGAATTGAAAAGGATCAAATCATCATAGATTTTATGGAGATTGACATGGGGATCATTAATAAGGGAACATCATCAATCCTTTCAAAAATTATTTCTCAAACGTCACTTTTGTAATGGTTAAAGTATGCTCAGAAGGATGATGTCGGAATTCAGACGAAAGTTGAATCAATCAGAAAAGGAAAATCCTCAGAGAAAATTGTTAATGAAGGCGTAATTGTGAAATTAAGGGTAAGAATATGTGTTCCTTCAAATTTAGAGTTAAATAATGAACTTTTTCATGAAGAACATAGTTTGAATTTCTCCATTTTCCTAGGAAACAAAAAGATATATCGAGATCTTTGAGAGAATTATTGGTGGGATAACCTGAAGAAGGAGATAGTTGAGTATACATTGGTATGTCATAAATTGAATGATGAGAGGAATAAGTATAAAGAGATGATGAAACCACTACCCTTACCTGTATGGAAATGGGAGAACATCACTATAGGCTTTTTCATTAGATTTCTGATGAAATCCAAAGGAGAAAAACTCTATCTGGGTTATTGTAGATCATCTTACAAAGAATTCCACTTCATTTCTATTTGAGAGGATTAATAATTGCATAAACTGTAATAGATGTAAATGACTAAAGTGGTAAGGCTGAATGGTGTACCACTATCTCTTGTATCTAAATGATATCCAATATTCACCTCTATGTTATGTAAGAGTCTTCCACATGCTCTCAATACTGACCTGAACTTTAGTTCAACTTCTCATCCTCAAACTAATGTACAATCTGATCAGACTATCCCAATAATTGAAGAAATGTTGAGAGAATTATCAATAGACTTCAAAGGATGCTGGGATCAACATCTTCCTCTGGTTGAGTTCTCTTAAAATAACAGATTCCACTCAAGAATCCAAATGGATCCTTATTAAGCCCTATATGGGAAGAGGTGTAGAACACCGACATGTTGGGATGATGTTGGGTTGAAAAAACTCCAAGGTCCAGAAATGGTTGATGAAATGGTGGTCAATGTGAAGACCATCCAGCAGAATGTTAGAGATACTCAGAGTTAAAAAATGAGTTATGTTGATAGTGGTCGACAAGACCTAGAGTTTGATTTTTCAGACAAGGTATTCCTCTTCATATCAATATGGAAGAGTTTTTTGAGATTTGGGAAGAAGGCAAATCATAATCCAAGGTACATCGGCCCATTGGAGATGCTTGATCACATTAGAGCTGTGGACTATCGACTAGCACTCCCACGAACCTATATCAAGTACATGATGTATTCTATGTATCACTCTTGAGGAAGTACATTCCAAACCCATTGCATGTACTCAATCCAGAGGTGGTACCATTAGAGAATGACAAATCCTATGATGAGAATCCGGTGAATATCTTAGATTTTAGGGAAAAAATTATACAAAATAATACATTTCTCCTCATCAAGGTGTTGTGGAGAAACCACACGTTTGATGAGGGAACGTGCAAATTAGAGTAAGTGACGAAGTAGAGTTACCAGCATATGTTTTAGTGTGGGAATAAATTTTGAGGGAAAAAATTCTGAAGGGGGAAGATTGTAATGACCCAAAATTTAGTTAATGAAAATTCCTCTTGATCTAATTAAATTTCTTATTATATAAAATTGTTATATGAACATCCTTGGTTTTATGTATTTGGATTTCAATATACCATTTTAAATAGTTACCATTTCTAATATATTCATTGAGTATTGACCAATTGATTAGTATAAATGCAGGTGTTTAACAATTCCAATTACTTAGATAAAGGAAGAGATGGCCTCATCAAGTATAATTACTCTATACGAAGCCGATTTTTTAGATATCAGAAAGGAGTTAGAATCACTAGGATTCAATCTAGACCAATCCCATGTCGAGCTTCACTATGTTAGGCTTTAATAGAATGACCTATGGGTGTAGTGGATGTTGATAGAGATTACCACCTAAGCGATTTTATCTAAGCCACCCCAAGTGTGTGTCACCATCGCACACCTTACCTTTTTGTATTATGTGGGTGTTATAAGGGGTTATGTAACAAGACCCTATCACTATGATTATGTGCATTATTTTTGAATTGAATAAATAATATACATTCATTTTATTATTCTTACTTTGTAAAGAGTTTTAAAAAAAAGATAATATTTTTAGTTAATATTCAAGTAGGAAATCTATTATGATGAATTAATGGATTTTTAATGAAATAATATTCTAATAAAATATTATTACAAAATTAATTTGTTTTTAAATATAAAATAACATATATTTTTATGAATACAATTTTAATTTTTTTTATTTTTTGAAAGTCATTTTTGTCAAAAACCATGATATTTTTATAAATGATAGTTATTATTTTAAAAGTAAAATTTCCAAATTTTTTATTTTTTTAGATAAAATGAATGTTATTTTTTTGAATCATGACATTAAAATTATGCAATGGTAAATTTTTCATAATTTTTTGAGAATGCCAATTTTTTGGGTAAAAATTAAATACCATTTAAATATATAATATGTTTTATGACATCATAATGACCCAATAGTAATGTAATAAATATTGTAAATGAATATTTCTACCAATATATGTTTTATATTTAAAATAATGGAATTTATGATTTGTTTGATTATTATTATGGTGCCTTAGTGGACCCTCTAAGACTTATAAAACATTTTGAACTTTTAAATTTATTTCATTGAGAGTGTGACTCACCTCCACATAAGAAATCAAAATATTTTATGAAGTTATACTATAGGCCTTATAAAATAATTTTTTCACTCCCCTTTGGAAAAAACCATGGCTTGGTTTGTGTTTTTGATTTGTTTAATGTGTGGTGTCCAAAACCTAAACAATAATGCATTCCCTCTATTTTCCCATATATTCCCACCTACGCTCCCACTTCCTCTTCAAACAATGCCTTTAGAGCTTGGAGAAACACATACCCCTCTTTCTATAACCCTCCCAAGAGTCCCCAATCCCCCAATAAGCCTCTCTGAAGCCTCTCCCAAGCCTTTGGTATCACACTTCCATGTAAGGGATTTCTTCCTTTCTCATTTTTGTCAAAATTTATTTATATTTTTATACTATTTTTTCAATTAAATATGTATTTGTATGATTTCACACCACCACCATACATCCCTCCTTATGTTTTAATGATGAAATACCCCTTTATTTCTCATTAGTACTTCCCATGTACACCTTTTACCACGCCGTAATTCCGTAAGGGATTTCTCTCTCCTCAATTTACATTAAAGAAATTATTTTATATTATGCATGTAAATTTTGTTACATATGTTGGGACATGTATCTATATGACTCTCTTACTATCTATTTCATGTAAATATCATGAGATACCCCTTTCTATATCAACAACCATTTTTATTAATTCTTATTTCATTCTGCGGAAATTGCACCGCAATTTTCAAGCCAAAGTCATTGTGTAGTGAATACCAGGCCCATTTCCCTATCAAGGGTATAAAAAATTATGAACATTTACATATTTATTATATATTTTCATGTATTAATTACACATATCCTATTCATGGAATAAATTACATTTTTAATAAATCCATTTTTTATTATCTATGTGGAACACTTATGCATGAAATAAAATGATTAAGAAAGGTGTTCCCTTATATCATTCCAATGCATTGGGTAAAGTGTAGTATCACGATACGTCAAGTGAAATGAGGGTTTAATAATCCTAATTTATGTGAAATGAGGTTTTACTCATGATCCAGGTGCATTGAGCCTTGGTTCATGCTGATATCATGTTATATGTTGATGCCACATTTCTATGTTATGATAATTATGTTGTATAATTCCTTTATGTTCATGCTTCTCTTATACTCCATTGATATGACTATTTCGTAAAATCGACTATATTATTTATTTTATTTATTTTTTAGTCCCTTACTGGCCTTTATAGATCACCATTTTCTTATGCATGTCTTCTAATAATCCTATACAATTATATGTACGAAGAAATGTGTGTGGTCTTGTAAAAGAATATTCAAATGAATATGTGTATTTCATGTTTTAAGTTGTTATGTAATGTTACTAAGCCCCAAATACACTAGAACTCTCAATCATATATTTTTTATCATGTAAATATTTTATGTAATAAATTATGTTTAGGCGTGAAACAAAGAGCATGGTTGTTATAAATAAACCACTAAATTATGAGTATGGGAAGATTCCATAAACCCGGGTAACATTCCAAAAACAATGTTAAAATTAACCGGATGTTCAATCCTAATAGCTTAATATACATAATTCATTTGTTTTATTCTAAGAGGTAGAATATATTTAATATGAGGATTGAATCTATCTAATTTAGAACTCACTTTTATAATAAAAAAATTTCATCATAGCCCAAAAAAACCAAATATCATATAACACAAATAAAATAATATTTCAAAACTCAACTTTTTAACACATTATATTTACATACCATTAATCTATTCAAAAAAGAATAGTTAATTTACATAATAATATGAAAAAAAGACATTACATTTGAAAAAATATATCACATATTTGAATTATACATTACACTAAATTTATCATTTAATAATAAGATTTCAAATTCATCATAAAATCATGTCTAAATAGAAATCACCATTGAGAAACAAAAATCGTATTTCTTTGATAATATGAAACCTTGTAAAAAAATTAATTATTCAAGAATGTAATTTTTCAAATATTTAAATATTTATAGACATTTGATCACTGAAATAATCTTTATTATTTAGAAAATAAAAAAATACCCATATCATATTAAAGCCATCATCATTTTGAATGCCCTTAATTCCATTCATTTATTATTTAATCTATTTCTAAAAAATAATTTCTTACTAATCAATATATCCTTATCATCAAACCAAATAATATCTTTAAAAATAACACCTTTACTTTAAATCTGTTTTTGGAAAAGAAAATACTATTTGAAAAAAAATTCAATACCTTATAAAAAAATTATCCAATATAGAAATATCATTTTATCAAAACACTCCAAATGTTCTATTGAAATGATTATCCTATTTTGAAATCTCAACTCAACATGAAAATCATTTTATATACTACCATTTTCTTAAAAAATAACTTCTAATACAAAATGAATTCACATCATTGTAAAAATTATTATTGAAAGTTAAAAATATTTATAATATCATTTCAAAAATTGAAAATTGTTCTTATATATGTCCGTTAACATTGAAACAAATACTCAAAAAACAACCAGTCCTAAATCATATTAATAAATCAATGAAAATAAACAAACATAATTAATACAAATAATGGGGTTTAAAAATAAAGAGACGACCATTATTAATAGATCATCTATCAATAAAAAACCACTCATTTATCATAATTTCTAGAATAAATGTTCCCTCATCAGACCTCATGTAAATGGTAAACATCATTAAAATCTTACATAGAAAAAATGATAAGTAAAAATATTATTAATATTATGGGTTTCATAGAACCATAAATATTTTGGGGGACCACGAAATAACACCACAAAACCCATCATAAGGGTTATAGAGCCATATATATGTGATTTTTAGGGATGTGTAGACAATGTAAGATAACCAAAAACACAATTTCCCTCCATATTTTTGAAACCAAACCATAGATTCTAAAAAACTATACAAATTCCAATGGGGTTAAATACATAATCATCTCAGATTAAATAGAATGATAAATAATAAAAAATGATAAAAATATATGGACTCAAATCCCAACAACAACATGTGTAATTTCCCGGATTATGAACTTTTTAAAAGTTTTTTAAGGATTTTCAACATATCATTTGGCAGCTGAAAAAATATTAAGCTCATTATTATGATAAAATTATGCGAGTTAGAATAATAAAAAAAATTATTTATTGATAATGATTAACTCTCAAGAGGATCATTGTATGTTTGGATGATTTTTTGGTGTATTGGGCTCTAGAATCACATTTTCTAGAAGAAACATATTGGGACCATGGTTTTTTAAACAGTGCAGAACTTTAAGGGGTGTCAAATGGTTTTATAAACCCTATTTGTTTGGTTGTGTGGATGTGTTGAATCTTTAAAGTAAATTTTATAGTTGGTTGAAAAAGAAACACTCATTTTTTCTAAACCATGATCCTTGCCTCTTGTTTAATTCCACATAACTAATATAGCCACATGGTTTGTGCATGGTTAGCCCAAAATGCTTCTCCAAATCATACAGGGCATGATTTATGATTAGCATAATCTACACTGTCAGTACATGGATAGCCAAAATATAATGCCAAACTATGTGCCTAAACGAAAGGGAAATTTTAATTTTCCCTGTCTAACCATAAATGAAATTTACCCCATTTCCTCCCCTATTCTGCAATTTGCTCCATGTATATTCCACTTCTCCATCACCCTCTTCCTATGGTGGTTTCTCCCTCCATCATGGTTTGATTCAATAATCATCAGGTGTGTTTGTAGGGTATCATTAAATATAAGAATTATTATCTTTACATTTATCATTTATTTCACCTCCTAAGGTGAAATAATTATGCGAGATAATTCACAATATTTTAGTGAATTTTATGATTCTTTCAGTTGTTATCATTCTATGTCAAATGAAAACTAGATATTGGATGATTAGACCACAACCAATGTATGGTAGATGGGATATTCATTTTCCAATAATGTTCCATGGTTTATATAATATTTCCTTTATTCCCCATATTCGGCATCCCACACATTTCTCCTAGAATATATAATACATTTAATTTAAACACTGTACCCTAACTTTCTTTATTTAGCACCCATTGTTCTCTTTGAATAAAATGAAACTTATATAATAACTACCTTAGGTGAGTATGATTGATTTTATTAAAGGGGATTCCCTTGATATTAATGGAACCATTTGGTGTGAATAATCAATGGAACTCAAGGTCAATTCATTGTAAATTTCCCTATAACATGACTTTATTATTTATTTAAAAATAAATTTTTGATATTACAAATTGGTATGTGTACTAGGATATCCCTCAAAATAAACAATATTAAATTGATTAAGGACATGTTTAATAACAAGAATTGTGATATGACTTTTTGAAATATAATGTAATTTTAATGGTAATAAAAAAACCATGGACTATATTATTAAATAAAGGAGAAGCTTCCCCCCATCACCCATTATATTGGTAGTCAAACAGAACATCCCTTTGGCCATCCTAAATACATAATAATGGAATGACCTATCTTTTCAACATGAAATGTGTTATGGATTATTTATAGACATATCTTCTTTATTATTTATGTTTATTAGTACTTATGATACCCAAGCATGATATCCCTATTGACTCATTATTCATGGGAATAGAATCCCTCATTATTCAAGTTAGTGGTGTGCTAGTTCAGTGTCCCTCAAATTTTCACAACTGGTTATGGAATCCATGGGAATGTAGTCCCACGTATCCCGACACATGAACATGGAATACTTGCGCATGAAATCATTTATGATTATTAAACATGGTGAGAGAATCTCTACGCTTGGAGTAATATATAATTGTGATATGTGGGGATTTAATCCCTAGGAATGAAAACCCTTACAAAATCACGATACTCAGGCATTGAGTTCCTTACAACTCTTTGGAACTCTTATGACAATGCATGGATTCCTCAGTTATACCTCAGGTCCTGTCTAACACCACATATCTTTATATATGGTTGTATATGTTCGTATGTATAAATTATATATATATATATCTAAATGTATTTATATATAAATTTCTCTATATAATGTTCATATATATATATATATATCCACATGGTGAAATCATTTCAAGGATATTATATCTTAGGTTGAAGCAATTATTATTAGCTATGTGTCCCGGAGGAACCTGAGTTTACATGGTTACTTTTATTTGGTTACTACCTTATTTTTGATATGTTTATACACTGATTTATTTTATACACATGTACTATATTAGATTAAAACCCATTTTTGGAAACCTATGATGTATATATCATACCCTATTTGTGTTTTTGTTTATTACCAATAAATAAATCATGCTTATAGGTTTACGTTTATGGTTTATGCCAAGTGCAGCAATGCTTGTACATGGTAGATTAGAGGAACATGACTGAGTGATAACATAGGATGATCATGGAGATTCCATGTGGGATTTTGGACTTTTAATTTTATATTGTTTATCTATAACTATTTTATGTAGGTTTTTATACACTGTATCATGTTAATGGATGATTACTCGTCCATTTATTATTAATGTTTTGTTACTATTATGTTCCACTGGTATTATTTAAATATTCTTCCATGGAATTTATTCCTGATCTATAGTGTATATTATCCCCATTTTACAGCCTTTATAACCCCAAATCTAGATTACAACCTCTAGAAAATGGGGAGACAAACTTTATTCCAAGTGGCCAACTAGGATGGGGATCTGTTTCAGTGGCCCTCGAGTAGGGACACTACAACTGGTACGAACAGTATTTTTTCCTTTTTACCTTAAACTTTTTTCATAGTTTATATGAGACTAGGAATGTTTCATCTCTTGGTGAGTAGCTAGTATCATGGTCCATCCAACACATTCATGAAGATAATATCACATTTTCAGGGATAAGACTATTTTTAATCATTATAGTTGTTTATTATTTATATTTAGTTGATTTTGATACTTTTTTGGTTATTGAATTTTTTAATTTTGGCTTTTTTTGAGCCTTTTTATATTATAGAAAGTAATTATTATTTCATGCATTATCTTAGGCATATTGAAATTCACATTCCATCCATATGACACGAAATGTAAAATACATTGTATGTATCCAGACACATGATGATTTCTATGAAATTATTTTATTATTATCCGCATTCTTAGGCGTATACATTCTTATGATATATATATATATATATATATATATATCATGTCTTCATGTACATACTATTTGGGTTATCTTTTCCATTATTACCATTATTCTCTGTTCATATTATTTATTTCAATGATTTCTTATATGAATTATTGATAAATAGCATGCCATAAAATTATTTATGGAATATGTTAAACTAAATAAAATTTATGCATCAATATAAATGGTTTCCCCACATTTATTGGTGGTTTAATTTTCTATAACTATCCAATTAAGAAATTTTTGATGCATGGTTCTTTGGTCGCATGGGCAGATACATTTACGGTTATGATTTACTAGGTTACAATCATTCAATTTATATGGTGTAAGGGGCCTTTATAAATTATAATGGGATACCCAAATAATCGAACCATTTTACATTGTTTTTCTATTTTTTAAACAAAAGGTAAAACCTATTTGTAGATACATGAATACCAAATGTGTATCTTAAAGGGAAGTACCTTTTTAGCATGGGAATAATAATTCATATAACTATAGATTGAGATATTTTAAATTGAAATTTATTATAGTTAATAGTTGACTTTATATATTCTTCTATTTCAATCATTTGGACATGAAAAGCCATATGACTAAATTCTTAAATTCATAACTAGACCAAATTATGTGACTTAGGGTATATTTATTATCAGTTAGATTACAAGAAACTATAGTATATTGGTGTTTATATGGTTTGATTATGAAATAAACCCATGAAGAGTTTATATAAATCTTTTACAAAACAAAAAAATCAGTTACACTTAAATTAGAGTAAAATTATAATTTATAGAGAACTAAATTCATGAATTGGGACTGTAGAACCAACTAATTTGACCCAAGATAACATGATGGGACCATCATATCTCATCTTTACCTCTTATATGCCTTGTTACGCAACCTTGTGGGTTTATGGTTGTGCTATTAGGAGGGTCATTTAAAGTGTCCACATTTGATTATATGGGATAATATATAAAAATATAATTTAATCTGATTTGAACAATCCCCAAACATGATAAAGTCCTATTAATTTCTTTTGAGATGTATTATAATTATTCATTAGTAAATTAAATTTCCAAAGTCTAACTAAAGAGTGTTTTCCTCCATATCTTTAAATTTCCATTTTCATTAATAGAGCCCAATTTTGGTAATTTATGGATAGATGGGATGGTTAAAAAATTGGTTAAAAAGTAAATCATGTGATGTTAGCCTAATTCTATATGACATTCATTGAATTATGTTCTTAATACAATATTTGTAGAGCATTATTCCCTAACATCTCTTATCTATGAGTTAATTTTAAAATAATATATCATAAATGAGCATCTAAAAATTACGTACAATAAAATCGAGTATTGGTGTTTATAGCTTGAACCCTTATGTAATGGTTAAATTTATATTTGACATGAGTGTTACATTGATTGGGTATTTGATCCTTTCCTTAAGATCCCTAATAACCAATTATTAGGATTGTGTATGAACTATATGTTAGGTGGTAAGGCCTAGTGACCTTATAGGCATGAAATTATTTAGGATCAAAGCAATTGTTTAGTACGGGTCTATCTTATTGTAGGTAGAACCCTTATAAAAATGAATGTTTCTAAATGGTATGAGAAGTTTATAATGTATAGTGTCATTCAAGATCTATTTTTCTCATGAAAACCCTTATATAGTAAAACTATAAGCCCCAGCCTTAAACCTTACTTAATCTTGAGTTATTACAAGATTACACATTGAGGATCTTTTTGGGTTTAGAGATTTAGAGAATTAGATCATAAAACATGCATTACATTCCACATGTAAACAAAGTGTTTACATAAAGATATTATTCTTCATTCCCATAAATGGAAAAATATTTAAAATAAAACATGGATTCATTCTTGACACTTCCTTGACACTATCATCATATCATGTACCTTTCCCTTGACCTGTGAAAAACATTTCAAAAAAACTTGGGATGAGCATAAAAAGCTCAGTAAGGGATATAAAAATATGGAAAGGAAACATGGGTACATATATACATAAGGATGAGATCATACTTTACCCATAAAACATAAGCACTTTAACATACCTCATCAAATCATGAAAAAATCATAGAAATCATAAGACATAAAGGTAACTTC
This sequence comes from Viscum album, assembly GCA_963277665.1. Taxonomy (NCBI): domain Eukaryota; kingdom Viridiplantae; phylum Streptophyta; class Magnoliopsida; order Santalales; family Viscaceae; genus Viscum; species Viscum album. The sequence continues at coordinate 643,350,333 of OY728140.1, forward strand.
AGGCATTCATAACATTCTTACGTAGGGAGTAACCCTATTGGTTACGTTTGGAATACCCATCAGAGTATATTCCCTAAATCTCTTCGGAGAAACCTTAACGTTTCACTCCTTCACGTTACCCAATGCATTGGAGAGCTATATCGGGCTCACCTGCCCTTAGTTTATCACGGAACCACCCGTCTTCATAATAATGCCCAAGAACCATAACATAATCGTATCACATAAAACATGCATAAAGGAAACATAACATTTCCACATTTCCATCACAATATATCAATAAAACACAAAAAAAAAGTGAAAACCATTTTCGATACCAAAATAAAAGAAAAGTAAAACATTGTATTTATTTTTCTTTTAAAAAGAAGGTATGGCTTGTAGAGGAATCCGAAACTAAAATAATGGTCACGACGGTGGAGAAGTCGTTGTCGCCACATACGTACGACAAAAACATTACCTTTTGTCATTTAGTAAATGCTTCGTATAAAAAAGATTCCTTTTGAATAAACGTAAAAGTCAAAGGGGTTTATACACCGTATAAAAGAAAGTTGTGTATAAAATAAAATATGCCTCAATGAAAGGAGATTGAGACGAAGTCCCATACCTCATATCCGACTTGACCCGACTGTTCTTTAATCTCCTGAATAATAAACTTGAGTTAATCTCTACTTGCTTATGAACCTTTTTCAAGTTCATTATTCCTTTTATACCATGTTATGAACATCATGTAATCATTTAAGTTAATAATGTACATTTTGTCGGTATTTGGTTCTTAAGTCAAAAATAGACTTCTTACACTTACATGTGTTAATTTGGTCAAAGGTTCGTTATATCCAGAATGATATTAATGATTTGGATAACATATATATCATATATATTCATCATATACATGTATTTATAATATTACATCACATTTAGAGGTAAGAAATGAAACACACCGTTCGTGGAGACGGTAAGCCGTACGTACGCATGAACGCTACTTCCATTTCTATTTCGTATTTTCTGGAATGGAATCATAATGATATAAGAGTATATTATAATTCCAATATAATAACATATATAATATCATTAACATTATCCTTTACACATCCCACATATGGTATTAACGAATCAAATCACTTTCAGGGGGCGGTAGTCCGCACTTCCTAAAATGAAGATATCACGTTTAGCCTTAATGGAAACCATAAGGGTATGCCCAAAATGAAAAAAAAAACAGAAGCTTAAGGAAAACATAAACATATTATATATCATATATAAAAATAGTGACATCATAATGGCCACCTTTGAAGGTGTTAAATGAGTATTGAACAATCATCGTTTCGGGAGGCGGAATTTCGCCATCCAAGGAAACCATATGTTCTTTAACCATTTGATGTAGTAGTGTGAGAGTGTAGATCAAATAAATCTTATAACAACATCATATTATATTGAAGATACTGGTGTTGTTACAAAAAAAGTAAATAAAAAGAGTTTAGGGGGTTGGAGAAGCAAAATAAAACAAATGAACAAGAGAGAAAGAATTACCTTTAAAAGTGTAACTCATTTTGATTTGAGCCTAAAGGCTTCCTTTGAAAGGATTCTTCCCAAAGGGAATCCTCTAGGATGAGGAGAGGGATGTGGAGAGAGTTAATGGGCAGGGTTTGGCTGAGCCAAAGGCTTGAGGAGTGTGTGAAATGAGGTAGAGGTGGGGGCCTTTTATAAGAGGAGAGGAGGGGCACTTTTGGAATGTAAAGATAAGTTAATTTATTTTAAAACGAGTTTCAGATTAAAAAGGTCCCATATTGCTATAATTCGAGGATAAGGTGATAAGGCTTCGAAATCCACTCATCCAATTGGTTTTTCCCATGTGTAGGTTTTATAGTTTTCATTATCTTTCCATTTTATTTAAATCGTTAAATAACGAGGTCATCGCTGCATCATCATGATGTCATAAATAATTTAGTTTATTTAAAGTCTAAAAATTATAAAAAAAAAATACTATGATGTAGGAATTCGTTTTATATTTCCAATGACTATTTATAATCAAGAATCTGATCTTTATAAGCCCATGTAAAAATTGTTTTTGAAAAACATATTATGTTTGTGTCATTTTTACTTTTACATTAAATAAAAAGTTATTTATGTCATTTCCCAACCAAAGTGGATCCATGGGGTCCCCAAGTTGACCAATGGCTTGTCTTGGTCTTCCATGACACAGCCAATGAGGGTAGGACATGTGTCAAGCTCATCTTATTTTATTAAAGCATTATTTTTACCTTAAACTACACTAATTACCAATAATCGTGATTAAAACATATTAAGTTACTATTCACCAAAAAATTATTTTAATCTCATTGAACCACGTTTTAATTCTTAATGAAAACCATGTATGTCGGATTTTTGAAATTCAAAACACAATGATGGAAAAATTTCATTTAAATGGAAAAATTAGTTTTTATAAGTACCACTTAGTGGTTTCACTATTCATCAAAAATTGAAGTTTTTCAGAAAATTACCAAAAATCCACCCTAAGCTATATTTGATATTCTGAATTCAAAAATGAAGTCTATTTTACAAAATAAAAAACATATAAGTCACATTAATTAATTTAATAATTAATTCCTGCTGTCAGAGCAAATAGCGCGTTTTTATGAAACAATAAGTATCAAAAGATTGACACTAGTTTAAGTCCAATTTCAAAGTGAAATTGATTCCAATGACCACCATTGGATAAAATGGTTAAAATATATTCTAATTTCACTTCAAATCCAATTCAAAAGATAATATAATCATATAAATAAATTAGATTAAAAATCAGTTTGGATGTAAAATGCAGTATTTTTCACTATTCATTAAAAAATGAACATTGTCAGAAAAATACAAAAAATTCACACAAAAGAAATTTTGATGTCCCAATCATAAAGAATAAATTTATTTTGACAAACATAGTTTATAAAATTGTCAAAATATAGATTTAAAAATGGGTTTCCATCAAAAGGCAGTAAAACAATCTTTTAAAAATATTAGTGTATTCCATGCTTAAGATTGGATTTATTTTCATTTTAAGCCTCTAAAACACTATCTAATTTATTAATAGACATAGATAAAAATATCTATTATTCATTATTACTTGGGATGTTACATACTTCCCCCATTTATAAAATTTTGTCCCCGCAATTTATTTACTTATCAAATAAATGGGGGTACTTATCCCTCATTGCATTTTCAGATTCCCATGTTGCCTCTTCAATCATGTGGGTTTTCCACAAAACCTTTACCTGGTGAATCACCTTATTCCGTAACACTTGCTCCCTATGGTCAAGAATCTGGACCATTTGTTCCTCATAAGATAGGTTCTCTTCCAGCTGAACTACCTCTGGACTCAAAACATGAGATAGATCTGGCATATACATTCTCAACATCAAAACGTGAAAAACATTGTGTACCTGAGATAAACTCGGAGGTAAAGCCACTCAGTATGCAACTGATCCAACTCTCTACAGAATTTTGTATGGTCCAATGAACCTTGGACTCAACTTTCCTTTCTTACCAAATCTCATCACACTTTTCCAAGGAGAAACCTTGAGAAAAACATGATCACCTACCTCGAAAGATAGATCCTTCCTCCGGTTATCCGCATAACTCTTCTGCCTGCTCTAAGCTGTTATCATGAGTTTCTGAATCAGCTGAACTTTTTCTACCATCTCTTCTACCAATTCTGGTCCCATCAACTTCCTTTCAGCCACTTTATCCCAGAAAGCAGGAGTTCGACACCGCTTCCCATATAATTCCTGAAATGGTGCCATCTATATACTGGAATGAAAACTGTTATTATATGAAAATTAAACCAAAGAAAGATGTTGGTCCCAAATTCCTTGATAATCAATAGAACAAGCTCGTAGCATATCCTCCAATGTCTAAATTGTTCGTTCTGACTGCCCATCTAATTGAGGATGAAAAGCTTTACTAAAATTTAATTCAGTACCCAACGACTTCTGAAGGCCTTTCCAAAAGATAGAAGTAAAATTGGGATCACGATCCAATACAATGGAGAGAGGAACTCCATGTAACCTAACTATATCTTTAAGATACAAATGGGAAAGTTGATCAAGAGAGAAAGTATCTCGTATAGCAAGGAAATGAGCAGTTTTAGTCAAGCGATCAACAATAACCCAGATTGCATTATTACCTCGAGATGTCTTCGGTAATCCCACAACAAAGTCCATGGATATATTCTCCCATTTCCACTCTGGCACTGGTAATGGCTGAAGCATCCCTTTCGGTAACTGCCACTCTGCTTTAACATGTTGACATGTCAAACACTTCACAGTAAAATCAGCAATATCTCTTTTCATTCCATCCCACCAGTAATACTCCCGCAAATCTCTATACATCTTAGTACTGCCCGGATGAACTGAAAACGGAGAACTATGAGCTTCACATAACAACTCTCTCTTCAACTGTGAATCACAAGGCACACACAATCTCTTCCCAAATCTCAAAACACAATCATTATCAATGTTGAATTCAGGCAAAAAACCTTTCTGAACCAGCTCTACCTTTTTTTGTAACTCACTGTCTTGCTTCTGTGCTTTCTTGATTCTATCTGATAGAGAAGATATCACTGATACCTGAAACAAAACAGAAGGACATCCTGTACCAACAACTTCTATGCCAAAGTTCATCAAATCCTTAACCAAAGGATCACGTTCCAAACGCAACATTGTTAATGAAGCATTACTTTTTCAACTCAAAGCATCAGCCACTTTATTTGCTTTTCCCAGATGGTAATGAATTGTACAATCATAATCCTTGATTAATTCTAGCCATCTCCTCTATCTCATGTTTAACTCTTTCTGAGTGAATATATACTTTAAACTTTTGTGATTGGTATATATTTCACACTTTACTCCATACAAATGATGCCTCCAAATTTTTAAAGCAAAAACAACAGCAGCTAATTCCAAATCATGTGTAGGGTAATTTACCTCATGAGTTTTCAACTGTGGTGAAGCATAAGGAATTACCTGATCATTCTGCATTAGGACGCAACCAAGTCATTTCAATGAAGCATCACTGTATATAACAAACTCACCATTCCTGGAAGGTAGTTCCAAAACTGGAGCATTCACCAATCTTCTTTTCAATTTCTGAAAACAATTATCACATTCTTTTGTCCAGATAAACTTAAAACCCTTCCGAGTTAGCTTAGTCATTGGACTAGATAATCATGAAACATTTCTAACAAACATTCGGTAATAGCCTTCCAAACCAAGGAAGCTATGAATCTCGTTTACATTTGTGGGTCTTGGCCATTCTTCCACAACTTTTGTTTTTGCAGGATCAACAGTTATTCCATCTTTAGAAACAATATGACCAAGGAAAGAAATTTTTTGCAACCAAAACTCACCCTTGCTGAATTTCCCATACAATTTAATTTCTTTTAAGGTTTTCAAGATAACCCTTAAATGTCTTTCATGCTCCTCTTTACTTTTAGAAAACACCAAAATATCATCAATGAAAACCACCACAAACTTATCCAAGAACTAATGGAAAATTCTATTCATTATGTCCATGAATACAGCAGGTGCATTGTTTAGCCCAAAAGGGATTACTACAAATTCATAATGGCCATATCTCATACGGAACGCGGTCTTCAGAATATCTGCCTCCTTTACCTTCAGCTGATGGTACCCTGATCTCAGGTCAATCTTTGAAAAATGCTGAGCTCCCTGAAGCTGATACAACTTCATTTGATGGCCCGACCTCTGCTGAAGTAGTTGCAAAGGATTTCACCATCCCTTTATTCTTGTAGTCTAACTGCTTCCCATCACTCAAGCTCTTTGTCGGACACTCGTTTACATAGTGACCCATCTCATTGAACTTATAACATTTCACTAACTGTAAATCAAATTTGTTCTTACCTTCACCTTGATCCTTTTCAGTGCAATCACGATCCTTGTGTCCCATCTTACCACATCGGTAGCACTTTCCAGAATTCAGAAGACATTCCTCCACATGCCTTTTGCCACATTTATCACAAACTGGAAACTTATTTCTCTTACCATCAGACTTTTTTGATGAATTCTTACCTTTCTCCTGCCACCTCGGTCTCTTCTTCTGCTGGTTGTTATAGAACACTTGGTCATCAGGAAACTCCATTTCCACCTTCTCAGCACATTGAACGAGCTTTTTATAACTTTTAAATTCACGAGAAGCAAATTCCCTTCGATATTTTTTCCTTCATCCTGAGTAAAAACGATTGATTTTACTATAAAGGTCTCAGATAAAATTTGGAGCATACCTTGCCAATCGAGTGAACCTTTCTTCATAGGCAGCCACTGAGTCTTCCTCTTGCCTCAATTCCAATAATTGATTTTCCATCCTAAGTCGAACAGCCTTAGGAAAATACTTCTCAAGAAGCATACCTTTGAATTCATCCCAGTCGAGAGCATCAATCTCATTGGCGTCCCTGATATTTTTAACCATAGACCACCACTGATCTGCCTCACCCTCCAAACGGTAAATAGAAAGACTAACCTTTTGATTGTCTGAACACCCCATGACATCAAAAATCTTCTCCAATACTTTAATCCACCCTTCAGCTAGCACAGGGTTAGATGATCCTCTGAATGATGGGGAATGTTGCCTCATGAAATGTTCCACCACTGACATGTTCCTCTGCGGTTGGTCCGGCTGATCTCGTGCATGGATACCACCACCATTTATAGCCTGAGTCAACTGTGCCATTACTGCAACAAACTGTTCAGTTCCAATTCCGACCATTTCTGGATGCTGATTCGGAAGGTTATTTCCTTCTGTATGCCATCCTAGCACTGCTTTCCTATTTCCTCTGTGGAAAATCATTCTTAACAAACATGTCTTAGATGAATCAACATGGTAATATTCAAATGCTATATCACATCAATTTGACCATAAAAAATTTATTTTTGGATAATCATTTTATATAATTCTAACTCCTAAAGTTATCTAAACTGACCTCTGATACCAACTATAAGGCCTCAGCCTAAAACCTTACTTAATATTGAGTTATTACAAGATTACACATTGAGGATATTTTCGCGTTTAGATTTTTAGAGAATTAGATCATAAAACTTGCATTACATTCCACATATAAACAAATTCGTTACATAAAGATAGTATTCTTCATTACCATCAATGGAAACATCTTTAAAATAAAACATGGATTCATTCTTGACACTTCCTTGACACTATCATCATATCATGTACCTTTCCCTTGACCTGTGAAAAACATTTCAAAAAAACTTGGGATGAGCATAAAAAGCTCAGTAAGGGATATAAAAATATGGAAAGGAAACATGGGTACATATATACATAAGGATGAGATCATACTTTACCCATAAAACAAAAGCACTTTAACATACCTCATAAAATCATGAATAAATCATATAAATCAAAAGACATAAAGGTAACTTGAGGCATTCATAACATTCTTACGTAGGGAGTAACCCTCTTGGTTACGTTTGGAATACCCATCACAGTATATTCCCTAAATCTATTCGGAGAAACCTTAACGTTTCACTACTTCGCGTTACCCAATGCATTGGAGAGCTATATCGGGCTCACCCGCCCTTAGTTTATCACGGAACCACCCGTCTTCATAATAATGCCCAAGAACCATAACATAATCATATCACATAAAACATGCATAAAGGAAACATAACATTTCCAAATTTCAATCACAAGATATCAATACAACACAAAAAACATTGTGAAAACCATTTACAATACCAAAATAAAAGAAAAGTAAAACATGGTATTTATTTTTCTTTTAAAAAGAAGGTATGGCTTGTAGAGGAAGCTGAAACTCAAATAACGGTCACGACGGCGGAGAAGTCGTTGTCGCCGCATACGTACGACAAAAACATTCCCTTTTGTCGTTTAGTAAACACTTTGTATAAAAAAGATTCCTTTTGAATAAACGTAAAAGTCAAAGGGGTTTATACACCGTATAAACGAAATTTGTGTATAAAATAAAATATGCCTCAATGAAAGGAGATTGAGACGAAGTCCCATACCTCGTATCCGACTTGACCCGACCGTTATTTAATCTCCTGAATAATAATCTTCAGATAATCTCTACTTACTTATGAAAATTTTTCAAGTTCATTATTCCTTTTATACCATGTTATGAACATCATGTAATCATTTAAGTTAATAATGTTCATTTTGTCGGTATTTGGTTCTTAAGTCAAAAATAGACTTCTCACACTTACATGTTGTTAATTTGGTCTAAAGTTCGTTATATACAGAATTATATTAATGATTTGGATAAAATATATATCCTATATATTCATCATATACATGTATTTATAATATTAGATCACATTTAGAGGAAAGAAATGAAATGCATCGTTCATGGAGACGGTAAGCCGTACATACACATGAACGCTACTTCCATTTCTATTTCGTATTTTCTGGAATGGAATCATAATGATATAAGAGTATATTATAATTCCATTATAATAACATATATATTATCATTAACTTTATCCTTTACACATCCCACATATGGTATTAACGAATCAAATCACTTTCAGGGGGCGGTAGTCCGCACTTCCTAAAATGAAGATATCGTGTTTACCCATAATGGAAACCATAAAGGTATGACCAAAATGAAAAAAAAACAGATGATTAAGGAAAACATAAACATATTATATATCATATATAAAAATAGTGACATCATAATGGCCACCTTTTAAGGTGTTAAATGAGTATTGAACAATCATCGTTTCGGTAGGCAGAATTTCTTCATCCACGGAAACCGTATGTTCTTTAACCATTTGATGTAGTTGTGTGAGAGTGTAGCTCAAATAAATCTTATAACATTATCCTAGTATATTGAAGATACTATTTTTGTTACAAAAAAAGTAAATAAAAAGAGTTTAGGGGGTTGGAGAAGCAATATAAAACAAATGAACAAGAGAGAAAGAATTACCTTTAAAAATGTAACTCCTTTTGATTTGAGCCTAAAGGCTTCCTTTGAAAGGATTATGCCCAAAGGGAATCCTCTAGGATGAGGAGAGGGATGTGGAGAGAGTAAATGGGCAGGGTTTGGCCGAGCCAAAGGCTTGAGGAGTGTGTGAAATGAGGTAGAGGTGGGGGCCTTTTATAAGAGGAGAGGAGGGGCACTTTTGGAAAGTAAAGATAAGTTACTTTATTTTAAAAAGAGTTTCGGATTCAAAAGGTCCGACATTGCTATAATTCAAGGATAAGGTGATAAGGCTTCGAAATCCACTCATCCAATTTGTTTTTTCCATGTGTAGGTTTTAGATTTTTCATTATCTTTCCATTTTATTTAAATCGTTAAATAATGAGGTCATCGCTGCATCATCATGATGTCATAAATAATTTAATTTATTTAAAGTCTAAAAATTATAAGAAAATACTATGATGTAGGAAATATTCTTAGATTTCCAATGACACTTTATAATCAAAAATCTGATCTTTATAAGCCCATGTAAAAAGTGTTATCGTAAAACATATTATGTTTGTGTCATTTTTACTTTTACATTAAATAAAAAGTTATTTATGTCATTTCCCAACCAAAGTGGATCCATGGGGTCCCCAAGTTGACCCATGGCTTGTCTTGGTCGGCCATGACACAACCAATGGGTGTAGGAAATGTGTCAAGCTCATCTTATTTTATTAAAGCACTATTTTTACCTTAAACTACACTAATTACCACTAATCGCGATTAAAACTTAATAAGTTACTATTCACCAAAAAATTATTTTAATCTCATTGATCCACATTTTACTTCTTAATGACAACCATGTATGTCGGATTGTTGAAATCCAAAACACAATGATGGAAAAATATCATTTAAACGGAAAAATCAGTTTTTATAAGTACCACTTAGTGGTTTCACTATTCATCAAAAATTGATGTTTTTCAGAAAATTACCAAAAATCCACCCTAAGCTATATTTGATATTCAGAATTCAAAAATGACGTCTATTTTACAAAATACAAAACATATAAGTCACATTAATTAATTTAATAATTAATTCCCGCTGTCAGAGCAAATAGCGTGTTTTTATGAAACAATAAGTATCAAAAGATTGACACTAGTTTAAGTCCAATTTCAAAGTGAAATTGATTCCAATGACCACCATTGGATAAAATGGTAAAAATATATTCTAATTTCACTTCAAAACCAATTCAATAGATAATCTAATCATATAAATAAATTAGATTAAAAAGCAGTTTTGATGTAAAATGCAGTATTTTTCACTATTCATTAAAAAATGAACTTTGTCCGAAAAATACCAAAAATTCACACAAAGTAAATTTTGATGTCCCAATCAAAAAGAATAAGTTTATTATGACAAACATACCTTATAAAATTGTCAAAATATAGATTTAAAAATGGTTTTCCATCAAAAGGCAGTAAAATAATCTTTTAAAAATATTAGTGTATTCAATGCTTAAGATTGGATTTATTTTCATTTTAATCCACTAGAACACTATCTAATTCATTAATAGACATAGATAAAAATATATATTATTCATTACTTACTTGGGATGTTACAGAAACTACACCCATAGGTCTATATTTTGTTGTATGTTACATTTAACGTCGAGGGGGTTTTACAATATATGGATATCTGATGGGTGGTAGCTCATTATCCACAATTTTATGTTATAAACATTCAATCATCATTCCATCACTCAGATTCTTGGTAAAGACCAGGTCTGAGAATCCTGATGCATTATAGGTGATTATATTAGGCATATATTGATACGTCATGAACCTTATAGTCTACTTTTTTCTTATATATTCAGTGATACCTATTTTAAATAGGGTTAAAATCATGTTATTTGATGGGTAGAAGAATCTGTTATGTGTGATGTGGTTCTCATGTGGGAGACCTTAGGGCTAGGTGGACATACTATGTGAACCTACTGATACTGACCATATGGTAATGTGGGAGACCAAGAGGACTTTAATTCTCAATTAGACCCTATTAATCCATTGTTCTATTTCTATAAGGAAAACCCATAAGAACAGATTAACGAGTTTTATAAGTGATTTTTTTATAGTAAGAATCATTTTAAATCTTTTTTCTATACTTATTCATGGTAGGTGATTGAGTATTCCAATAATAGTAGCCTGATGAATTTTATTTATGATGATAACCCTAAGTGAGTATTTAAAGAAACTGGTCTTAATGGGAAGGAATGTGCATATTTGTAACTTAATTGACCTGTAGTGGTGAAGTTGATGCCTTAATTTCTATAATAACATATTGGGGTAGATGAACTTTTGATAAATAATGACACATTTTGGATTCATTATTCTTAAGTTGATATACAAGGGAACTCTAGACATATTCAAATACAAAAATTCTAGGTAGAATTGTCATATTGACCTTATTTTTTGAATGATTCTTGGGTTCATGACTTGAGTCTCAAACCGGGTGTTAATAAGATGTACATTATATTTGTTGATAAGTTCTTTACACTAGTTGTTCGAAATAATAGATTAAAAATGGATGTTGGTGGGTGGATGGGTGAGAGATAAGGACCGGCTGTTTCAAGGAAGTTAAAATTTTAGGCAAGGTAACTATGTCTTTTGTTGTAAATTAAAAGAAGTTTCCTACATAAAGAACTCATTTTAAAAATAAATCATGTGATAAAAAACAATTGATATGTGATAATACCTTGATATGTATGATCGGGAGACATAATTTTTATATAAATTAATGAGTTTTTTAGTTTTTATAATATAATGCATGTATTAGGAAGGGTTTTACATGTACATGGATAAAAATATTTTTGTAATATTATTCTTGGGGAGATAATGAAGCTTATCATCACATATTCAAAAATAGAAAGAGAGTAGTCTATAAGCTGAGATATCTATAAAATTATTTTTGTCTAATAAGAGAATAATAGATTGTTTGAATTAGAGGTTGTTTTAAAGAAAATACACTTTGTTCATAGTACACAATTGACTATTTAATAGGGGAGACACTCAATAAGATTTTATTTTCGAATAATGCCTTAAAAACCATTCTTTAATGATGGAATATGTGATCATTGGATTTTAGTCTAGTGTAATGTAATAAATGAGTTCTTAGAAAAACAATGATTGTTGTTATTTCTAGTCATTAGAATTGGAAATAATGGAATCATTTCATTTTGGAGACCACTAAGACATTTCCAAGGTGGGGATTAGGGTATCAATTTCTCATGGGAAAACTCATTTGAGAAGGGTCATATAATCTAGGGACAAGTCAATAGACGGTCGTATTAGAAATCATATGTTGTAAAATAAATTGAATTATATTACTACTAGAATACTTATAAAATTATAGGTATGGTTTTAATTATGGATTTGGGTGAAATATTGATGAGGGAGTTAACACCAGAGAACCTTATAGAGATCCATTTATATGGGATTATGATATTATTGGGGATAGTGTTATTTATTAATGATGGTTGTGGGTTAGGTGATTCATCAGTCCATTGGAATTATCAAATGTTGGGAATGCAATTTGATGAGAATGATTAGGAAATTTTTTGTATCCCTAATAATAAATTATTTTTATATTTATTTTAAACTATGTTTTTTATTTCTATGTTGAATTATTTTTAAATAGTTGAGCGGAGGTGGTTAGACATGAGTTCACATAAATAATTATATATAGTCAGTGAAAAATTATATTGGGCATGCCTTTGACATTGGAGTGGGAGAAACATAAAGGGTTTGGGTGGAGATTTCCTTATAAATTCACCATGACAATTTTGAAATTGATGAGGTGGAGTTAAATAATATTTATTTGATAATGCTAAAGGGGTTGCATCCTCAAGTTAAATTTAATGAGTGTTCTAGGTGTGACATTCAAACACTGATATTTCTTTATTTTTCTGGTTCATATGGTGGGAGTACCATGAATCGGTATTTTTCATTTAAAACAAGAACATATGGAAGGGTGTTTCATATAAAGGATGATAAAAGTGATGTTGATGTGATCATTTCATAGGTTACAACAGCTTAGGTAAGTGATTTATTAATGTTTCAATGGATGTATTGATCATCAAATTTATTTATAGTGTATTATTTTCGATGTGATTTAAGTGATGTAAAGAGGTGTTTTAGGCCATTGTAAACACAACACAACCATTTGAATGAAAATTAATCACCCAATTAGGGAAGGTTATGATTTTTTATCAACTAATTCGTTTTTGGGATCAGAAATTCTAATTTGGGGAGGTTTTTACATTCATTTCTTTCAACTAGTTGAGAAATTCCTAAAGAAATTAAACATTTTGGTTGGTGGATAGACCAAATAATAAACAGAGTCAAAAAATGAGTATGATCTAAAAAAAATAATTTTTCTAGACAAGGTTTTTGTACCAATATGTTTCATAGATTTTTGGATTAGTTTTGAGGGAACTAGGCTCCCAAATCTCACTTTATAGAAGAAACAGATAGGGTGCATAAATTTTTTAAATCATAACACCCCACAATAGAAAACTTATATCCCATGTAAATGTTTTTCCATGTTATTATATCTTGTGAATGTTGCAGCACATGGATATGTTGAATATCTACACTAAATTGTAGATGCAGGAATATGGTATATATCTGATTTTATAAACAATGCACAAAGTTGCATGCTAAGTGGCACATAACTAGAATTACTACATGGTTACTCCATAGTTAGTCCAAATCATGTGGCCACAATCTGCGAGGTACGTCTCTTGGCCTTTATGAGCATTACATTTTGTGTATGATAATCCAAACAATGTTTCCTTTCCATATTCCTCATCAAAAGTGATAAAATTATCCATTTCCCCGATAACCATAAATTGGATTTACATTATTTTCCTACCCCATTCGTCCAAGACCTCCCCACTTTCTCCTCTACACCCCCTTATCTTCCAATGGTGGTACTCTATTGATCTTGGTCCTATTCAAGAATAGTTCAGTGTGTTTGACATATATCGGCATGTCTAATACTTCTCATGCATTATTTTTACCATTTATTTAATCTTATTTAGGGATATCTTCATGGGACTTAATTCACCCAATTTTTTTGGTGCATGAAAATTATTACAATTTCTCTCAATTTTTGTTGAATCAGAGATAGATATTGGATAATTGGACCATCCTAATCATGTGATATGTGGTCTATACACATTTCCCTTAATGTTTCTTAGTTTATATAATATATCTATTCTTATGCACATCGTACATCCCACACATTAATCTAAAAATGTATAATTACATTAATTTAATCCCATGAACATGACCACGATGTCCCTTTTCCCCCACGACTTGGTTGGAGGGAAACACCTCAATCATATCCACCACCTAAGATGAGTTTATTGATTATTAAAAATTTTATTTCCTTCAATTGAGATTGAACCACCTTTTATGTGTGTCTTATAATTATCCCATAATGGAATTTTTTTATATTATCATTCTATTAAACCAGATTAATTATTGATAAATGAGATATTGAGATTACAAATAGGCGTGTTTACTTTCTTGTCCATTAAAAAAGTATATTTAAATTGAAAAAGATGTTGTTTCATCTCATGGAATATTAAGTGACTAAATAAAACAAAATGAAATGTTAACGGTAAAAACCAGCACATGGTTCAAATAAAAAAATTAGGGCCTCACTTGACATGACACACATTATAAACTGGTATTGGAATGGAACCTCCAATGGATTATTAATTACTTAATAATGGAATGGCGTAACTTGTCTACATGAATTTTTTATGAAATTTTTATATACATATCTTATTTTTTTCATTTTATTTTAACCTATGATACTAGATACGTATTACCTCGTGACTCATTATATATGTACATGGAATCCATTAGTATTCATGGTCATGGTTTCTTGGACAAGATGTCCCTTAAATTCTAAAAATTGTGCATGCCATATTGGGCATAATGTCCATTATGATTTGAAACTTCGACATGGCTTCCTACAGAATGGGGTCCCTTACGATTATGATACTTGGGAATAGAATACATAGAAATGGTGTTACATATGATTTTGATTATTGGGTATAATGTTGTAGGAAAAAAATTTCCCATATGATCACAATACACAGGTATGGTGTCACTTACTACCCAAGATCACACTTGTGACTTCCAAAAGATGCATGTGTTTTGTATCAAGTAATGGACACTACAATATATGTGTATTTATAGGTTCCAATTTATAAATATTATATATATTTATATATGGATATATATTATCCTATGTATAATGAGAATATAAATAAATTCACATGGTGACATCATTTCAAAGACATTCTGTCTTAGAAATAAGAAGTTATGGTCAACCTGCTATCCCTAAAGAACCTGATCCGACTTGGTTACATTCATATGGTTATTACACAACCATAATTTTTTATATGACTACAAACTAATTGAGTTTATATAGAAATATTGTATTTGAATAAAAACGGTTAGGGTCTACATACTTCATAATTCTCACACCCTATTTTTATAGCTGTTGGGTACCTAGGTTGACCTCATGTTTTAAGGTAATGGACCATGGATTATGCCTTGTGTTTATATTATTTTATAACGGTTATTATGAGAATAGGATTTTTACAGAGCTCAAGATGCTTGGGGAGATGGATCTTGATGATTTTTTCTTTTTATTTTTATATTATTCATTTATACCTTCTAAATGTATGTTGCAAAACATTTTGGCATGTTCATGAAATATTACTCATTACTTTTATTATTAATGATTAGATTCTATTATATTAGGATGTGTCTCTATAATAGTTCTTCCATAGTATTCATCTATTATTTAGAGGTTATATTATAGCCTCTCAATGTTTTCATTCATAGATATTATAAATTTTTATATGATTACTCAATTCATCACACAAACATGTGCATGATTACCATAATAGTTTAGTTTATTTGGAGGCTATATAAAAAAAATCCTAATTTCGGGAAATATCTTCAACATCAACCGTGAAGATCATACACATTATTAATACAAATAAACACACTATACATAAAACATTTCTCCATAACAATGGGAATGGAAACATAAGAATATCATAGATCATATGATTAGTAAGGGTAAATAAGAGGGATATGCAAGAATAATATGAACATAATTTTTTGAGAACACTAACATAAAATTTTAAAACCATACCCTACATATCAAAGATCAAACACAAGAGTTATGTAATAAATCAGATCATATCATAAGACATGAATCATAATAGAATAAAAAAACATGACCCATTAGAACATAAAAGTTTTATAGGGCATATATTTAGGACATACACATTAGCTTATAAAATTATGACATGTATAAATAGAGACAAGTTCACACATTATTCTAAAGACACAATACCATTCCCTTGAATAAATGTTTTAACAAGGAACAAAGTCTAGGTATAAAATTATGGAGATTAATGATAAGTCACACATTACACTATGAATATTTAATTAGGATTATGCACAACATTGTGAACAAGTAATCATGATCACACATAATATTGTGAACTTTTTACTAGGTTGATGTTTAACATTCAGAATATGTAATCAGGTTCACACATAACATATGTATGCTTGATTTATCTATATTTACCCATTTCATTGGAGGGAGATATAGATCTCACACACCATATAATTAAAGTAATACATATGTGTACAACAAAGTAATACAAAATTCATCATGTAGTAACCATGAAATGAAATAGGTTTCATAAATATTTCTTAATTTCATAGCTGGTGGAAAATTTGTAGGTTTTATAACCACTTCATCATTTCATCATTGCATACTATATGGAATATATAGTTTTATTCATAATAATTTTATCCTGTAATAACCTATGGAATAGAAATGGGTTTCATATAAATCTTTTCATGTTGATTCAGTCAGAGTAACAATAAGAATGGTATCATTCATTAAAATCCATAGCAAAGAATAAGTTTCATCAATGGATATCATCTTAGATGGAGATATATTTTTAAATGTCATTGTAAAACTTTATTGAGGAAAATAAATTTTCTGGGAAAATAAGTTTCAAAAAAATATATTAAAACATTTTTATAAAAAATTTCATTGGAAATATGCTTTGAAAATATAGAGGAATCTTCAAAATCATTTAATACAATTCTTTTGGAGAAAATCATTTCAAATTTAAAAACAATTCATAAAATATAAACCATTTTAAAAATACCATTTTTTATAATTGAATTAAAATATTATTAATTATGGTCAAATGAAATTAATGTTCATGGTTGAGGTAAATTATGTTCATGTTTTACATGTTAGAACAATTATTCCTGTCACATTTTTTGGTAATAGTGATATGAGAATTGTTTTGAAATTGATATGAATATTCCTTCAAAAATAGTAAAAAATGTGTACAAATATCATTAATAAATCATTTGAGTAATGTGATTGAAATTTTAAAAACTATTTAAGAAACAAGGGTTTGGTATAAAAATAGTTTCGGACCAAAGAGATAAATAATGATGATTATTCTTTAAAAATTCTTAAACTATTGAGTAAATAAAGATAGAAAAATGGTGGAAAAACTTATTTTTATGACATTATCTATGGATAATAAAATTCTTGAGTTTCTCGAGATGTACATCAAAAGATTTCAATAATGGATAATTATTCACAAACAATTCCGATAAATGATTAGATTTTAACAAAAAAACATTACGTCTTCAAAAACATTTGAAACACAATCCCTAGAAAATATATATCCAAAATGGATATTAAATAACCATAATTTTTTGGATAATTATCATGAAATATATTCATGGGAATTAGATAAACAACATAAAAATATATGTGTTTGACATGGCTTGTTCTTTACTAAAGTTAAAAACATAGACATAAATATTTTGATTCTTTAGTAATATTCTGAATGGTATGCCCCGATAATGGATAAAATAAAATGAAAAATTAAATATCCAAAAAATAATGATATTATTGATATAACATTTAAAAGGGTATTATATAAACCACATATAATAATGTAGTGGTGAATTTTCCTATGTCTCCCAAAAATAAACGAGGTATTAGAAATCCCTTACCATATGTAACGACTTCCTTCATAAAAGTATGAATCTCATGAAAAATAATTATAATTTTATAATAAATATATTATATAAAAATAATAATTTTTATAATATCACATATTATTTAATTATAAACATTTATTAATCATTTAGTAACAATTCCTTGTTAAAATGACAATGCGGGTAATAACTGCTTTTTTCATATATGTTTTTATTTTTTTATTCAGTCCTCTTACTTTGATAATGATTCCCTAATATTCATAAAAATAATGTTAATAAATTATAATAATTATAAATCAATTATAGTTTTAGGCCAATAATGATATATGTTCTTGATAAATTAAGTACATTATGATGATGGAAATGATAGGTCGTACATACGCATGAGTATCATTTTCATTTCACAATGATCATTATTGAAATGAGGTATGCAATATATTATTTTTCAAGAATGATAATAATATAATAAATAATGTATTATTAATTTAAATATAATTATATATATATCATACATTTAGTGTTTTCATTATAGTAGATGGTCACATCGACTCAAGATAAAGTTAGTCCACAGGTACACGAACAATTTTACCATCATCCAATGAGTGAAAAGGTAAGAAATAAAATGATATATTATATTTTGTAAATGATATATATGTCATTAAAATATTAATTATTTCATTTAGATCACATATAATCATTAAATTATTCCTTATTTTCTAACATGTAAAGTGTTAGTGAAGAATGAATCACATCTCTTCACTAGGTGGTAGTTCACCGTACACACGAGGGATGTTATCATATCCTATAAAGAATGGAATGTAATATATATATATATATATATATATATATGATTTAGTGAATCCATATGTAATGACCCAATTTTTTTCAATGAAAATTCCATTTCTATTAGTAGGCCCTAAAATCACATGAAAACACTACATAATGAACTGCTAAGTGCTATGTGACCTATAAACATAAGTTTGACACTTCTGTGTTTGGAATTTTGAAAATCTGGCATACACGGTTGTGATCATAAAGTTATTTGGAGTCCGATAATGAAAACATAATTTATTTGGTGAATATTAACCCACCTTAATTAATAGTAACATGAATAGTAATATACCCTAATGAATAGTGACATTACCTATGATAGTATAAAAATAAAATTCATGTTTGAAGTATAATATACCTGTATTTTAGAATAAGATAATGAATGTTTTAAAAATGGTTTTCATACTAAATTATTATTTTAATTAAATATTAAGATAATCATATTTAGAAATTTATTTTTGAAAAACGGACTTCATTTTTGGATACTACACACCGAAAAATGGTTAGAGTGAATGTTTTGGATTTTTCTGAAATACTTGAATTTTTTATGAACAGTAAAATACGGTAATTTACCATATATATATATTACAGGATAAATAGATTATTCCTAGCACCATGGATGATGTCACCACCCTTTTTTCTAATTCACATGACCCATTTAGTATTCTTTGTCATGGAATACTTACTATTCTTTGTCTTGTGAAGAAATAATAAATTAATTATTATAATATTATGAAATCCCTCCTCTCCTCCACTATAAACCCCCCTTAACTCCCTCTTTTCTTTACATCTCTCAAGCCTTGTGCCTTGCCATTATTCTGCCCAAATATCTCCCCAAATCCTCCCCCACATGAAAAAGATCTTAGCCTCTTCCAAATACCCAAACCTCTTCCCTTAAGAGGTTCTCAAAGGAGAACGTCTCAAAAGGTAAAATATCTCCTCCCAATTTCTTATTTTTTTTAAGTTCTTTCTTTTTAGTTATTTCCTAACCTCCCTTCACCATAATAGTATGATAAATCTAGAAAATAAATGTACTGTAATGATTTCAAACTAATGGTATATTTCTTTATCTTCTCTCCTTACCCTCTCTAATATTTGAAAGAAATGAAAGCACTGTTAGAGATGTGATAATTTAGGACATTCAAGGACCACCGTTTATCAATTTCTTTTATCATATTTGTTTCTGGTCATGAAACCATTTATGTTATGGTTTAACAAGATTATTATATATTTTATATATCCTACTTATGGTTATTTAATCCTTATACACTCATGATATCAAATAATAATACAAAACAAGTTAATTATGGGTAAAATCGCTAAAATTAATTCAAGCGTTTATCATTAATGTCATATGTCATGGTTATCCTTCACTCCAATTAACCATGTAAACTTCCGTATGTTCACTAATTCTATATAAAATAAATTCTAGATGACCACTTTCATCTTATATTTTATCTGAACCTGAATACAAGTGAACTGATCATTAAAACCCAAGGAAACAAACGAACCCGAACCATTAAATTGAACCTTATAATAAATAAAGATGCGTATAAATGAACTTAAAATGGTTTTAATAAATATTTTACATGTATATATGGTTATGTACCTATTTATTAATAAACATACATTGACTATTCTAGTCATTAATATCAAGTGGAGAACACCAACAGATTTAAGGTAAGGGATCCTCCCCTTTCACTCTTAATCAAGATTGTTCTCCATGTGATGACTTTTTTGAGTAATAAAAAGTGATGGGGTATGTTTAAACACATTCCACATACTTCCCTAATGTTTTATATGTGATTATAATCCCCTTATCTCTATCATATATCCCTCTTGGATAGACCCGACACTATGCCGGTAAAATCACAACGAATTCTACCCAAACCTTCTTCGTTCTTTTGGGTTGCCTTATCTTTCCTTAAAAATGGTGTTATCATATCTATTTATTTGAATCCTATGAATTATGGATAGTTTTAAGATATTATAATATCAATAACCTTTAATCAATTTCTTTTAACGATATAAATGTTATTGAAATATTCCCTCCTTAGAACTTTCTGATAAGCAAACCTGTTTTAAGGGGACATCCCAAATATTTTACCTAAATTTCCAGTGCACTCTATCCTATGTTTCAAAACACCATTGTATTTATAAAATCAGTAATTTTATTATGAATACCTTCTTGGTTAAATTCTACTTTTATATAAAATAATTTCCTTTTTTCTATTTGAAAGCCCTAGAGTGTTTTTCTTAAGACCACACAATTTTTTTTTAATACTAATGTTTTTAAAATACATTTTTTGTATGTTTTAACTTATATTTGACACCATATACCATGTTATATTCCTATATTACCCTATGAATGTCAATGTATGTTCTAAATCCTTCCTTTCATGGACACTTTCGTGATATTCCCATTGGATATGTTTGGTGTCATGATTGTGGTACCTAATTCATTCCATGGGTACCCTTATGTTTTTGTATGGTTGATTAGGTATGATTATTTATGTGGAAAGATTATTTATGGGGAATGCATATTCATGAATATGTTGAGATGGGTGTGCCCAGATAGCGCTGCAATTCGTTGGGTACGGTTAAGTCTCATGATATGTGATGTAAAACGGGATTGGTGGTTAGCCTTGACCAGTACTGAAATGGGAAACGAGATTGGCGGTTAGACTTGAACCATACTAAAGAAATGTTTTATGATTCTTTCACATTTATATGATTCCATGTTTATATGATCTCATGTTTATATTAAATGATTTTATATGTTTCATGCTTTTGATATCATTATGTCATGCCTCCTAACTCATGTGCTTGAGATGTATCCTTATGTTCATCCCCTTATTGGGATTTTTAGCTCATCCATTTGTTCATGTGTTCCCCAGGGAACCCTCTGAAGATGTAAGGGCTCAAAGAAATTTAGGATCTCATTATTGAGATTAAATAAAGAATTGTTCTTTTTAGCACCATGTTTTATGTTTATGTACCTAGTCTTCCAAGACACCATAATAAATGATCCTTGGCTTGTACTATGATGATTAATTATGCTTAAAATCATGAAATATTATATGTAAACGGACCTGGTCACTATAAAATATGTACAATTATGGTATAAATATATTATATATACTCTATTTTTGTCATTATACACAACCATGATATTTGGTAATGTAAAAACGATTAACATCAATTGGTGAGGTGGAAGTTCATTGTACACAAGAATGATAAATTCATAACCCATCTCATTGATGTGGGGATAGTTTTATGACCTGAAATTAACATTAAAAATATCATTATGGTCATGATATTTATTTTTTATATCATCATCTGATAGTAATAATTTATATATGTGGATTAATAAATAAAATATAATCTCTTATTAATGAATTTTACCTCTTCTTATGGTGACTTCCTTAAGATTCAACAAAATCATTCATAGGAAAGATTTAAGTCCGTGATAAGGCTTCCAAGATGATATTATGAAATTTTTGAATTGATTTTAGTGGGTATTGGAAGAAACAAAAGTGTTATTATGGTTTTAAGATAAGAGGAGAGGGGGTGGCCCTTAAAAGTGAGTTGAGTGGCATTCTTGTAATGTTTGATAATAAAAAGTTTTACCTATGTTTTAAAAACACCAAACAGGTCCATAAAAGTGTATTATAGAGAATTAGATATTATAGGGTCTAAAAATGGAACGATAATAGATTTTAGTCTTGTGTAAGGCCATTTTCCCACTTTTTTAGTTTAACCCCATTTAAACAAAATTTAACCTTAACTACAACAATTAATTTTTAGAATTTTCTATATTGATTTTTGTATAAATATACGTTCATCTTATTAGATAATATAAAATATTTTTATTCCAAATATTTAATAATTTTTTTTCTATTTTCAATTCATATAGGCGAGGAAATTTAATTTAACATTAACCCCATGTGCCTGATGAGAATTCATGTTTTCATAGAGAAAATATTCCAAAGATTACAATGTTTTTATATCAAAATGCAATATTAAAATAATTCAATTGAACTAAATTTGATTAAAACATATATAATCAAACTCTTTTTAATTAAATGAATTTTAAATATAAATTTAATATATAAATATTTTTTAAAATGAAATTTTCAATTAAAATTACGTATTTATCACTATTATTCAAAAAAATAAACTATTTAGAGAATTATCAAAAAAACAAAATTATAAGATAATTATGAAATTATGATTTAAAAATTAAAATTTATTTTCTAATATACATTATGTATAACATTCAAAAATTATTTTTAAAATTATAGTGTAAAAAAGGAAACAAATTTATTTTTAGTAAAATATTAATTTTATCCTAAAGTTGGATTTATTATAATATTTTTATAGAAAAAACATAATATGAATTTTAAATAGTTTTTGGTATATATATATATAATATAAATATCATTAAAACAATTCACTTGAAGAGATCTCATTAATTTAAGGATGTTAAACTCATTTTTGAGCATACCCATAGTTTTTCATAAAATTATTTTGTTTATTACCAAATAGATTTTATTTTAATTTCAAAAATTAAATGTTACCCAAAGAATTAATTTTATACAAATGTTTACATTATATAATTCTATAATTTATTTAATCCAATTCATAAATTCCATTCCAATGACTAGGTTAAAACTATCATATTATAAAATAACATTTACTAACAACTTAAATTTCATTTAAACACAGTGTATCATGTTTTACAAGTTACACTGAGTGTTCCATGTAACAAAACTAAACTCAATATTTCATGTAACACAATATCAAATCATTGTTTCATGTAACACATTCTAAAATAATTGGTTTGTGTAGCACAAAATATCTAAACAATAAAATTTTATTTAAAAAAATGTTTTTCACTAAAATCTCTAAGTGTTACATTCTACCACCATTCAAATGAATTTTACCCTCAATATTCATCACATTGGTTCCAAAAACCTAGGGTATATCTATTTTAGTACATCCTTTGGTTACTACTTAACTTCATCAATCTTGTGACTTCCCCAAAAAAACATTTACCATGTGAGTGGTATGGTTTCAAAGAACATTCTATGTAAGATCCCAAATCACCACTGGTTTCTCCTAAAAAGTATTATCTTGATCCAATGGTATGAACTCTGAGTTTAGAACCTGTTATGGGTCATGTTTTTACTTCCTTATGAGAGAAACACGAAACACATCTTGTCCCTATGAGATGTTTAGTTGAAGTGTAAATTGATAGGCTAACATATCTCTGGGATTTAGAATTTCAATGGGACTGATATATCAAGTGATTAACATTATTTTGTATCATAATAACAATTTAATACATTGGTTGTTATTCAATAAATTTCCACATCACATATTGCTAAAATAAATGGAGATGATTTTTTTTATTCTTCCAGCACTAATAAAAAAAATGATGCATTGTATAATGATATGTCATTACTTTTAACTATATTTAAAATATTTTTAAAAATTATTTTATCTAATATGGATGAGTATTTATATAGTGAAGTAATATGTTAATCTATAAAACAACATCCAAACATAAACATAGTCAATTCCATATATGGTTAACATTATAACTGTTATTAAAATAAATCTTTATACTGAAGGTTAATAATTTTCTAAAAAACAATTTTCCATTAATCCACCATATTTAACGAAGTATCCCTTTATTATCACAAACCAAAAATAATAATACCTTCATAGTATATTTTCTTGAAACATGGTAATAATGTAAATTACCATAAAAAAATTATTGAGTACATATATGATTCCTTATTACATATATAAAACATAGACTGTCATACAAATTTCTTAAATAAACATATGTTGTGAAATTTATCAATTATAGAGCAAATTACTTGTTAAAAAATCATTAATTAGTTCCAAGGTAAAATTTACTAACCAATTAACTTATTCATATATGACATCCATTTTTACAAAAGAAAATTATCTCAAAATATATTAAATATTAAGGGTTATCTTGCGTTAACAAAAAATATAAAATTTCCATTAAATTAATTTTATAGTCCAAGTGGACCATTAATTATATTTTCTTAAATCCTTCCAAAAAAAATTATACAGAAAAATTCTTATATATTTCATGAATAATAAACATAGTCATTAAATTATATATTATGAATACTTCAATCTAGCCACTTAATTCTAAAACCACTAACTATGATTAAATATCTTATTCTAAAATACCTATTTCCTTTCATATTTCATTCAAAGTATCTCCATTTTCAACAACAAAACCATTAATCATATAACCTTATTGATTATCTTCATGAGAAATACTTTTAGAACATTGATTTTCACAATTCCCATTATTTCCACATTTAAAAAATCAATAGTTTATAAGATCTTAGGGAAACCATTATTCTCATCAATTACATTAACCGATGTTTTCATTTTTACATTGAAATTTCATACTGTATCCATTATTCTTAACACAAAAAACATCTTCTTGTACCTTTAATACATTCCCTAGAGTCTATATTCCCACTTTTTTGACATATAGGTAAATGAATCGTTATTCCTCTACGGTCTCCACCACCTATAATATCAATAAAAACTATCCTTCCCTCTTATGGTGAGTACAAAAGATATATATGGTGAAATTTATTAAACATATACCATGATAAGTTTTTTGGAAAAATGAGAGTATCCTTCAATCTAGGTTTCAACAAATTTTGTTTTCCATCAACACATTAGGGTCCTGAAAAATTCAAAAAAGGAATTAAATACTCCTAAAATCTCTATATACAGGGAAGAAAACATGTCTATTGGTCCGAAAAGTAAAATGGATGAAAATAGGATTCCATATTTGATAAGAAACATTAAAAAATCATGTTTTTCAAGAGTTTTTAGTGTATTATGTACCATTACCGAGAAAGGTTTGCGGGGTGCATGAACCAAGAACCATCGGTATACAGAAGAATCCATGAGGCGTTGGCCTATAGGGAGATGGCCAACAAAACAAGGAAGTCATGAACCGTGTCACTAGTGAAATCAAACACATAAATTTCATCTTTATACTTTCCTGTGAACTAAGATGTTTTTTTTAAAATAATTCTTATAAGGTTCCAAAAACCACGCCTTGTAAACCACAACCTCCGTAAACCGTGGTTGATCGAGTCTTCTGTGGGTTGAGATATATCTTCAGGGGAATCCACAAATGATGCCACATTCCTATAGATATGTTTTCCCCAGTTACCTATAAATGGGTCTAAAGAGGAATTGGATGGAGAAAGGTGAAAGAGAGTATGAAGGAAAACCTATAGGATGGAAGAAAGAATTTAGATTCGGAGAATATTCCGACATTGATTTTGAATCATTGACAATGTGAGAACTACGAATAACTTTTCCATAGTTATAACCCACCATTGACTAGAAAAATATGTAACATAATAATAATTGGTTAATCATGAAACTAATTGGTTCCATCACAAACTATAAATCCCTTGTTGATGAATTCCTTGCAATCCATAGGCTCTATGAGCTTTCTTTAAATCGGTGCTCTGCATACTGCATCACTATGTTGATAGAACCCTACACTGCATACTATATCAGCAGTCATATGGAAACTAATGTGGTGTGGCGATCGACAACCTAAACTGTATACCACATTGGTACGTGGGGGTCTATACCAACATCTGCATACTACTTAAGTATGCAGGTGACCCTTCTACCCTCATACCAAAATGCTTTGTGGGGATACCCCTATCCTGCATGAGAAAACATAATATAGAATGGGTTTTCCTCTGGTTTTCTTCCCTTCATCTCTAATCATGCCCCTCTTATAACATCCAGTCCTTCATAGCTCCTCTGTAAACCAGTCAATCAACATCAGGTCAAATCCTCCTCCAAAGCCACTAGACATGTATGATTAGATCATTGGGCATACCAGTGCTCCTTTCTGAATCCACATTCCTATTTTAAGTAGAGTTACGATGGTTATCTCCACAATGGTTTGGATTCCATGAAGTTCTCTAAGTCTACATTCCAAATGTGACCCGATGACTAACTTTGAGATGCCAATGGGAACCTCCCCATTCTTGGGTTTAGGGGTAACCACTGGTCCTTCCCTTCAATTGTTTTCCTATGAAAAGAAAAAAATTCAATATTTCCATTTCCTTTGAACAGAGATGATGCTATACCCCATTCCAAAAACCCTTATTAATGAACTCCTACTAAGGTCATCCCATATACTTTTGAAAGAGGTATCATGCTTCACTATCTTCTCCTCATCTTGAGACATGTCTATATAGATCAAAATGATATGACTATCCTGGATATCAATATGGGTTAGCGTTTCATGCTTAATGCCCCCCTTTCCCTATCTCACCAGGCTTGTAGCCATAACCTCTCTGCCATCTTTTTCATCCTTTTCTATAAGAATATAAGAGAATATTGGACCTTGTTGAATCTTCCACATCCCCTTGTTTTTCACACTAAGCATTACTCTTGTGGGCTTAGATGCTTATAATTAAAAGACATTGGAAACTCCCTAAATAAATGAACTGTGAGAACTCTGATTACACAACTAGGATATGTAGGAAGCCTTTATCTAGGCCTGAGATCCATATCGTCTCAACCATGAAATGAGATACCATTCCCCCTTCAAGTGGGAAGCTTCCATGTATATTCCCCACCTTAAATAAACTATGATGACACTAATTTCCAACACAACTAGGATACATAGGAAGGCTTTATCTAGGTCCAAGATCAATATCATGTCATCCATGAAATGAGAGATTATGCCCCCAACAAAAGGGCCTCCTAACAGTAGTAATACCTTAACTAAATGAACTATGAGAACTAAGTTTCCCATAATAATGGGGTTACGTAGGACACATGTCCAAGGAACGAGCTCAAGGTATATTCTCCTTAGAAGTGAGTCCTGAAAAAATGTTCTGAAAAATTCTAAAGTGCTTCCCCTAGGTTTAAGTCCCGATAATAGAACTACATGGGATCTAATTCCACTACAAAGGATAAATATGAATCCCATATTTTGGGTCTGACCCCAACGTCAATCCACCTTTCATCTCTCTTGGATGATGATAAACACCAGATAACCTCATTGCATGGATTAAGTTAGCATTACCTCCATAGATTCAAATCCATGTATGTCCATTATGATTCTGCAACCTACGGGTAGCCCATGGATACACTCATCAATATTGAACTGAGGATTCATGAACATATGAAGACAACATAAATATATAATAGTGTCCCAAAATAGGCAATAATTTCCCCCAAAAGGGTGTGATGAGCCCGAACTACATTCATCTCAACCATTGGAGTCCTTAACTATCGATGGCCAAATCTTCATCAAATGATCACCTACCTTTGGAATGAAGGTCCATAAATCATGGATACCAGGGATGTTTTGTGTTTCTACATCATTGAATAAACCGATTAGAGACCATATAAGGAAATCATATAAGGTATGTTTTGTGTTTCTACATCCTTGAATAACCCCCACCAGCAATTTCCCATTTGGACCATTTGATTTTGGCACCTCCTTCAAAATGCGGAAGGGATAAACTGCCTAGTCCCCATGAGGTCAATTCAATTTCCCCTGACATAAAACGATGCGGTTTGGGCTAAGTTGTGATATGAAAGTATCTACCACAATATATGATTGATTATTCTCGTCAAACCATTTTTTATTCCCCCTAATGTGTCACCTTTGTATGAAATAATGCCAATCTCGGGTCAGAAACAAAACGGTGAACCTGACTTGAATCCTCAACCAAGGTGGCGATTGTACCCCACTCATGCTCCTTTGCCTCACAAAAAAGAAGAGGGCTGAGGTGAATTGTCATGTATGAATATGATCAAGAGATTCTACTTTGATGGGTTTGTTTTCACTTTATATGTCATATATATATATATATTGTTGGTTTCCAGAGAAACCTTTATACCAAATGTCATATTGAAAAACAATGCTTACATGAACCTCAGTAATCTCACAGGCATCTAGGGAGAAGATGAATAGTATGAATGCCTTCAAACCCCAGCATCTTTTATGCCGCGTATCGAAAATTCTGATTAGATAGTACCAAAAAAACTATACTCTCCACTTAGTGGAGGATGCAAGATAAGACCTCCAATTTGAAAAGGCTCGCATGTCACCTCCTCAGCCGTGACTGTCACCCCGACAGAAGGTGACCCCATTGGTTATCTCAAACTGTTTTGCGAAATTATCCTCGGAACCCGACAACAAGTACCTACCTTATATCTGGGTTGCAGATGAAATCGATGATGATGATTTCATCCCAGCTGCATAGGGGTCTTACTCACCCACCCCTGCTGGAGAGTGTCACCACAAACACTATGCGACCAAGTATCCTCACTCTGAAGGAGATATTATACTGAGGGAACTTACTGAATACCATAGGACATGGTCCCCTTGGCCCACCCACCATGGGTGCCATACATATAACCATGAGTAGTTAATCAACCCGATTCACGAATAGGAACACCTCAGTACAAACACGGTGTCATTCAACAGTCATTCATACAACTCTTCCCCCTCCACTCAATCCCACCATAGAAATTGGCTGGTGCAATATGGGCACATGCACATTCCAGCTAGTTCTCACTAGTCTCATCATGCAGATAGAGAAGTGAATTATAGTAATTTTCAAATATCTACTGAGGAAAAAGAAGCACGTCATCCAAATAAGATGGGAACCATTTATTGGAAGTCATAAATAACTACTGATTCATATCAAATCCAACAACCAAATAGGGTGGCAAAAAAATATGACCATCGTCAAATTCGTTTGGATGCATACAAATCCTGTGAGACAAATATAGCGGAAATAAAGAAAATGAAAATTCCTTCACATAAATATGAAGACCACCAGTCAAATATGGCAGAAACTGGAAATGAGAACTAGAGATAGACTCGTTCCGTTATCCCAGAACATGAGAACTGCCAGTATCCATAGGCAATCTATGGAGGACCAAAGCGGGCACAAACTCCTTCTCTAACATCAGAATTGGAATTCATACCCGTTATAGACAAAGATGTATCTCATTACATCATAAAATGATGGATGATTAGACTAATATTTCAGACCATATCCTCCAAACATGTCAATAAATCATTTCATCGATGGAAAAGGTGAGAACCACGCCCATGACATGGTTTCCTCAAATGGAACGACATACTCGCAATATGGGTAGCTGACTCTGGATCAGTTAAGCATCTATGTTATTGTCTAGAAAGGAAGAAAAAAATATCATGTGATACACTGACAACTGGATTGGGAAAAAACTCATTCAAACCGAGGGATGCTGGTCAATCATGGTGGATACTCTAGGGATAGAATATATCCCTTAACAAACTCATGATTTTCATTGGAATATCCTTACAACATCAGAGGAACCATCAAAATAGGGACCCATATATCCAATCCATTATAAATAGTAGACATCCCTAGTTACCTACATGAGAGAACCCAAAAATAAAATGCACCAAAAGAAACAAGAAAATGAAGAGCATATAAATGATCCAGAACTGTTGGAAGATGGAGGTCTTGACTCCCTTGAGTGTATATTAGTAAAGTCTCCAGATCCTATTTTTCCATTACAAAATTATGGAAGTGGTACTAGCAGTTGAAAAGGAACTCCCATCAATGTTGTTATCAAAAACTCTGAAGGTACTCCCCAAAGAACCTATAGGGGCTTACTCAGTGGGATCAGACTGAGAAATCATGAGAGCCTATTTTTAAATGCGTGTCAGGGTAACCCTACCCTCGACCAGAAGATCTGACAACATGAATGAACTCCCCCAGCATTCGTCTGCCCTAATGGTACTTCGTAGGGTATATGCTACAGATATGCTTCTCCCAGTAGTCTATCATCAAGTAATAATGTTAATCCTCTCCCTGATGGTATCCATTGTTAATTCCCTCACTGTAATTGTAGTTATTGTGAAGCCCCTCTCCATAGAAACACCATGAAACGAAGAGGCCTATCCATAGCCACATCATGAAATGAAGAGGACCTCACCTAATTATATTATTCCATGATGGTTATTTCCTCATTGTAGTATTTAATGAAGACCTTACCTAGGATATACACTATGTAAATTATCCCTACATCAAGATATCATTTTGCGATAGTAGTCCTCTCCATCATAGTGGTCATCAAGAATATCCTTCCCTCAGTGACATCAATTATTACGAAGGTCCTCCTCTCACTGCAGCCAACCATAAAGGTCCTCCCCAGGGTAAAACTATAGGGAAATTCCCCTCATTCGTGAATCAAGTTGCAATGCTAACCCTCTCCATTGTAGCACTGATTGTGAAGGTCCTCCCCAAAATCAAAATTCACACTATTAAAAAGGTCCCTCCCTTTCCAAAAAAATGTGAGAAATCCCTCCTATGCAATGGTGCTTGGAAAGATGGACTCAGACATGTCATACACTCTTTATATGATGATGGATATCATTTATAAACTAGAGGATGGTCTAGTGACACACTCAACATCAGATCCACCCTGTACTGCTCACATGTCAATGAGGATTCTACTAACCCGGATTCTTGGAAAGAAATAATTAAGAAGCAGTCAAGATACCCTTTTCAATTGGAGGATTCCCCAAAGAACAAACATAAGATATGTTACCCGTGATAATACAACTAGCTAAGTTTGAAATACTAGTGACGTATTAGTCCATAGCCACATCTCACTTCGACATACCATGGGATTTGTCTGAGGAATGTATGCATAACATTTGTCTAAATATCTGAAAATCTACCCCCTAGCTAAAAGAAAATATATTTACCTATGAAGTGTATTCAGACCATGTCAACCTATTTAGAGAGATCCAGTGTCTAATTGACCTAGTATCCCACATTTCTTCATGGAAGATACTATTAAAAAGGAAAAATAAAACCTTAAATTGGCATACCTCAACACATTGTACAAGTTGACTTACCTCATCTGTGACGCCCACTTGGAGTTCATATCTGAGGAAGGGGAGAACATGTAGCTTTACACATCACCCCATGTCCCATACAAAATACCTCATCAGTAATGACATATTAAAATGTCATTACCCAAAGGAATAAATAAAATGAAATCACTAGTCGGGAAAGGTGGAATGCTCAATAAGAACCAGCCTTGAGTATGTCTCAAAAGAGTTAGGACCGATGAGATCAAGACATTGAGATGATTCTAAGCCAGGAAACCAAGAACATGAAGTAGGATTACCACATAATAGAAGGAAACCCAAAAGAAGTTCTCATGTTCTCGAAATCAATTAAATCTCATACAAACTTAGTACCGCACCCAAATCACACCCGCACAGGAGTTCATGAAATCTAGAAGGTGGAAGTAGTGGGAGATACCACTAAAATATGATAAAATCTCCCTTCCACAGATCTAGGGTAATTTTCAACTCTAAATTCTCCAATATGGAAAATGAATCTAGGTCATAGTGGATCAATAGAAGAATGGGGGAAACCCCACACCTAGGGCTGGGGGAATTTTTACCTCAAATTCCCACACAGTGAACATCTGTCTTCTCCCGTCTGAGAATAACAATGCGTAGAGAAGTCACTCATTCAGTCACTCCTTGTGGTTCATACCCATTAGAATGATAGAATATAGTGATGTTAGGACAAGGATCCATTCAAGATTATATTTTCCAAAAAAATATGGAGAATACCACATAATGGAAAGAGAAATTTCAACAATGATAGAAAAATGATCTCCTACCATTCAGGATCGGGTACACCACCCCAAATACAGTATGGATAAGTGAACATGGGGAACATCAATCCCACAGATCTCAAAGTAAATGATACAAATAGAGAAGAATAATGAGAATATGGTTCCATCATAGAGGTGGCCCACACCGAGGCTAATGGTGTGCATAACCAGAAATAAAGAGCTTTCATAAATTTGGATGCACACTTAGAAAACCCATTACTTCCTCCCTCATGAATCCCTAATATGGAGAAAATAAATCCTAGGGAATATATGCCCCACATCCACCATCTCTTGAGAACGTGTACCAAGTATTTTTGGAAAGATTCACCAAGAATGAGGAAGAAATGAAAGAGCTCAGTCAAATCATTGTCAAGCTGTGTTGAGGAATCTATCTTGACGGATGTGTTCCTCAAGTTGAACATCAACAGGTGTTCCCAAAAGAGGTTCCACTTCCATATGAACTCATCCCAATAAATCAAACTAAGCTCAGATTCCAATCTAATAAAACATCAAATCCTTCAGTCTAATTGAATCTGGACCTGAAAGGACATCAAGACTTCCCACCACTGGGAAAGAATCCAAAATACATTTAGTCGAACCCACAAATCATACCCATGGTTGGGTATCCATCCCAAATTCTATCAGTTCCAGGACATCCATTTTTTCCCAAATGTTCCTGCCAAATCTAAGGTCAGACATGATATGCATAAAGGGATCTTTAATACTGTGGAGCAATTAAAATATTGACTGGAATACATAGAAGGGTGGTGTGATATGATACAGCTATAACTCAAACCTTACCCTAATTTGGTGAGCAACGTTCCACTGTCGCCAAACTTTTGGAACCCATTAATTTGAATGTTAAATGGTTCAAGAGACCTGGAATAGAATCTAATGAATTTTCATCTTGTTGTGACCCCACGATGGAACCTCAGAGAAACAAGAAGATGTGAAACTCAGGTTCTTTGTGAGAACACTATAGGGTTCATACTTTATGTGGTATACGATTTTTCTATCTAACACAATCAATAGCTGGGAGGACCTATGGAAATAGTTTCTCTTCCAGTTTTTTTAGAAATTTCCTAATACAACAGCCATTGATCTCTAGAAAAATAAGCATCAAAAGAATGAAAGAGTTTCGTAATTCATCACCAGATTTAAAGGCTTGACACACTCATCTAATTAGCAACTTCCCCTAAATGAAATGCCCGTTATGTGCATTGATAATCTCTATGATGAATTGTGAACATCACTCATCCTCGTGAAGTACACAAGTGGGTTATGAGATTTATCCTCCACTTCCCAATGGATAAAATAACCCTTTTAGTAGACCAATCTAAATTTATGAGTGGCCCCATCGGCCCAAGGAAATTTATTGGGAAAAGTTAAAGCGTCTTCTATCATGCTTAATCTACCTCTACACCATCTCAAGTTTCTAGGCCACCACCAAACCATTTAGGACACCATGGAATCAAATAGCCACCCCACCTTAGTATTATTAGCAAAGGGGTGTAAAAAAATCAGTTCTAAGAACAAATAACTAAATTATACTCATTCTTAGATGACCTAGTTCGTGGACACAAAGTAGATTCCATGAATTGTAACATTCTCCAGTTACCATATCCAATGAGAGCAGATGAAGTGGGTCTCAATGACCATACAAATTATTATCCCTACCACAGGATATGAGGAAAAAACATCTAGGAGTTCTTCATCTTAATGTATTTCCTTAAAAAGTCAATGGATTATGATAGTACCATGATTCACTGTGTAATTTTCACCTTTAAACAACTCTGTTGAACTTGTTTTATATTGAAAATTATAAAAATAATGACAAGTAGAATTCCATTTTGGAATCATTTATTTTGTTTTTATCATGTTTAAAAATGTTAATAATACTTGTTTTGATTATTCCATTGCAGGGGGAGGTGATTTGGAGGGCCCTTTATGATGTCCAAGAAAAATGGGTCAATCTACGCAGGATCCAAGCACACGAGTGGATTAATCAGAAAACTTATACTAG
Source organism: Viscum album (assembly GCA_963277665.1). Classification (NCBI taxonomy): domain Eukaryota; kingdom Viridiplantae; phylum Streptophyta; class Magnoliopsida; order Santalales; family Viscaceae; genus Viscum; species Viscum album. Next base: position 643,385,011 of record OY728140.1, read on the forward strand.
ACCGTGCTTCTTATTAGAATGATATTTTGTGGGATGGTCCAAATTTCATTGGGATACATTTCTTATGAAGGAACTCAAGGCTCATTCGAAAATATAGTGGCCCAACCGACTTGATCTATCCCGCAAACTGAATCTGCACGATGTCAAACCTTGTGTGATGTCATCTGTCCATATCTCTAGATATAGGTGTCCAATTTATGCAAAATGTTTGGCAGAGATAGAAAAGATATGGGTCTACAACATTTTTATTTTCTAAAAATCGATATAAGGTTTTTGGAGGTCAAACCAGCTGTGGCAATTGTTTTTACGAATTATGTGTGGTCAAAACCACCTTCCCATTTTCCAATAAAATGACACCTTGGGCTCCTCATTTGACAGTTCGGCCATGAGGAAAATCTCTGGTATTTTGGAGACCAAAAAAAGTCCTCTCATCATCCAAGGAGTTTTGGAGGCCCCTATTTTCATAGGGTAATCAAGGATGAAGATGGAGTTCCACCTGAACCTCCTCCTCCTCTCGATGGCGAGCTAAAGGGTGGACGATCATTTCGAGGGAGCTACACAAACATGGGAGGGAGTTACAACACATGTTCCTATATTGGTTTTGTATAATTTGTTTGTTTAATATTTCACTTATTTGGTTTCTTGACATGCTTTCCCCTGATTATATTTCATTTGATATAATTATGTTGAACACTTTTTTATTTCGACACTGATTGGGTTGAGATCTCATGTGGGAATATTGGGTTGTTCTGATTGGACAACACAATAATCCTATTTATCACACACATACATATGATTTAAGTATTATTTGGAATAACTCTTATTCTATATTCTTTAACCAAATCTTGGAAACACTATTGTTCTCTCAAGGTGTGGTTCTTTAAGCATCATTTGAATAGGAAAGAGGGGAGTAAAGATCTTGACAACCATGAACCAAATAATTAATTAAAACCATGTTAAATTTTCTGAAAAATGAACTATCCAAGATGTGTAGTGAACTTGAAATGTTCTTATTATCTCGTAATTATTAATAAAATGCCTTTATTTATCAACTATTAAACTCTTTAATTAAGTAATTTAACTAAAACTATTTTCAAAACCACCCCATATATGAGTACTTCTTATTAAATAAGAACACTCTAAACCCACCAACGCTCCTTGAGAGATGTCCTAGGGTCTTCTATAGAAAATACATCAACTTTAAAATCATAATCAATTTGTTTTTTCATGACAACATTTCCAAATTTTGGAACCGTTGTCGGGAAGCGCTTTGGTTTTTAGTATGTGCTTTTAATAAGGTTTTTGTATTTTTTATGAATATTTATTTGTTTTATATTATAACTTTTCAATCCATTTTTGTTATGATAAATTTATTTTTTAGGTTTGGTGCATGACGTGTTCTACTCTAGGAGATTTAGCACCTTTCGAAATCGAACGAGAGAGAACCCTATTCTAATGACACCGGGACACACAAGAAAACACTTTGATGGAGGACACACAACATATTGAAACTCTTATTCACCCTTCATATTCTTCTTAAACAAACATCAAAACTAAAATTTTCATGAATAACAAGGCGGAAAAAATAGTACACTATAATAACTAACATCACCTAATGTTGATATTCAGCCCACATACATTCAATTACAAGGAGAGGCACCTAGTTTTGAACTAAACTCTGGTTTAATTAATCTATTACCAAGATTCCATGGACTTCCTGGAGAAGATACACGCAAGCCCTTAATAGAATATCATATTTTTGGTTCAACATTAAAACCTTATAATGTGGTTGAGGAATAATTAATGCTTATATCATTCCCATTTTCTTTAGAAGACACTGCAAAAGACTGTTTTTACTATGTTAATTCACCAATAAGAGGATGGGAAGATATGAAACACCTTTTTTATGAAACATGTTTTCTAGCCTCTCAAACTGCAACAATAAGGAAGGAAATATGTGGTATAAGACAATATCAAGGGGAATTACATAATGAATATTGAGATGTATTTAAAATATTGTGTTCTAGTGGTCCACACCACCAAATAATTGACCAACAATTAATAAAATATTTTTATGAAGGTTTAATATCTATTGATAGAAATATGATTGATGTTTTTGAAGTTGGTGCGCTCGTAGATTAGACCCCAATTTCTTCAAGGAAATTAATTGTGCACATGGAACAAAACACTCAACAATTCGGTACAAGGTCTATCATACCCATTCGAGGTGTCCCTGGGGTGAAAAGTACTGAATTCGAGAACAAGGTGGACACGAAGTTCGATGAGATAAGTACCCTTATTCGAAAATTTGATATTTTCTAAGGGAAATACCAATCCCCTTCTCCCATCCATTGTGGTATATGTTCTTCTGAACCCCACTACTCCGACCAATGCCCCCAATTGAGAGAAAATTTTGAGAGTTGTGAGGAAGTCTTCCCAGGACTCCCATATGAACAACCCTTTAGGAAATAACCATACTATCCATCCAACTCCGGGTGCAAGAGAACCAAGACTATATACAAGGGGGTATTCAATCCAACCTCAACAATAATAAAACCAACTGGGGTAGAGTATTCATCCACCACCACCACCCAGAAATCCTCAACTTCCCCAAAGGCCTTTCCAACAAACCCCTCCAAAACCCTTGTCTATACTAGAATATATGATGACAGAAATGGATTCCAACAATATTCATTTCCAAAAAACCACCCAAGAATCCATAAAAGAAGTAAAACCGCAATTAGGAAAACTAGCTAACTTAGTAGGTGAAATTCAAAGTCACGGATCAGGTAAACTTCCCTCTCAACTAGTAGTTAACCCTAGGGATAAAGGGAATGATAGTTCCATCACCCTTAGGAGTGGAAAACAACAAGAAAGTAAAATGATTCCTCTATTAGAGGCATCCCCACCTTATGAAACCTCCATCCCAACCATTAATAATGTTCCAAATGTTAAAGATCCTTTTCCTAAGAGAAGCCCATCCAAAGGAAAGAGTGTGTACAATGATGAGTCACATATCCCAACCATTCCTCTTCAATTTCGTCAAAGGTCCACCCAACCAATAAAACAAAAGGAAATTAAACATGATAAAGATATATTGTATATTTTCTAGAAAGTGTAGGTTAACATCTCATTGATTGTTGATGTGAAGAAAATTACACGGTACGTCAAGTTTCTGAAGGAGATGTGTACACACCGAAGGTGAATTCATGGAGATGAGAAGGTGATCTTGGGGATGAATGTCTCAGCATTGATATATCCATCACTTTCCACTGCGTGCAATGATATTGGAACTTTCTCAATTCGATTAACCATAGGGTATTATTTTTTTTTCTAATGTTATGATTTCTTTAGGTGCCTCTGTTAATGTGATGCCTCAATTAATTTACTCGAAATTTCAGGTTGGGTAACTGAATCCTACTTGAAATATTGGTCAAATGGCTAACTAGAGTACTGCAAACCACTCTGGTGTGTTAGAGGATGTTCTTGTGAGAGTTCAAAATTTAATTTTTCTTACTGACTTTTATGTTATTAAAATGGAATATGATATGATGAATGGACTTGCCCTAACTATATTGGGGTGACCTTTCCAGAATACTGCTGAAACCATAATAAATGTTCTTAATGGTACATTATCTATGGAATTAGGTGGTGACATAGTCCATTTCAACATCCTTTAGGCCATGAATCACCCCTCAGAATAACATTCCTCTCTCTCAGTAAATTACATAGATATACTTCATTCCCCTAAAAACACTTATTGTCATTCCCCTGATCCCCTTTCTATGTTTTCTTCATTGATTGAAATTCTAGGTAATGATTCATGCAATAATTTTTGTATAACATTTTAAAATTTTCATCCATGTTTATTAATTGATGATTTCTTGAACACTGAGGATCCACTGACCATCGATGAAACTTCTAAGTTTTTAAAATCTCATTCCTCTATTGAGGATGATACCATTAAGATGTTAGATGAGATCAGCGACCTATCACTTTCACACACACTCCCATAAATCCAAAATCCACCTGAATTGGAAGTAAAACCATTGTCTCAAGATTTAAAATATTCATATCTTGGGAATGAAAACAGCTTTCCCATCATCGATTCTAGTTCACTTCCTCCTAAGCATGAATTGGGACTGATTGAACTATTGAGGGAGTATAAAAAAGCTTTGCGATGGACACTTGTAGATATTCCTGTTATTATCCCATCAATTTTTACACATCATATTTTATTAAATGATGAGGCTAAACTAATGAGGCAGGCGTAATGTCGATTGAACCCAAACCACCTAGAAGTTGTTAAAAAAGAGGTAACAAAATTATTGGCTAATTGAATCATTTACCCCATATCTAACAGCAAAAGGGTCAGTCTTGTTCTAGTAGTTCCTAAAATGACTGGCCTTATAGTAATCAAAAATGAAAACAATGAATTGGTTCCAACTCATGTGCAGAATAGTTGGTGTGTCTATGTAGACCTTCGCTGACTAAACCAACACACTAGTAAGGACCATTTCCCTTTTCCATTCATTGAATGACTTCTAGAGAGGCTAGTGGGTAATTCCCACCACTGTTTCTGTGATGGGTATTTTGGTTACTTTTAGATCCATATTTCCCATGAGGATCAAGAAAAGACAACATTCACTTGCCCCATTAGCACATTTTACTATAGAAGGATTCCTTTTGGTCTGTGCAATGCTTTGGTTACTTTCCAAAAATTCATGGTTAGTATTTTCTCGGATTACCTAGATAAATTAATGGAAGTATTCATTGATGATTTCACTATTTTAGGATCCTCTTTTGAAGAATTTTTGAGTAGTCTTGCTTCATCCCTATATCGTTGTATTGAAAATAATCTCATATTAAATTATGATAAATGCCATTTCATGCTATGACAAGGTATAATTTTGGGGCATGACAATTTTGGGGATGGTATCCAAGTAGAAAAATCATAATTGGATTCCATTTCATCCTTATCATTCCCAGAAAAATGTATGGGATGTGCGATATTTCCAAATCCATGCTAGATTTTACAGTCGTTTCATTCGTGACTTTTTGTAAAATTGTACTCCCCCTCTCCTGGTTACTATAAAAGAAAAGTAATTTTTTTTTTGATAAAGAATGTGAAGAAGATTTTAATAAGATAAATTGGAGTCTCACGTCACCCCCGGTAATCCAAACACCACGGTGGGATTTACCAGTTGAGCTCCTTTGTGACGCCACTAACTATACAGTTGGGGCAGTCTTGTCACAAAGGGTTGATCAAGCTCCACTTATCATTGCCTATGCCTCACGTACATTGGACCCTTCCCAAGAAAACTACACCACAACTGAAAATGAATTCCTTTCCATTGGTTTTACCTTGTACAAATCCAGGTCATACATTTTGGGGTCCAAAGTCACTATGTTCTTAGACCATACAGCCCTCCGGTATTTCCTTATGAAACTGTAAGCAAAACCACGTCTCATTCAATGGATGATCCTCATTTGGGAATTTAATCTAGAAATTAGAGATAAAAAGGGAGCGGAGAATGTAGTGGATGACCATATCAGTAGGATTCCATCATCCCCGAACATTGACTCATCCCCTTGTACTCCTATAAATGATATGTTTCTCGATGAGCAACTATACCAAGTGCAAGATGTTATTTCATGATATGCTGAAATTGTAAATTATTTGGAAGCATCTTGAATTACTAATAATTTAAATGAAAACCAATACAGTTTTCTGAAACATGAGTCTCATTGGTACATTTGGGATGACCCATATCTCTGGCACACATGTAGTGATCAAGTCCTTAGGCGTTGTTTTCTCGATAGTGAGTGGCAGTCTGTCCTTAGATTTTGTCACACTCTTGCTTGTGGGGACCACTTTGGTCCCTAAATGACAGCTCGCAAGGTCCTTGATTCTATCCTCTTTTGGAAAATGATTTTTTACGAAACCCATGATTTTTTCAAATCTTTCCCTCATTCTCATTGAATGGGGAATGTATTTAAAATAAATGAAATGCCACAACAACTATTGCTCTTTCTTGACATTTTTGAAGTATGGGGCATTGAATTTATGGGTCCATTTAAAAATTCATTTGGAAACTTGTACATTCTTTTAGTATATGATTATGTGTCAAAATGGGTAGAGGCATGATCTGCAAGGACTGATGATTCTAAGGTAGTTGTATATTTTTTGAGAAACCATATCTTCTGTAGGTTTGGCTTACCTAAGTTCGTCATTAGTGACCAGGGTTCTCATTTCTATAGCTGAACAATGCAATCACTTTTGGATCAGTATGGGGTTGTTCATAGAGGGTCTACTACATATCATGCATAGAAAAATGGTCAAGCCTTGGTTTCAAATATATAGGTAAAATAGATTCTTGAAAAAAAAAACAGTTAAACCCAATAGAAAATATTGGAGTCTTCGACTAGATGATTCATTCTGGGCCTACCGTACTGCTTTCAAAACTCCCAATGGAATTTCCCCTTATCATCTCGTTTTTGGAATGAGTTGTCACCTACCTACTGAGATTGAGCACCGGGCCTATTGGGTCATCAAATAATGAAATTCTAATCTTTATGGTGCGGGTGCCCAATGGAAGCTGCAAATTCAAGAGTTTGAGGAAATGAGAAGATATGCATATGAAAACTCTTGGAATTATAAGGAGAAACCCAAGGCTTCCCACGACTATCTTATACTTCATCATCAGTTCCACATTGGGCAGAAGAACCTCCTTTATAATGAAATGCTAGAGTTACATCTAGGTAAGCTTCTTTCCCGCTAGTTTGGCCCAAACACTGATATTAATGTATCTTTATTTGGTGTTGATTAGGTTCAAAATGAAGAAACAAAGAAAACCTTCACTGTCAATGGGAAATGACTGAAGCACTTACAAGAATCCCTTTCGAGGTTCCCAATGGAGGAACTCCATGTTCAAGAAGCAACATACTAATGAAAGACACTAGGTTTTTTCCTTCCATCTCACCTTTTCAATTATTACAGTGAGGAGACTGCACAATCTAGGTGTGGGGGTATGGGTACATTCCTGGGTTAGATAGGAATTTTTATCATTTTTTTATTTTTTTCATCTATTTTTCACCTTCTTTATTGTATTTTCATTTATCCCCCATAAATTATTTTAAAGTTCTATGATTTTTTGACCATTAACGGGGGAAAGTAAAAATACCATAAATAAAGGGGAAAAATAATATTTGTATGAAGTTAACATCAGAGAGTGATTTTTAGTGAATTTGTTTTGGTCAATGATATAAATAGTTGTATCACTGTGAAATATTTGAGATGAATGATGCCCCATGTGTGAGTAGTTTTTAGGAAAAATATATTACTAATATCTCCAATCATTTTTTCACAAAACCACGAAGTGTGAATATTTCTTACTTAATATAAGGTATATATAAGTTAGGTTATTATTTATCATATTTAAATGATATTTTCATAGGTTAATTCCTTATCTGATCTATTTCATTACTGTACTAGATTGACTTATGCATGTGTACCTAATGTCTGAGTATTGTACACCCTAAAAAATTTATGTGTCTTGGGAAGGTAAAAAACTACTCCTCCTCAACCTTTGATCTTATTATAACTATTTAAATTAGTTTCATGAAGAGATCAAATGAGGATTAAGGTATGAGTGTGAGCTTTTTTCCAAATGAAACTTCTATAATTAACAATAATAAATGTAGGGAGTAATGAAATGTAAAAAATATGGGGATATCTAGGACAGGAGCTTACAGTTTGACTTCTAGGAATGCTTATGTGAGTGGGTCTTGAAATTTGGTTGCAAAGGATGTAGGGCAGGTTCGGTGAAAATTCATTTAAGTCTGAATAATTTTAAAATAACATATATTAATTGGATTGGAAGTGGAAAGAATAGAATAGAATGGTTTTCACACACAAAAATGTATAGTTAGTTAAATGGTTGAATTTTTAGTTCCTTTTTCATGTTGGTGTCCTGAATCACTTTGAATTTCATTGTGATATGTTTTGTGAGACATCTTTTTCAATAGGAAAAACTCTTTGGTGTGGTTCGTGCATTGTTCTCATTACATTAATGAATTAAAATTTCCTTAAATTTTAATTCTTCATCATGTTGGGAATATTTATTTGCCTCATTTTATTTGGATATGTGACCTGGACCAGGAGTGAAAATGTTTAGGTGTGGGGTTGTGATCGTACCATGATTAACTGTGTAATTTTCACCTTTACACCACTATGTTGAACATGATTTATATTGAAAATTATAAAAATAACGACAAATTACATTCCATTTTTGAATCATCTATTTTGTGTTTATCACTGTTAAAAAGGGAAATAATACTTGTTCTTATGATTCCATTACAGGGGGTCATTTGGAGGGTCCATGATGATGTCTAAGAAAAATGGGCCAAATGGCGCAGGATCCAAGCAAACCAGTGGATTAATCCGCACACTGATTCTAGAAAGTGCTTCCAATTGGGATTGTATTTTGTGGTACTGTCCAAATTGTATTGGGCTACATTTCTTATGATGGAATCCAAGACTCATTTGGCCATCTAGGGGCCCAACTTGCCGGATCTGTCTAGCACACCGAATCTGAACGATGTCAAAAGTTATGTTCGGGGATATGTTAATATCTCGGGCTATAGGTGTCGAATTTATGTAAAACGTTCGGTGGAGACAGCCAATAGTTGGGGATAAAACTTTTATTATTTTTTTAAAATCTAGATAATATTTTTCTGGAGGTTGAAACACCTATGAACAATGGTTTTAATAATTATGTGTGCTCAAAACCACCTTCCCATTTTCCTATTAATGGAACCATGGGCTTCCCATTTGCATGTTCGGTTAGAAGGCAAAGCTCTGGTATTTGGGATACCCAAATATGTCCTCCCATCATCCAATGAGTTCTGAAGGCCTCTATCCTAATAGGTTAATCAAGGATGAAGAGGGAGATCAACCAGAGCCTCCTCCTCTTTTCGATGGTGTGCTAAACGGTGGACGATCATTTCGAGGGAGCTACACAAACTTGGGAGGGAGTTCCAACAGATGTTATTCTATTGGTTTTTTATAATTTTTGTGTTGAATATTTCACTTATTTTTTTCTTGACATTATTTCCCCTGATTAAATTTCATTTGATATAATTATGTGGAACACTTTTTATTTCAACACGGATTGGGTTGAGATTTCAAGTGGGAATCTTGGGTTGCTCCGATTGGACAACAAAATAATCCTATTTATCTCACACATACATAAGATTTAAGTATGATTTGGTAGACCTCTTATTAGATGTTTGATAACCAAATATTTTCAACACAATTGTTTTGTCTATGGGTGTTTCTTTAAGGAATATTTGAAGTGGCAAGGGGGGAGTCAAGATCTTTACAGCCTTCAACCAAATAATTAAACAAAACCATGTTAAATTTTCAGAACAATTAACTATCCAAGATGTATAGCGAACATGAAATGATCTTATTCTATCATAATTATTAATACACCACCTTTATTTATCAACTATTTAACTCTTTAATTAAGTAATTTACCTAAAACTATTTTCAAATCCACCCCTATCTGAGTTCTTCTTATTAAAAACACACATGCTATACCCACCAATGCTCATTGAGAGACGACCTAGGGTCTTCCTTGGACTATAAATCAACCTTAAAATCATAATCAATTTGTCATGTCACAACAACACGACCAGATTACTAACAATTCATGTTAGTTAAACCACTAACACAAGTGGCATAACTTAAAACCAGAAGAGGATGAGGAGTTTAAAACAGTCACCATAAAAAATGAGAGAAAAGTTGATAGTTGGACGACTCCAAAAAACAGTCAAATGAGCTCATAGAATATTCATGGCACATTTAAAGAAACTGACCATGACCCCAATAGCTCCTGATGTAACATAACCATTGTTCTCAATCCCACATCCTTATAAGGTCTGAAAATGAAACAATTAGGATAATGAATCGAAGATGTCCCCAATGTTGAAATTAGTCTTACACTTTTGGACATCTTGCCAACATACTTGAAAGAATATGCATCATGCCACCAAATAGAGAAATGGGAAACATCTCTCCAAAGCACATCAGAAGAGGAAGACAGGTAGATAGAATTATTTTCGGATCAGGAACTGATCTTTGGCTCCATTAATGTCATTCACTTCATGTACCCCTTCTCTGATGGAGACTATGGCCACGAACCTAATTTCACCATGTCCAATCAAAGAGATAATGGAAGCGGTTATAGAGGAAAAGGGTTTCTAGGAAAGTTTGATCATGGAAGGAGTCACATTCATGGCCACACATTACCTCAAACCGTTAATGTTGTAAAAAAACAGAAGGACACCACAGTACACCCAATAGGAAGTAGTGTGTTTCTCTACCACTGCTAGAAGAAATCCTATACCAATTATCTTATAGTATCCATAAGAGGAAGAGAGGGTGTCTAATCACCCAAGGCATGTAGGAAGATTAGTTCGGCTTAACTTGAATAGTACAATATCACCATAAACCCATATTAAAAAGGTCGTATCATCTACATTCAAATCTCATGCTCTTAAAGAACCCATAAAAGAGCATCCCCAAGAAGGGTTGCACCGAACTTTGAGTAGAAATATGATATTATGAAGTATATATCCTCAATACTAGAATATCTATGGATCCTTGATTCCTTGAATCTATCAGTAGTATTTAGGGAGGAAATCTTCAAATATTTAATAATTACCCAAGAATTTGAGGCTGAAGTAGTAGCTTCTGAAGTCTATCATATAGGGAACAATACCACAGAATGTCACATGACCATCTCCTTCATAGATTAGGATTAAGAAGCCATCATGAATGGACGCATCAATATCTTATAAAAATGTGGAATGATAAATGGAATTTATGTATTGAAAATTTTCATCGAAAATGGATTTGGAGTTAACCTCCTCCCCCAGCGAACAATTCTTTAGTTCAGCTATGACGAGGACAATCTGACACCCAGCATCACAACACTTCTAGGATATGAAAAATTCAAGAAAAATATTTTGGCGTAAATCAAGATTAAAACTTGTCTTCATGACCACATGTATGATTTCGAGTTTCTGGTAGTGCAGCAACATACGACCTTCAATATTCTGTTTTGGAGGCCCTGGCTGAATTTCCAAGTTGTGATTCCATCATCATAGAAACATTTGTTAAAAATTTCACCAATGGAAAAAATGGTACATTTCATGCTGATAAATTCCAATTTTACTCCTATGAGTCTCATTACATCGATGCAGGGTTCTATGAATTTAAAGAGAAGTAGTCTTTGGTCAACGACATTGATTAGATCATCACAACAAATGGATTGGAAATGGCTATGGTCAATCTCATCCAACATCTTGAGGAAGAGTATGTATTACCCATCAATGATTTTTATTTCATATGTTCAATCTCAGATGTGGACTCATCCATTTTCATGATTTTGGTTATGGTCCCCTTGTCTAAGGATGCTAAAAAGCATGCTAACCACCCGTGAAGATAGTGAGGGCTCAAACGAAAATGATCCCTATCCATCCTAGGGGATCCAGACAGTTTATTACTTACTCAATAAGGAATAAGACGATGTCATGTCTCTAAAATAATGTGCGTAAACTCCTCTACCGTCATTCCATCCTCTTCATAGAATTCCCCATAGTCAGCCGATGAAAGAGGTGTTATATCAGTTTCCAAAATTCAGAGTTGTGATTCCTCTACCAACACATGAGAGATCATATCAATAATACTATCCCCACTGAAAGAGGGATAATATAATTAATAGGTTAAATATGAAGAAGAATAATATAAATAAGATCTCAAATATTCAAATCCCACATTCGAAGAAGGCATCTCCCCCAAGATCGATGACATTAGGGAGAGGAAGCATGGCACTGAAGATTACCTGTGACCCACTCCAATTAGTGTGGCTATGCCTTTTGAGGAGAAGGAGGAATATAAATCCTTCCTAAATAATAATTAATATGTTTTTTCCTAGAACTACACAGACATTCCAAGATTCAATCCTAAGGTCTCTACTCATCACATGGGTCTACTGGAAGACCATTATCGTTATTAGCAGGCTTCCAAAAGAACCCATGTGACACGTACTACCAAAATAGAGGACGATGTTGAAAAAATAATCATATATAACTTCATTAAAGAATTATAATATCTAATATGGCTAGAAAATTTAGTCCCTGTCAAAGAGTAGAATGGACAGATCAGAGTCTGCATTGACTTTAGGGACCCCAATCTCCACTACCAGAAAGATGATTTTCTGATCCCGATCAAGGAATTATTGATCAATTTGACCACTGTATATGAGGACCTATATCTCAATAATGCATATTATAGATATAACCATATTTGAATGGACCAGGATGTTGATGAATCCTATCATTTCAAGGTCCCCCAAGGAGTATTCTTCTATAAGGTAATGAACAATGGTCTGAAAAATATCGACACTTCATATCAACGCGTCATGCATCACATTTAAATCCTTCCCTAGAAAATTTTTCAAGGGATATGTTGAGGACCTAGTGGCTATATCATGACTCTGCTCAAATCATGAGACCTATTTTGAAAGTACCTTTAATAAACATCAACAGCACTGTCTGAAGATTAATCCCATGAAGTGTGCTTTCAGTATTACCTCTGGGAAATTCATTGGATCCATCATATGCCATCATGCATTGATGTTTATCCTAAGGAGACAAAATAAATCTGGGACATGTACCCACCTCATAAACTCATTGATTTGAGGGGTCTCCAGCTTCACTTTTCCTACATTTTTCTTTTCATAGCCAACCTGGTTGGTACATGTTTTCATTTCAACTAGTTGATAAAGAATTTGGATGCATACTAGTGGGACAATAATTATCAAGAAGAATTTGACAATCATAGAAGGTATCTGTAACAGCCCAAGATTTTATAAAAAATATTCTTTTTAATTAATGTCTTGTGTTGTACGCTACACCAAAAGAAGCTTGCACAACACGCATCTTTGACTTGCCTTGCATTACACGCAATCACGACCTTCCTCGATAGCGTGTGTAATACGCAATACCGAGTTTCACTAAACAACGATATTCTATTAAAATATTATTAAAAATAGTCGTTATGAATAGTAATAACCACTTTTTGAAATTCTGTAAATCTTATTTTTCAAAATGAACTTCATTTTTGGATTTGGAGTATCGAATTTAGCCTAAGGTGAAATTTTGGTACATTTCGGATAACTTTCATATTCTGATGAATAGTGAAAATTACTAAATTATAATTAAAAAACAACTTTTTTAATCGAAATAATTAATAGTGATAAATTATTAATTGGAGTAGTTTTAAAGTATATTTAGAATATATTTTTACAATTTAATAAAATGTTGGTCATTGGATGTAATTGCACATTTAAACCAGACATAAACAAATGTCAATCTTTTGATAGATATTGTTTCTTAAAAACAAGCTATTTGTTTTAACAGCGGGATTTAATTATAAAATTAATTAATGCAACTTCTATGTTATGAATTTGGTAAAATAGACTTCATTTTTGAATTCGGAATATGAAATATATCTTAGGATGAAATTTCGGCATTTTTCTGAAAACCTTCATTTTTTGATGAATAGTGAAACTACTAAGTGGTAGTTAAAAAAACTGAATTTTTCATAAAACTTAATTTTACCGCTTCTGTGAATGGAATTTCAAAAATCCAAGAGACACGGTTGATGTCAGTAAGTAAAATGTGGTTCAATGAGATGAAAATAATTTTTGGTGAATAGTAACTTTTTACTTTTATTTACCACGGTTAAAAGTAAATAGGGTAATTAAGGGTAAGAATGATATTAATATTACCCTAACACATGTCTTAATTCTATTGGACACGTGTATCTAGACCAAAAACAACCTTAAGTGTAACATATTATCATTTAGGCCCACTTGGATTAGATTAGGACATTTATTATTATTCAAAGAAGAGTTAAAAGAGTTAAAATCAAAGTTTATTCACTAAAACATTTTTAATATGGGGATATACATAAGATAAATTCGACTATAAATATTCATTAGAAATCTAAAAAGATTTCCTATATAATGATATTTTATTTATAATTTTTAGACTTTAAATAAATTAATTTATTTATGACACAACGATGATGCAGTAATTACCCTTTTAAGGAAATATTAACATAATTGATGTTATAAATACTCAAATGAATGTAATTTGAGACTTTTTATGAATTACACTACTTTTCTAGGTTACTATGATATATTAGTGTTGATTTAATCAACTTGGTTTGAACATATAATTCTGTTATGTCTTTCACAAAAATCATATATCAAATAGTGTCAAAATTGACACAAAATAGTTTTTAAATCAAATATTATATTATTAATTGTTATTTTATTCCTAAAAATATAAGGTTCGGCCAAATGACTTAGATAATGATATATAGATATTAATAATAAACAATTTGGGGTTAGTTTGGCATGGTATAGTAAGTGTATTAACCATATAGTGAAAGAAAACAAAAAGACACGGTAAAAGTTAAATTATTTAACTTAGAGTTAAATCTAATTGATAAGGTTAAAATAAGAACCTAAACATGTCTAAATCCTATTGGTTGATAGTATTTCGACCCATCCCCACTTTAGCTTCGAAATAATACCCTTTGGAACCATTATAAACCGATTTTTACTTTAATATAAAATAATATTTTGAGATATTCCTAAGGTGCCCCTCTCCTCCCTTATAAAAGGGAACCTCCTCCCCCTCCTCCTCACACCAAATTGAGCACTCAAGTTCGGCCAAACCCTGACATTTTCTCCTCTCCACTTCCCTAGAATAATCCTATAGGTCCTGGTCTTCTCCAAAGACCAATCTTAGTTCCTTAAGTGGAGGATTCAAAGAGGCGTTCCAAAGAAGAGGTAATATCCATTACCGATCTTTTCAATTTCTTTCTTCTTCAACTTCTTCTTGTTTAGTTGTTTCATGATAAAGTAATAACATCAGTATTAATTACATACTGATATGTTATTATAAATATGAAACAACCCTAATTCACCTTCTATCCATCCTACGGAAAAATGAAATCACCGCGCGTGCGTACGTACGGAATACCGTCTCCACGCCGTGGTGTAATCTATTTTCCACCATCACCTTACAAGGATGGGTATAATGGTGTAATGAGTAACTATATATGATTATTATTAAGTAATATTGATACTGAAATAATATATATATATATACTCTAATACAATTCCACGATCATAGGAACGATATCATCACTCGTGCGTACGTACGGAATACCGTCTCCACGATGTGATGCGACTCGTTCTACATGATCTTCATTTCATAATGATTATATAAATTAATTGAATGAATAAATATGGTATATACTACACTAATACCATTCTGGAAATGAATTATCTATAACCTAAAGATAAGAATAAGAATTTATTCGACAAAACACGCATAAGAACAAAAAGTTATAAAGACCCGAGTAACAAGTAACAATGAAATATTACTAACAAGAAGCTAATAATATGACCATATATGATATCATATCAATATGTATGATTCTGGAATAAGTCAATAACATTATTTAAACCATTATACAGGAGCTTCGGACACGAACAAAGCAAATCGGACCTAAGGTAAGGGAAATATCACAATCTCATTTTTATCCGAGATTGTTTATTCGTAAGTATTTACTGGGGTGTATTTTATCATCCACATCCATGTTTCATCAATATGTAATATTATTTCCATCCACCTACAATTTTTTAAATCCATTTTTACCCTTCGGTGAGTTTTTAGTAAAGAATATGAAAGGAATCTTTTGTCGCTTTTTCGTACGAGGTGTTTTTTTTTACTTTTCCGACAAAAGTACGAAGAATGTTTTTTTTAACGTATACGACATGAATGGATTTTTAAAACATTATTTCCAAGAATCTTACTTTACAAGTTTTCAAGTTTATTTTTAATCAACTTCTTTTAGTTTAAAGTTTTATGACATGTTAAGAAAGGAAAAATGTTTTTAAAGAAGAAAGGATATTTTCCTCAAGAATTCATTTCAAGTGTTTTTTTTAAACTATTTTTCCATCTAAGATGACGTTATTTGATATGTATGTTTCAAGTAAAATGTCTCTATGATTTAAATGGTTTCAGTTTTCTTATGATGAAATGATATCAATTGTTTATGGATTATGATGGCATGATGTTTAAGAATCCCATTTTATTACATGGGTTATGAAATGATGTATGATTTATGATTTTGTGGCACACATAAGAATGGTATCATTATGAGATGGGTGGGACCTATATATCCCTCCAATGCATTGGGTAAAGATTTTATATCTCATGAGATAGACATGGCTGAAATGGTAGGTTATACCGGTTCAGTGAAACAGGACTGAAACGAGGGTTACTCGATTCAGAAAGGGACTTTGTCCACTAAGATAGTCATGGCAATTAGTCTTGACTAAAAAGAAATGACTCTCTATGATTATGTGTGTATGCCACAAAGTTTCATGTTTTAAGTTATGATTATTGGGATTACTTTTTCACTGCCATGATTTATCCCATGATTATGAAATTATGCTCTCTTTTGTAGGTTATGATTTCCAAAATGTTATGTTCTTATGAATATGATGTGATTGATATTTATTTTGTTTACCCTTGCTGAGCATTTGAGCTCACCCTTTTATGTTTTCTTTTCCCCAGGATATAAAGAAAGGTTTTAGGTAAAAAAAAGGAAGATCTTTATGGGAGATTTTGAAGATCTTTCACCACGATTAGAAGATTATAGTCCGAGTTTCCAAAGACACTAAACTATTACGGTCCTTGTGTGTGTGTTTTTGTAATGTACTAAGTATTCCGCAAAAGTAATGTAATGTCAATGTACGTCAAGATACGGGTCTCTACAGTATCTCATAATCCCCACTGTGATGATTCCTCCAATTGATGGAGGACCACACATTTTGTACATGACTGCCTTGGAATGGTCACTAGGCACCTTCCTCACACATAATAATGATGATGACAGTGAAAAATGTCTCTATTACCTCAGATGAATAATTATTGATGTTGAAACTTGATTTTCATGTATTGAAAAGAACATTATATAGCAATTTTTTTCTTCAGAAATTCAATCATTACCTACAACACCATGCAGACTATCTGGTATCCCACTGTAACCCAGATAAGTATATACTCAACTTTCCTATGATAACCAGATGCTTATCACATTGGGAATTCATCCCGGAATTAGAATATTCCATTGTAGAGAACCTTTTAGAAGAAATGACCTCATTGGATGCTTAACATACTAATAAAGAGTTATTCTCCACCCCAGAAGGCCCCTAGGCATGAGATATGTTCTTTGACGGTGCCTCTATAATCCCAATAAGGAAAATGACGGAGGATCCCAAGCTCAAAAATGTTGTGATGGGAGTTATACTCATATCTCTAGAAAAAGGGAATATTTCCTTACTTCTTCCTTCTTTCCGAGGGGTGCACATATAATGAATCTGAATACCAGGTGCTAATTACTAGCCCTGATCTGGCACTTAATACACGAGCTGAATTCCTAAAGATAAAATGTTCTTTGGAGTAGTTCATCAAGTAGGTCAATGGTGATTCTTCAATTTAGAAAGAGGTATTGGTCCCTTTTATTAACCATGTATGAGAGATGATGGAATAATTCCCTTCAAAACCAACACTGTCTTATATACCCTAGTCACAAAATTCGCAAGCCAATGAATTAGAAAATTCAGCCACAACCCTGGCACATCCAGACCGAGATGACACAATCTTCATCATTGACCACTATATAATGGTCTTTCCATTCATTTAGAAAAATGAAAAAGAAATATACAATATTAGCCCCATTATTGATCTTTACATTCAAACCACCGATTAAACGAATCCCATTTAAAATTTCCTTTAGAGGGGGGAACTCCCACTAGGAAAGGTTGGAAGACAACAAATATGGAGGTGGGAAGTCAATTTTTTCTTTCTATAATGGTTCACACAAAGAAATGGTTCTGTAAACATGAGGCCTTGATGGATTCCTTTGTAGGTTCATCTTTGGAGAAGAGACTAATGCCATCATGAAATAAGTTCATGTCAAAACTTGTGGAGCACATCAATTAGTATACAAGATCTCCCGTCAAATTTGAAGGCATTGATACTATTGGTGCACTGTGGTACACGATTTTTTCACATTCACCGCAAGGTTTCATCCCTATAATGTTCATTACAATTTTATTCACTAACCCACAGAACTACTTCACACAACTAAGAACTCCTCACCATTTTCCAGATTGGGTTTTGTAGTCGTGGGACCATATCCTCCCACCACAGCCAAGCAATTTATGTTCATTCTCACACCAACTAAATTCTTCTCCAAATGGGCTAAATTTGTACCCCATAAAGAGGTAAAGGAAAGAATAATATTTAGCTTTATGAAACCCATCATCATTACAATATTTGGTTTCCTTCATACAATATTGACTAACAATGGAACCAACTTTTTCTCTATTAAGTTGGAAAAGTTAAACAAGGAATATGGAGTCAAATCCAATCATTCCTCCCTCTATCAAGAAGTGGCCAACAGTCCGATGAAGGATTTTAGGAATAATATTTCCAACATACTCCAGAAGATGGTAGAAAAGGACAAGAAATCATTTCTAGATTGGATCCCCCTTGATTTATGGGCTTATCAGACCACGACCATCACTTACACCTGTGCAACCCCATACTCACTATTATATAGGACATAGGTGATTTTTCCCATCAATGTTCCAGTACCATCGCTCCACATTTCCATTTGTCATCTACTGTTTGTGGATGAGAAATAGAAAAAATGGTTTGATGAGTTGGATTTCCTAGATGAGAAAATATTTCACATGTTTCACTATTTAGAAATCTACTAAAACCGGATCTAATTAGTCTTCAACAAAAAAAATTTCCTTCGTTATTTCCTTAAAGAAGAGACAGTGTTGGTCATCAGAACCCCAACGAGACCACATAAGAAACACCCACATCCTAATCCAAAATGGGAGAGACCATATTTCATAAAAAATATATAATCCAACAGAGAATATTCCATTATATTAATGTATGAACAACTCATCACAAGTCTCACCTATACAATGATTTTGAAGAAATAAATCACATATTAGTGACATAAAACTCCTTAGCTGCAACATGTTACACTGTATAGTGACATAAAATGTCCTTGCTACAGAACGTAAAATTACGGAACAACATGATCATCCTTACTATATGACATTAAACTCTAAGGCAAAAATCTTCCTTGCTCCATGATACTAAATTTCATAGAAAATTCATCATAACTTCAATAAGTTAAACTTCATGGTATACATTATTTCCTAGCTAAAAATCCTCCACTTAGAAGTTAAATTCATGTGAGGAATGTATAGAAATACCATCCCCCTTTCTATGTATAGGCCAGACCATCATAAAGATGGAATTCTAGAACTATGTATGGATTGATTCCCTTCATTATTAGGATTGATAATGATGACTCAACCTTCGATCTTGTCCCAAACATAACATGAAATGGAAATTCCTTATTTTATAATTTATCAACAATACTTCGATGGAATTCCTTATCACACTTTATTTATCTCAATAATTTTAACTCACATGAGCTTTGGATCGGTTGTAATGGTTCCCTTTCATAAAAAAATTATAGAGGAATATGATAAACCCAACCCTCATAGAGGATGTAACCAATATGCCCCTACTTCTACCCCAGAGTCAGATCAGAATAGGGAGCATATTGTGTGAAGAACTACATATGGATTGATTCATGCCATATAGGATATGTAGGAACCCCAGATTTAACATCATGTCCCAATCACCAATCAAAAAATTCCTATCGTTTCTCTACAAATGAACTAGACCTCATGTAGGGAACTTTTAGAACAACATATGACTTGATTCCTGTCCTTACAGGATACATAGTGATTTTGGGATCATCAATCCTGGCCCAACCATTTGAAAAATATATAAAATACCCCTCCCTATGTATGAAATGGACCTATACATGGAGGAAATTTTCAAAACTACATATGTATTGATCCTAATCATTGTGGGATACATAGTGATTCATAAACCCCAAGTCTCGGGACCAACCCAAATATGGTTATAATTCATGTTAGTCTACCCTCATTCTTACTATTTGACTTTAAACTTCATGGAAGCTTCTAGAACATATGGCATGATTCCTAACATAGTGGGATACGTAGTGATTCCCAGATCTCATATCCTGATTCATCCATCATTCAAAATGCATCCCTCCTCCCGGTGCATGGACTAGAACATTACATGGAGGATATTTCCAGAACTAATTGTGGATAGATTCATTCCCTTGTAAGATATGTAGTGACACCTTGACTCGCAGATCTAGGTCCAGCCATCTGGAAGCAAGAATTCCCCTTTTCCCTACATACGGTTTAGTCCCATGTAGTGATGTATTTTCAAGAACTACATGTGGAATATTTTCAGCCCTTGAATGATGCGTTGTGATGCCCATATCTTCCATCCTAGTCAATTGGCATTTAAAAAAAATGAAAACTCCCATTCCACTTTTATAGGTCAGACTAACACAAGGGAATCCATGAATGGTCATACCCTCATGACATTAAACTGTAAGGTTCCCCAAGAATCGTGTAAGGCCTGATTCTCGGTGTTACTAGATCCCAAACATGTCCCCAATTTCCTATAAAAAATGAAAAGAGATGAAGGAAATTCCAAGTCTGAATTCCCTCACCCATAAGAAGTCTAAAGATCATCTTACCCTTCTACCATGAAGAGATTACCCTACATCCACCCCACATAATGATAAAATGTGTTGAATTCTTCTTCGTAGCATGAAATTAAACTACACAATGTTGGTATATGTTTAAAATTATCCTTGAAATTGATTATTACATTCTTAGGTGGTGACCCTAAATCCCTATACTCTCTTGTTTTTCATACCGAGCATAGCTCATGTGAGTTTAGGGACCTGATTAGGGATTCCACCATGGCATCATGCCAAATCAGTCTATGATTTTGGTCCTACTATCATGACCATATAATTTCTATTATGGATCCATTCCCTATAAAGAACCCCAGGTCCTAGTCATATGATGTTAAACTACAAGGTACTCTAATGATGGGAAATATTTCTCACCATAGGTATGACCTAGATCTATGTTAGGGAATACTTTATCCCATGGGTGAATTACAACACAGAGAGTTCCAATGTATTTGTATATACTCTTTTCACACATAAAACTCCAAACTTTGAGTAATCTGTCATCCCCATGACCCTCCATGGCCATCAGAGATGGAAGGACAATGTTCATCCAACACATTTGTTTGTCTATGACCAGTATGCCCTGGTGAATCTGCATATATTTCCTATAAAACATCCCTCAATCAATGGAAAATCCATCATCAGGATAGTCCACTCCTACTTCAGTATGCCTAACACCTCTTATGCCCCATGGTATCCCTCTTGATTCAAGAACCCTTAATGTCATGGGTTAAAATCTCTTTCCTACCAACATCCTGGACATATCAGAAAATCCGGGCCCGATTCACCTCTTGTCTATCAAGGATTATATAAATTAAGGATTCCCCATCTGTAGGCGCAATGTTGATCCATTTATAGAAAAAAATCCCCTATTTATTTTTTGTTTTCCTAGTAAAGTTCCTCTAATAAAATTCCCCCATTCATGTTTAGGCGAACCCCCCTTCATAAGACATACACCATGTCCCAATAGGTACCAATCCTTATATTCCTTCACAGCCATTTGAGATGGAAGGTCAATGTCTTATGGATCCCTTTGTTTCACTATCCACATCATGCCCCGGTGGATCTAAATATATCACCTACAAAATGGCCATAGAAAAGCCCAATTCATCCACAGGAGAGTCTTTTCATATTTCCCTATTCATAAATGACATTTACGTCTCATCTCACTCAAAATATTTAGAAACCCCATGGATTATGGTTTACATATTTCCCCCATTCAAATTACTAGATATGAAAAGTGTTTCTCATTGAACTGATGAATCTTTTACTCTTTATTTGATAGAGTACAATGATATACTATAATAAGTTTCATGTGTCATTGTTGGTATTATGTAATACAATACCATTCACTAGCTATCCCTTACACAAGAAAATTCATGTTGGATTGGTTTCCCATTCAAATTTGATAATAATTTCCCTAATAATTTCGGACATCATCCCTTAGACAGGCCACCCACTATGGTCCCCAACCTCAAAATAAATAATAATTATTATAAATCTCCTAGGATATTGAAAATGGATGTCCAGTGACTTATAGACAACTTTTGTTTTACTATGTACATCATGCCCTGGTGGATCTGCATATGTCCCCTACAAAACAACCATCAACAAAAGGAAAATTCATCCTCATGAGAGTTATTTCCTACCTATCTACACCTAAAATTAATCCCAAGCCCCATATACATAAACAAAATCTCAATGTCAGGGTCAAGAAAAATCCCTCACTCATGTTTGAGAGTTATTAGGACATTGTTTGTGGATGAATCCCAAATTGGGGCTTCAAACCTAAAATTTTAGTCAAATCTATTTCACCTAAAAACTCAGTAATAAGTCAGATTGGCAAGACTATAAAACAACAATGGAAAAATAAAATATTCACTAGTGTGAAAATCCTACGAAGGGCACACCTAGATTAATGTCGACTAATATCTTGTTAAACCTATACTATGTATGGTTTTGTAAAAAATGCCGAGAAAAAATATATTAAAAAATTACATAAAGCTTGTTGGGTTGGAAACCTACAAAGGGAGGCCCAAGAAAATGTCATGTTATACCCACTAAGCGCATACCAAATAGACTTAGAAAAAACTAGTGCAATAATGAAAAAGGAATAAATTTTTGGGAGGTTTTCCATCTAACACCAACAATAGTCGAACAATGCTCACTAACTCGTGTGGATCACGAAAAAATTGGTGCATGATTCGATTATTTCAATTTACTGGTTTCGAGTCATGGTTTAAATTAATACCTAGTTAAAATGTTGTTTATATGGTCAATTTTGATTGATTGACAAAGTATGAAAAATAAAAGGAGAAGAATTAGAGTATGAGATAGTTCCATTAGTTTAAAAAATTGGAGTAACAACCCCAGTGTGGAGTCTCTCCATGGTATTGAAATAAAGTGAGTATGCCACAATTTTGGGAAAATTATGATGAGGCTCAAATCATACTTTCTAGAAAAAGTTTGAGCAACTGTCATGGTCCATCATGTGTTTTGTCTAGAATAACTCTCTCTTCTACCACAACTTTGACAATCAAGAATAACTTATTTATAGTGGATTTGAGTTCCCACCCTTTCTGCATGAGATATTTATAGTCAGCACCTGTGGAGGCTAGTTGGTCCTTCATCCTTGCCACATGAGCCAAAAATTCTCATATCACTTCTGTTTGGGTGACCAACAAGTCGTGAGACTTTTCCTCCCCAGACTTTAGATGATTGAGTTTCCCAGAAACATCTTAGAATTTCGTTGCCTAATGATATAAAGAATTGAGTCTGGAAAGGTTTTACTCAAAATAAGCATGGTCTTCTTAGGATATTTCAATAAGGTAAATAAGAAATTGTAGATGTTGGTAATCAAATCCACTTGAACCCTACTTGGAAAATAATCACCAAAATTTGTCCTTTTAAACGGTGAAGTTATCTAGGCGAATTTCAACCGTAAGGAAACTAATGCCACACATATTTTTCCACTTCTTGATGCCTCCTCATGGCACCAGGGCCTTGGTCCTCCCATGATGCGATGGGTATACATATGGGAAGCGTCATTACAGTAGTGGGAAGGGACGTAAGAGTGGTTACCCAGGTAGGGGGTATCCCTTCCTATAAATGGTTCATCCCCTGAAGCCAGACACGTGGAATTGACCTTGACTTCTGATATATCTAGTCAAACTTTACTGGGCCTAGTCTCATTAGGGCCATGAATGGTATTCGTAGGAGGGTAGTGGACTAAATCACTCCCCACCTAAATGGGATGTGCATATGAATCCCCGTCTAGACGGATCTAACATCAGATCGAGCATCTCCTCACCATAGGGATAGGAATAGATGGTGTATCCATCATGGTCTAGATAGGGTGAAGGACAATTAATGGATTTTGGACCCATCGAATTTGCCAACCTAGAACCCTGTTAGAGTAATGGTCCACCCAAAATTTGGTATATTCAAATGATAGAAAGGAAGATTCTGTCATATTAGGGGTGGTGACCTCCATGATAGAAACTTCCCACAACATTATAAGCCATAATTTTAATGAATTGTAGGATGATATTATACCATCAACTAAACAACAGGAAGAAGAAAAGTATCTTAATGTCATTTCAATTGCATAGAATACAGGTAGGGGATGTATGGATCAAAACAAGACACATGATTTATGCATGCATTTAACATCCCATCTCGAAGTCAGATGATATATGAGGGCTCCTATGATGAAACACTTCCATCACCCCTTATTGACCCATGAGGTGTAGGGTATGAAGAAAAAGAAAGCCGAGAAGTATCATTTAGTATCCCAACCACATCGCTAATGCTTAAGGTCCTATATTGTACAATGAAAATTTTAAAAAGGTAGGGGTGAAATTTAGAATGATGACCCCGCATAATATGTCGATACTAATTTATTGTTAATTTCATTACCCACAGATATAAAAATAGAAATGGTTTGTTGAGATGATTAAGATGTTTAACTTCCTATATCATAACAAAAAGATCATAAATTTGGGAAATAGTAGGCATTGGTAGATTGACTAGATTACCCTCTACAAATGTTGATGACATCATCAGAGTAAAAACTCTGACACCGGTGTATACATCATGAGATGGAAATATCCATCCACTAAAAAATATTGAAAAAACCTGATAATCTAATTTGAGGTGGCACGTCTGATCAAATCTCATATCCCTAGGTAGTGTATCATTATGCTTCAAGGGTGGTGTAATACGACCTTGGATGTTTTCAAGATTATCGGGTTTGATGAGCCCCTCTATGATAGACCCTCAACCTAGGACCTTTTGCTTGAAAAAATGACCAAATCCAATCCTCAAATGGGAAAAGAGAGTGTCCTTGGAGGGGTTGACCAAGTAGTCCCTATTCTATGACCAGAAGACTCCTGACCACCGGGGACAGCCAATTGGCATTGTCCCAAGTAGTGGATGATGGAAGGAACTCTTCATAAATAATTTCAATAATGGGGATCCCTCTAAGCTGATATATGACCCATGATCTGATCCCCACCTATCTATGTGATAAATAGAAATCATAGGTACTATAACACGAGTGGCTCAGTAATTCAGGTAGGATTTTTCCTGGAGAGAAAACTTTATATTGGGTTACCCAAGATACCTGGTACGAGTTTACTGCTTACAACTGATTGGGGGACTCCAAAAAAATTATATGTACAAAAAATTCCAAGTTCCATTCATTGGAAAAGTATCCCTCTACTCATAGGTCCTATTTTTTTCTCCACCCAACATTAAAGATTTCTTGAGAAAATTTGATAACAGATGGGTACTTGGGGGAAACTAGTCTGAAGAGGTATTTGTGACAACTGAAATTTCCTTGATTCCACACTGAGACTCATAATATGAACACATTATCTTGAATAAGAGTAGTTATAATTTATCCTATTGAAGAAATATTGGCTCAATTAATTCATCATGGAACTTCTTGTGAATAAAGGGCGTATTAGGTTCATCCAATGGTAAATAAATGTAATTAGATAGTCTGAAGGCATATAGATATAGCTTCAAGGGTAATGTATATTCTAGAAGATATGGCATTAAAAGAAATTTTAAAGAACTATCATAGGGAACAATGTAAGATTGAAGATGGTCCATTGGGTCCTCAATCATGGATGCTCTCATCCTAGTTGATTCTATAGAGGTTTGTGTAAGAGCCGTCATATTCTGAATATATAGATCCAACTATCCACAAATAGTCTATCCAATGAGAAAATTATTAGATAAGAGCCAAAAACTGGCCAAGGGAATTAATAAAGAGATTATTCATTTGGATCTATGTACTTCTCTCATAAATGGTATGCTAATGTCATTTCCTATGTATTTCATCAGTACACGAATGCCATATCACACGTATGAAAATGATACATGGAAGGCATGGGAAGTTCCAGCCCACATAGCATTGTTCATCAAACTTAGTGGTTCATAGAATGAATAAACAATTAACTGAGGATTCTCTATGAAGATGTTCATAGTTTTCCGATTCTATTTTTATGTTCTATTTAAAGACATTTATATTTATGTTTTCCAGTTTAGTGTTCATTGTCTGGAACATAAAAATTGCATATAATTCTTCTATATATAGTTCTGGACTAAAGTTTTCAATTCCATGGTTCGTTTCATGAACCTAGAACTCAGTTCTCACGTAAAAGATATTTTGAATATTTCAATTTTCGGAACCTATGGAGTGGTTTTCCAATACTTATTTCAAAAAGGAGTTGGTATGCAGACCCAACAGAAGTTAATGAGAGGTTGAGAGCTCTTTTCAGTGTGTTAAATGGTTAAAAACAAATTAAATTGGCCCATATAAATAGTCATGGTACCCCCGAACTAGACCTACGTAGTTTACCTCCAAAAAAATTAGTTCATGGTTTCTTCTATATTAGAATAGCCTCCTCTTCATTCCAACCAGACCCCATTCTGATGGGGGCATTTTTTGGGTATTGAAAACTTCTCAAATGGAATTAAATAATCCCAAAAGAACAGTGAATAAGGAAAATATTCCTACAGGTTCAACAAAGAAAATGTATGAATATTGGATTAAAAATTTGAGAAGAAACTTAAGGAAATCAAATTTTCCAAGAGTTTTTAATTTAATTCATAAAATCAATAAGAAATGTTTTGGATTGAATAATCCTTGAAAAATTAGTATAAAGAAGGACCCATGAGGTTCTAGACAATGGGGTGATGGAAAGAAAAACCTGTATTCCACTAACCACTTCATTGGTAAAATCAAGCACTGAAATTTCATCTATATACTATCTCATAAACTAAGAAGTTCATAAAAGAATAATGTTGTAAGGTTTTTGAGAACCATGTCTCATGAACCATAGCTTCTGCATACCTTAGTTGACCGAGTCTTCTGAGGGTTGAGGTATATCTCCATGGGATTCTACAAATGATGTCAGATGGCCATAGATATGATTTCTCCATTTCTCTATAAATGGACTACAAGAGTAATTGGAAGGCGATCTTTTGAATAGATAAGTAAAAAAAGCCTATAGGCTGCAAGAAATTATTCATATACGTATAAGATTCTGACTTCAGTTTTAAAATATCAATGAATTACATACCGCGATTCACTTTTCTGCATGTATAACTCACTACGAACCAGAAAAAGAAGAAACATAATAATAATTAGTGAATCAAGAACCTAATTGGTGCCACCATGAACAAAAAATCCATCACTGATGAATTATACAAGAACCACATGCTTCATGTCCATTCTTTAAATTGGCCATCCTTGTAGGGTATCACTATGCTGATCGATCCCTATGTCGTGTACCACATCAGTACATGGATAGAACCAGGAGCAGTGTGGAAAACCACATCCAGAACCATGTGCCACTTCGGTACATGGTGGTCAATACCCATTTCTGGATACAAATTTGATACGCAAATGACCACTCCACCCACATAGCACTATGCTATGCGAGGCTTCCCCCATCCCACATGAGAAAACATTTCACAGGATTGGGTGTCTTCTGGTTTCATTCCCATCACCTCCAATCATGACCCTCCATTACCATCTATCCCACCATAGTTCATCCATGAGACAATCCACCAACATCGGGCCAAATCCTCATCCAAATCCACCAAACCCGTATGGTCAGATCATCGGGCGCACCATCACTCCATTCAAAATCTACAAACCCATGGCAGGTGGAGTGAATAAGGATATCCCCAAAAATATTTTGGACCCCATTAAGGTCTCTAAGTCTACAATACCAAGGAGTCCCGATGACCGACTTTGGGATACCAACGTGAACCGCCCTATTCTCAAGTTTAGCGGTAACCACTAACCTTTCCCTTCAATGAGTTCTGGTGACATGAAAAATGTCACTCTTTCCTTCCCCTTTGACTAAGGAAGATGATCCTCCCATTTCTTATATCCCTAATAATGGAACTCCCCATGAGGTAAGCACCTATCTGTTTTAAAGGGGTATCAGTCTTCAACCTCTTCACCTCTTCTTGGGGTGTGTCTGGATAGATCACTAAGATATCACTATCTAGGATATCAATATAGGTGAGGGTTAGATACATAAAGATCCCATTTCCCTCTCCGGTTTGGATTTTATCCATATCCTCTTTCATTATTGTTGTCCTCCTTTTCCATCAACAGAGAGGAGAATATGGTCCCTTGTTGAATCATTCAGATCCTCTTGTTTCGTAGTTTGAGTAGGAATCATGTGGGATTAGAGGTCTATGATGATACGACATTGTAAAATCCCCCAAAATAATTAACTATGAGAACTATGATTCCCAACACAAATAGGATACATAGGGAACCATTATATATACCCAAGCTCCATATATTCAAATCCATGAAATGATAGATCTAATTACCAACCCAACTGGGATACGTATGAATCCTTTATCTAGGACTGATCTCCATATCATCTCATCCATGAAATGGGAGAATTTGACCCCCAAAAAATGGGTTCACTTTTAGGTGTAAGCCCAAAGTTAAATGAACTACGAGAAAGCTCATTCTTATTATAATTGGAAAACATTGGACTATTGTCCATGGCTCTTGCTCATGGGATGTTCTCCTTAGAATTTAGTCCCAATATCATGTTCCCCTAAATTAGGAAGGGATTCCTCCTAGGTTTATGTAATGATAACTGAACTATATGGGCTCGGATTCCTCTTAGTAGGATTTGTAGAAATCACATCTTAGGGGTCCAAACCCAACATCAAACCACCTTCTGTCTCTCCCAGATGATGATAAACTCTAGAGTGCCCCATTTTATTGCTTAAGTCAACATTTCCTCTATATCATTCAATCTATGTATATCCCTGATGATCCGCCAACCCATGGGTGGACCTTGGATACGATATTCATGAATTAACTAAGGATTCAAGAACATATGAACATGACTTAAATATATAAGGGATTCCTGTAATAGAAAATAATTACCCCCAAAAGGGTGTCATGAGCCCGAACTCGCATACCCCCATAAAATGGAGTCCTTAAGTGTCATTGGCCAAATCTTCATCCAACGAGCATCGACCTTTGTAATTCCGGTTAATGAATCCTGGATACCATGGTTGTTGGGTGTTTTTGGATCCATGACTAATCTTGTTGGAAACCATTCGAGGAAATAATATCCAAAGAGGCCTACTTGCACAAATACATAACACCTTGAAATCACCCACTGGGACCATTTAACTATGGAACCTCCTTCAAAATGAAAAAGGGGTAAACTGCCCAATCCCTATGGGGTCAATCCAATTGCCCCAAAATATTAATGACATGGATCGGGCAAAAAAATGGAAGCATGAAACTCTCTACCATAATAGATGAGTGATGATTGCCAT
The DNA here is from genome assembly GCA_963277665.1 of Viscum album. Classification (NCBI taxonomy): domain Eukaryota; kingdom Viridiplantae; phylum Streptophyta; class Magnoliopsida; order Santalales; family Viscaceae; genus Viscum; species Viscum album. Next base: position 643,414,691 of record OY728140.1, read on the forward strand.
CAAACCATTTTGCATTCACCAAACACATCACCATCGGTCAAAAAAAAACACCCACCTCGGGATGAAATAAACACATATTATATCACATTAAAAATTGATACAATTTATCTTCGTTCAAACCATTAAATGAAAAAAATACCATGAACAATAATAGTAATAATAGTGGGGTTCCAAATAATCAATATAAATCAATTATAGGATGCCTAAATCCAGGAACATTGTTTTTAATATATAACAATTGAGGTTTATAAAATTTAATTCATTTTTATTATGTATTTAAATCCTTCATGATGGTTTATAAAGAGTGTGAATTTCCAAAGCATATCCATAATGATTATCAAACCAGCTGTGTAGAAAACACAATTTTCACACACCATGTAAACGTCGAGTCTAGACCATTGATCCCTTTTGGAGTTATTAGTCCATGTTTCCTTTATACTAGATCCAAATCTCCTAGTAGTATCCACACTATAATCAAATTTCATGGAAACCACTTACTGCATATTTTTACAAAATTTCGGGTCATTTTCCTATACATTGACTCATCCTTAGTCCTATCCTTAGACATATACTTATAAATATATTTTGAATTATCCCTAGGGACGTCAATAATTTTTTAACATACAATTTATCAATTGTCAACTAAAAATTTCATTTGATTCCAGCTATAAAAACCTTGGATTTTCATACATAGATATTAAATGTTTTTAGATGGATATTCAATACATTAAAAACACACACCTAAGGACTGTACTAGTTATGTGTGTTTTGATACTATTTATACAATATCTTAATTTGGTTAATGATCTTAGAGATCTCATATAATTATTTTCCCATTTATTAATCTTTACAAACATACCCTACATAAAATATTTCTTCAAAACCAGGGTAGAGGACACAAAAGAAAGGGTGATCTTAGATTCAAAGAAAGGGTGAAAAGGGGATATATGTAAGAAATATTTTACATAAAGTTATGAGAATAAGAGAATAAAATTTATAAACCATACCTTACATATCATATGTCATAATATTGAGAAATGGAATAAATATTGGAAACTCATAATACAAGAATCATAATTGAATCAAGAACATGATCCATGAGAACATAAAATTGGAATATTCTAAAGATTTTTGTCATGCATATCATCTGATATCATTTTTGACCTGTATAAATAGATACGATCTCACTCATTATGTTCTGTACATGAAATCATGCAATTTAGTAAACATATTGACATGAAAAATATTCTACACATAAAATTATGTCCATGAAATTTACGTCAAAAAATAACAATCTGAACACCAACTTAGGTTCATGCATAACATTGTGAACATATAATCAGTTTCATATATAAATATGTAAACAAGTAATTAGGTTCAAAAATAACATTTTGACTATGTAATAAGGTTCATTAATAGGGTTGTAAACCTATAAACATGTTCACACATTGCATATTTATGCATTATTTATCCATATTTACCAAATGAATTTGGGGTATATTTAGGTATCACCCATCACGTAATGAAAATGATACGTATGTGGGAAATTAAATCATAAAACATTCATCATACCATAACCCATTAAATTCAATGGGGTTGATAAATATTTCATAATATCAAAACATATGGAAATTATACTGGTTTTAAAATCATTTAATCATAGGATAACCCACATAAAAAGGTGTTGGTTGCAAAATAATTTTATCTTGTTTTAACCTAAGGAAGAGAAATTGGTTTCATAAATATCATTAAGTGATAATCCATTTAGGTAAATAATAATACTAGTATACTTGGTTAATATCCCCATCAAATAATAAGTAACACCAAATGATATCATACTAGATGAAGAATAATGTTTAAATATCACTTTGAACATTTCATAAGGAAGGTAAATTTACATTGAAAATAAAAATTTTAAAACTATAAATTCATTAATCATTTATATAATTCTTTTCATTAAAAAATGTAAAATTATAATGTATTATTTAAAATAAATTAAAACTACTCTTGAGGAAAATATCCCTTCGGCAATGAAATCTCTTTATAAAAGAAAAAAAATCTTTTTCTTTTAAAATAGTCTTGAAAACATAATAATTAATCATCAATGAAAATATTATTCATGATGGTGGTATCTTATATTAATATCGTACATGTAAAAAAATATTCCCTTTATATTTTAGGTAAAATTCAAAAGATATTTTTTTAGAAATGAAATTAGGATTCTTTTATTTTTAATATAAAAAGAAAAAAATGGTTAAAATTTTCTTTAATATATATTTCAATAATTTTAAAATAATTTTTTAAATCTTTTTCAGAAAAAAAGTCTTTTTGGACGAAAAAGTGGTTTCCACTGAAGTGATATATTAATATTATTTATATTAAGAAAAACATTTTGAATTCATGAGTATATAGGGAAATAATAGTTAATAGAAATCATGTATTATCACTAAATAACTATATGATAGAAAAAAATTTATGTTTCATGAGAGTTAGATCAAAATATTTCAATGTTTGATTTTTAATGGAAAATAATCTGCACAAATGAAGTGATTGTCCCATAAAACCACTACCATTTTGGGAAAACCTGAAACATAATACACATGAATGGGGGAACCTAAAATGGATATTTTATCCCAAATATTTGATGGAGATTAATAATAAAATAAATTTATGGTAATGATATACAAATAAATAAAAATAATAAGTGTTAAATTTTGAGTGTGTCTTTCATAGGAAAAAATAGGGACAAAAATTCCTTAACGTTTCAGTAATATTTTTTATTGTAAGAAACAATAAGAATAAAATAGAATGAAACATTAACTATCATGAAAATATGATATTATTAATACTAAATTTAAACGTTCTGTGTATACCCAACAAAAATAAATTAGTGGTTATTTTTAATTTGTATCCTATAATGAAAAGAGAGACTAGATGAATGAGAGGGTATGGCAGGAACCATCGGGACCAGGCACAGTGCATCTTTGTATGGGGAAAGCTAGCTGGTTAGCAATTCAAGTTCGGGAGCTAAGGGGATCAATGATGCAAGATGCTAGGGAGGGGCAGTTCTAGTGGACTGGGCCTATGGGTCATGTATAGGCATGGTATGTTTTTGGTCCTTCGGGTCAAGTAGTGCAGGTCATGTCAGGCCTTGTGCCTTGGGCCTACGGGTCATGTACGGGTTCCCCTTCAACCCTTAAAATGGGGATTATCTATAATAAAATAAAAAGAAGGACATCGGGCCATTCAGATCCTCTATAAAAAATATATCTTTAATATAAAAATATTATATAAAATTATTTACACATGTCATATCATTTATTTTTTACTTATGACCATTTATTACTTTCTTGTTAACAATTCCATTTGAATAATGTATCAGATAATATCTGATTTAATTTTCTATACGTTTTTATATGTTACTTTCAGAAATATTACATTGAACATGAACAAATAAAATATAGATTAATAATCAGGAAATTATTATAATTTTTATACATCAATTATAATTTTATAATCCATCTTGAATAATGGTTGTTAGGAATGAAGTATGTTATGATCACAAAGAGAGTGCGTCATACGTTCGCTTGAGTAATGTATCATTTTTCAACAATCATTATTGATATGAGTTAGGTAATATTTTTTCTATCTTGAATGATCATAATATTATAAATAAAATGTATATTTTTAAATTTATATGTATATATATATCATATATTTGTTGTGGTGGTGAAATTATAGAGTCACGTCATTTTGTGAAGGTGGCATTCCACATGTATATGAATATTGTTATCATATTTTTCTGATTTAAAAAGTATGAAAAAAATGATATATTATCTTCCTTGAATGATAAATATTTTATTCATATCATTACTATTTTATTTATATCACATATATTTATTAAATTTATCATTATTTTCTTCAATGTAAAAGGATAGTGAAAAACGAATCACATATCCTCATAAGGATGTATCCTATTTTACACATGAGTGGTGTTATAATATAACCTATGGAATGGGAAGTGATATGTTATACATTATATAATTACTAAATAGTAATAAGTATTTTATAAATATCATATATATATATATATATATATACTTTATATCCACCATTATACAGAACTATGAAGCACAATCGTCTTACCATAGTGATTTGTATTTCACATTCTCATCTTCCCCTACCATTTAAGAACCCGTCCATCCTTCGTCTGGTTGGTAATCTATTGGGGAAATTTCTCTACTCATACCAGTGCTCCCAAGTCATGTACCACCCTATTTATCCCAGGATTTGTATCGAAGTTGACATTTCGAAGAAACCGAAGAAAACTGATGGTATTGAGATAAAAGGTGAATTGTGGGGGTACCAACCAGTTTACTATTAATCATGGGTTCACTTCTCTTCATTTAGAAAACGTCTTGGGCATGAAGCCATAAGTTTTTTGAATGCATCGTTAGGCGTCTCGCAGGCGTACCTTCCCTCAGACATATCGGGTGATGGAATCCCTATGCAGGTCGAGCTAGTGAGTTGAATGGTAGTTTCTACTGCCACTGATATAGAAATGGTGGATCCAGGATCCAGTGAGGTTAGGATTTCTCCTGCCATCTGGAAGGAGGATAGGGCCATGCTTTTAGAGCCTAAGGTTGCTGATGTATTCAAGCGGCTGAGAGATGACTTGAGAGTCAATTCAGTGGCAAGGGAGGGGAATGAGGAACCTCAGTGGGGGAATTCGTCTCCCCTTTCATATGTAGCGGTTGTGATTTCTAATGGTGGTGGCACTCCGGTCCAGGAGGTTCATGGTGGTGATGCAACTATGTGCAACCAGGGGCCTGCTCTGCCCAGTGCAGTGTGCCCAAGTAATGGAAATGACATTTCTATGGATGGTCCGGGGTGGGGGTAGTTGTCTATGCTTGGTTCAAGTAGGCTGGTAAGTCCCACCCAAGGTTCTAATATGAGAAAAACTCAGGCCTGTACCAATTCCAACAACTTCTTTGAGGTTTTGAGTTCTGATGGAGGGGTAGATTGCAACTCGTTTTTTCCCTCGGAAGTAGAGTCTAAAGTTGAAGGAGACAATATTATAACAGGAGGGATTAACGAAGGACCTCACACCCTTAGGATGAAGAAAGAAAGTATTAAAAACATGGACTCATGGCGCTACATAGTTTCTAAGAAATAGAAACTACAGGGTCGCAAAGACAACTTGTATCTCCCTAGGCCAATGGAGACTCAGTCTACTATAAAAGGTGTTAGAAACAAATAACTTGATGTTCAGAAAGTGGTATGTTAGGAGGCCCAACAAGTTGGTGACCCTGGGTCTCCAGAGCATGGAAAGGTGTCTTCTAAGGCATATAATAGATTTTTTGTTTTTTTGAATTTTCTAGGGGATGCATTTGAGAGGATGGAGGTTTAGTTAGGGGAGACTCCACTACATATTGAAGTTGTCGCATTGGGGATGGAGGCTATATTTCCTCCAGAATAGTAAGGTGAATTGGAGATATGGGAGGCTATATCCATTTTGAGGTAGAGATGTTGGAGAAAGTGGTTTTGTTCAATGCCTCAAAAGAATATGGTGATAAGATGTCTGAGAGAGAACATCAGGTTGCCACTAGTAGGTGGAGATGGAGTGGATCGACAAGCAAGATTGTATTTTGGCAGAAGCATTTAATGAAGGTAAGGAAAACAAGGAGGTTGTAAAATAGACGTGGTACAAATTCGCTTTCTGGTTTGAGGACCTCATCAATGATGATTCTGATTTAAAGGTAAATCGAATTCTTTGGAAACTACGTATGAGTAATATGTCTAAAATTTTCAAACATGATTAAAATGGTTTGTCTGTTTTTTTGGTCTGCTGCTATGTTTTTCTACTGACATGGGTTCTTACTTCCCCTCAAAAGTTTTTGAAAATAAAAAATTAATTTTTAGGTAACACATTTTCTAGAATGAGGGATGGTTATATGGAATATCCTTAAAATAAAAAAATCCCATTATATTTAATATATTAAGGTTACTCTATAATAATTATTTTATAATAACTGAATGAGGTGGAGGAATAAATAATATAAAAATGATATTTGAAAAATGATACTTCTTCTTCGTGTAACCTCTATTAATTTCTTGAAAAATTCATCCAATGATGGATTTAGTAATTAAATATGAAGTGTATAATTATATTAGAGAAAATTGGAAGTTATTTTGGCTTTTTGTGGCTGAACAAAAATGGTTTTTAAGTTGTGAATTGGAAAGTAGAGGGGGTGTCCTTTTATATTAGAGTTCAATGACCCACTTTTAATGTTTAAAGATAAAATGGTATATCTGGATTATTAAAATAAAAAATGTTTAAAAATGAATTATTATAGAGTTTTATAAATCATTGGGCCGAAATATGTCAATCCAAACGATTTTATACTTGTTTTTTGGTCATATTAACACCTAACATTTTAGTTTATCGCGTGATAAAATCATTTTTACCTTAACAATGATAATCAATTTTAACTTTTAACACTATTAATTTTGGAAAAAAATTAATTTAACATTATTTGATAATATAAATTATTATTATTCCATGTATTGAATACATTTTTCTATGTTTTATTTGTAGAATTTAAAATATTTAATTCAAAATTAATCTCGCATATGCGTCAAAAAATCATGTTTTCAAAGAGAAAATGATGAAAAAATTATGTGGTTATTATATCAAATTTAATGATTAATATTATTTTAATGTCTTAAATTCGATTAATAAATATATAATTTAAATATTTTTGATTTCAAAAAATTTAAAATGTAAAAATAATTTAAAAAATTTCATTTCTCAAATAAAAATTCTACTTTTTCACTACTCATAAAAACATTATTCTTTTCAGAACATTATAAAAAATCACCCTAAGATAATTATTTAATGATGATATTAAGAATGAAATTTAGTTATTTAAATATTCTCTATAATAGTGTTAAAATTTAATTCTAAAAAAATTTGGTAAATAGAGACAAAACATTTATTTAGAATAAAAGTTTTTTAGCACAAACATAGATATATTATTCTATCATATCTAGAGAACAAAGAATATGAATTTTAAATATTTTATTGAATATATAATATATTTTCATTTAAAATCATTATCCTAATTTGAATTTTTTTATTGATGTTAAAAATCTTCTGTTCAAAAAAATAGTTTTTTTAGAAAATGATTTGTTATATTTCCAAATAGTAATTATTTTCATATCTAAATAATTTGGCACCAAATAATTCATTTTACATAAATTTATTTCCCATGTATTTTAAAATTTTAATTAATACTATTCGTACATAGCATTCCATCTTCTAGGAGATTATTATCATATTAAATAAACATATTTTAGTAGTATATTATGTTATATTTAATCTTGTTTTATGGTGTAATGAATTTTATAATCAGCGTTGTGTGTAATGAAAGATACATTTAGTATTACATAGAAAAATATAAAATAATTTCTTCATGTAACATAAACTAAAATCAGTGTTCCACATAATATAAAATATTAAAGTGATTATATTTATTATACCAAATACATTTCTACAAAATATTTGCGTGTTATATATAGTCTCCAAACATCACCACCTTAAGAAACTCACTGTTATTAAGTAGGATCTATTATACCAGAAGGAATTATTTATTCATTGTTTCCAACTAGCTTGTTCCACATTTTCATTGTCTTTTGTGTCGGGACTCAACATAAGTAATACATGTTCGACCACTAGAGGTGGTGATCTTGAACACACTCAAAACCAACCTCTTATTATCTGAACCTCATCTTCACTACTCTAACATTAAAAAACATTAAAAATTAGTGTTCTCTGTTACTATTTTGTTCTGAATAAAAAATAGTTTGTCATTTCAAAAAACTGCTCCTTACCGGGGCTCCATCCGTAACTACCCCATGACTGCCTCCATAGGCCAGCAGATGGCGATCTGCACCAAAGAAAATCTAACTCCGGGACATATTTTCTTAAGAACCTATACTTATGAAAAATTTTATCTTAATGAAAAATATCATAAGGACATAAGAAAATATGGTACACTATTGTAAAGAAAACCAATCAAGCATGAACATCTAGACAGAATAAAATTGAAGGGATGAAAAATGAAATGTAAATGGTAAAAATACATAACCAAGAATAAATATTTACCTAACTGACCAAAAAATAAAAAATCAAACAAATAAGAGAGCCCAAATCATAAATCCCAAGATTTGAACATCATCCACAGTCTATGAATCATGTATCCCTATGCTCATCTATGGTCAAGGATGATCTATCTATTGTCTTCATAAGGCACAACATGTGTGGGAAAACCAATACATGGCTGATTATAATAATACCCAATTGTAAACCCCAAGGGATGAAGGGGGAGAAGTAATTAATACAATAATAGTGGAAATATTGATAGAACAAGGTACATAGAAAGAGTACAAATCAACCCAAGAGTGAAAGTAATATCCTCCTAACAGAATGGAATAGAAATATTGAGTAAGTGAACCACCCATTGAGTCTTTGATTCCCGTAATAGGAGAGTATAATCATCCTTCCATGATAAGATAAAAAATTGAAAGAACATAGAATTCCCAATGCGTCTTTACCTCTATTAGATGGAGTGTATCCAAATCCATATTTTGAATCAAGAAAAAAATAAATATATATATATATATAAATGTTCACTCAATGATTCCAAAATGAGAGAGTAAGGGGATATCCATATAATTGATTAGCCTATGAAATCAGTGTATCCAATAGTTCCAAAATTCTATAATCAATTCCAATCATCCCACATGTCTTCTCGGAACACACAATTCTAAAGAACTCATTCACCACACCTTGATAATATACACAAATGGGTGGCTTTGATTGACTTTAAATATTTTTATGGTGCCTCAAAAATGGGTGTCAGTGGGGAAAACATTCATCTTTATCAAGAGTCCAAATATATGTCAAACTACTTATCATCACTGTGTCACATAGTTTAGGGGTCTTAATTCTCATTGTAGACGACTCATTACCTTTAACAATAAGAGGGTTCCACTCTGATATTTGATGGAGGACCCATGCCCATCCCAACTAGAGAGTTTCACTCTGGTGGTTGATGACCCATTCCCATCCCAGCTGGAGGGTTCTACTATATGTCAGTGAGTACCCATTACCCAATACCACCAAATGGTTCCACTTAGGAGGTCTAGGAATCATGCCTGACCTAGCTAGAGGGTTCCACTCTGATATACATCGAGGACCCATGCCCATCCCAGTTGGAGGTTTCCACTCATGAGTCAATATAGGATCCATTCCCATCTTCGCTGGGGTGTTTTAGTCTAGAAGCCATTAAGGTCCCATTCCCATCCCATTTATAGGATTTGACTTTGGATTCTTCATCTGGTGATCTTTTTTGATCACTATATTAATCGGTGTCTCCTAACAATGTTTCATTCCTATAACATTTCACACCATATCTCAAAATTCCACAACCAAGGGATCCACCTTATTTTATGCATAAAAACACTAAGTATAGGATACTTAGAGGCAAAATATGAGTTCAAATGAATGATATTAGAAGCAAGGATGTTTCCTCAAATTAACCAATAGGGTACACATCATTTGAGGGGGGGGGGGCACACGACATGTGACCCCACTTCATAGCTGAGCCATGTCCCCGGTCGACACATAGGTTCATTATTATGTATCATTACGCGCCTTGTGGGTGGTCTACAAGGTGGGTCCTAGAAAATTAGGAAATCTTTCATGTGCTACTCATCATGTCTATGTATCAGAGTACATGGGAGTGTACCTAACCTTATGTACCTCCACACGGGTTCCAGTCTATGTGACCCATCACATGGGGTTTCCAACCATTTAATGATTATAGGACATGTTAGGGGGACTACACATTCTGTCCTCCTTATTATATCACAAAACCTATCCATCATCGTTGGGGGGGGGGACCTGCCTTGTGTTCTTCGAAGAACATGGATTTTAGTTGAGATTTTGATAAAAATCCAAAATTCAAAATCATGAATTTAATCTATCACTATCTCTTCATATCTATTTCTATTAAAGGCCAAAAATATTGTACCTACCCTTAGATCATATATCATAGTCATTATTAACCTGAAAACGACCGATGTTCACCATTGGAGTATCACAACTCACAAAGAATGCTGTCATGAATTCCATTACCATCGATTTGTACACTAATAAAAAAAATTGTTCTTACTCCCCTCACAAAAATCATAGACTTATTCCTTTTTCATCGATCCATTTTTGTCTCAATGATTCGCCCTAAATCTCGGGGTTCGATCAGACTTTGTAGCACCCATCAATGTCAAACTCAGAACTATGGGGATCCATCTATTGAAGAATATGATACATAAAGGGAAAAAACCAATGTTTAAAAGAAATTGTCAATGCATTATTGGAAAAATAACATTAACTAAAATTTTAGGTTATTAAAAAAATGGTATAAATTTAGATTCTTGTACGTAAGAAAATACAGAGGCTATAGAGAAGCTTAGATCAAAGAAAAACTATCAATATACACAATAAATTTAATCATGGCTGTGGAAAGATGATTTAATGAGACCTACATTAATTTATAATCCATATTTGATGAAGAATTCATCTTCCAATGATTTTATTGGATTTTTTACATTTTTTGTATCATGATCTGATTGATTGTAGAGTTTTATTATCATTCTCCATGATCTTCTAATGGGATGGATTGAAAATATATTTGGAAAATTCCTTGGATTATAAGGAAAACCCTATCCTGTTTTACATAGAAAAATAATTTTAGTTTTTTTATAAAGGATAAATTTATTTTATAAATTAATTAAAAAATTAATTATTTCACTGATTGTAATTCCAACAAGTGATCTGTCTGAACGTGCCATGCCAATTTGTTTTATATCACTCTATATCTAAACACTAGAGACTAGACCCAACTTTGGTATTCAATTTCTGATCTAATCAATCATTTAAGATTTATCCCATTTTATATAAGTGGATAAATTTCTAAAATATAAAATATATAAAATATTTTAGTAATATTAATTTTGGATACACTGGGCCTCAAAATTGCTTGACTTCCCAACGCCTATCTTAATAAATATATATAGAAATATTTCAAATTCTTAGATAAAAAATATTTTTCTATATATAATTAAATATTTCACAATTTTCTTCCCTAAAAAATAATTAGTAGAAAAACATGGGATACTGAGGCCATTATTTTCTCTCTCGCTATTAGGAATTCTCTAGCACATTTATGTGTACAATTGCATGCATACCAAATCGATGTTTCCTCCATGCGTGGTCCACTTCTACCGATCCATGATATCTACTAGGTTCTTCTCAAAGGTGTCTCCATCAAAATTCTATATCTTTCCCGTGTCAATTCATTAAATGGGTTCATGTAAATATTTACTTAACTTTGACAAAAGGAAGATGTCATGCACCTTCTATAGCTATGAGTTAAGGGAGAGGTTGTATGAAACCTCACCATCCACTGCCCAAACTCGAGTAGACCGGTGAACCTCAATGACTGCTTGTCACCCCAACCAAATCTTCACATTCATCATTATGGAGAGACTCTATGGAAATTGTGTCCTCCATTATTTATCTCTAAGGTCTTATGATGGTTATATGTGTAATATTCTTACTTGCTCTAGTATATCCTCATCTGCTAAAAGATGTCGATGACATTCTCTATTATCTGCCCAAACAACTCCAGAACAACTACAGTTGTATCACTGATCTCAATCCAGCATAATGTTTACATATAGGGTCTTATGTGATGGTCCAAAAAAAAATTCATGCTGACGGTAGAGTGGTAGATATTTTTCAACAAAAACACAAAAAATTGTATGGGATCCTCCCTGTTTCGGCTGATGTCGAAGATACAAGATCTATATATATCCTTTAGCACATGAAGAGTGCGCTCGGTTTGCTTCTCAGTCTGGTAGTAAAAGGTTTTACCCATCCATAAATGGGTCCCAAATACCTCTGGTATGCCTCTCCATAATCATGATGTAAACAATATGTCACTACCGGAAAAAAATCTTTGAGGGAACTTCGTGAACATGAATCATATCCCATACATACAACTATCCCAAACTCTCCATCAAAATATACTCCATAATTGAATGGTTGTGTTCCGACTATTTGATTTTTTAAAATACCACCACGATAGCATCATGTATCTTCAAAATATGTTCAATCCCTATCATATTGTCTATGTATATTCCATCCCACTTCCACTTGGGGATATCGAGAGGTTGCAAAAAATGTGATGGGACATTGGGGTCAGCCTATACCCACTAAAAAGTGAGGCATCGAGAGATGAAATCATCAATGATTTATCTCATTTCAAACCAAAAAATATAATTCTTGATGACTCTCTAAATTTTCCTCACACCGGGATGTATTACTAGGAGTGAAGTGTTGAAATCTAAAATCAACTCCTCATGTAGCATAATTAGAACCAGTATTCATCCCTAAAACAAGATAATGTGATTACCTCCTTCAAAAAATCCATCTGGTGATATCCATGTTGATATTTTATCATGTAAGGCATTGTAGTCAATACCCCCCACTGGTACTCTCTTACATACTTGAGAAGCGATGAAGTCAACAACATCGACTAAAAAAATAATATCCCCTCTTTCTCCACCAGGGTCAGCTGTAGTGATGCTAACTACACCGAATATTCCTGAACTTAGAGAGCCAGGATCTTCTTAATAAGGGATCTTCTACAATGTTTATCGTCACTATAGTATAAAATATCTTGATTCCATAGACCTGTAAGACATATAACTATCATCACTGCCTCAAATTCATGTCTCTATAAGTGAATACATACTTGAGACTTTGGTGGCCTGAGTAAACCAAAAAGTACTCTTCCAAAAGGTATTTTATCCACATCTTCAGGGAGAGAACTGATGCTTCCAATTCTAGGTCACATGTTTAATTGTTCTACTCATGGGTTTTCAACTGAATCAACCTGTATGTTATAATTATGAAATGTTGCTTCAACATTCAACTATGATCATATCCTGAGGCATCACAGTACACTACGAACTCCATGACTTCCAATGGTAGTCTCAACACTAGATCACTCGTCAACCTCTTCCCCAACAACTCAAATCCACTATGGCACTATTCATGAAAGATAAAATTTTATGCTTTCAACATTAGTACTGTCAAAGGGGCATCAATTCTAGGGAAGTCGACAAAATATCCCTTGTATTATCCCACCAATCCATGAATGATATATACCTATGACATGTTCTTGGGTGTCTCCCATGAAATCACTTAACCGGTCTTCACTATATCCATTGCTAAATCGTGCTTATAAATGACATTCCATAGGAAGTGAACCTTGTTTATCTAGAATTGACACTTTGAGAGATTCCCATGAAGATGGTTCTCTCGAATAAATTCAGGAACCATATGCATGTTCTGTACCTAAAAAGCATTATAGATGAGTATGTCATCTATTATGACAAAAAAAAATGGTCCAATTATAGCTGGAAGACCTATTTTATCAAAGGAATAAAAATAGTGACAACATTAGTTACACAAAATTGAATCACTAGAATCATGTATTGTCTATAGAAACATAAAAATTCAAACATTGTAAAAAAATCCTTAAAAACCTTCCAACTAGTGGAACCCAGACCTGATGTCGATCTTTGTGAACCATCTTATGCCTCACAACTAGTTGAAGTGGTCACCAATCCTTAAAAGGGGTACTTTTTCTATATAATGGTCTGGTTCAGGTGGTTACAATTCATTAAAATCAATATGTTCCCATCCATATTATTCATGAACAGAATATGAGCTATCTCAGGGGACACACATGGACTAATGATATCATTCTCACAAAGGACCTCTAACTATAGTTGAAGCTCCTGAAGCTTAGTCGATTGCATCCAATATTCTATAGAAGATATCATATGTACTCCTAGATGAAATTAAGTATGAAAATCCATCTCCCATCAGATATATAGTCCCATAACATCCTTACGGAAGTCATCCATACAATCCTCTACAACTGAAGGAACCCAAATGACCGAAGAGCCTACTGTGCCAAGGGATACAAATTCCAACTGATGAATGATAGCTTGCAACCTCATGCTCACTGCATGCACCTATCCATCCATGAGATATCTCTCACTCCAAAAAAGGATAATTTCCTACTATTATGGAGTAGGCATCTGATATCTCTACGGTGGTAATAAATCTCGGATCAACCCATGTAAATCCAATTACATAACCAAGATGAGGTAATAATGTTCAATATTTATGACCAAAAGGTCCCACATGAACTTCTATCCTCTAATAGTTGTCTCTCACTATCGAAAGATGAAATATACAGAAGAATCCTTCCCTGTATGAACCTCTGGACATAGCTATTATCCTTGTGCATCAACTAGGATCTCCATTAGTCTCACCCAGAGTAAAGGGATGAACGAATGACTAGAACCTATTTCTATTAATACAGAGATAAGTGTAGAATAAACAAATATCATACCTTGAATCATCTTGTATGTTGTTTTATCATTGAAATCCATGGAATGTAGCTATTTTTATCCCCATACACAAGCTCCATGAGCTTGATATGAGCCGCATGGTAGTAGTGGGGTGGAAGGATCTCATATCATCGTCCTCCACCTGAGTCTCTTCCTACTCTTCTAACAACTCTACCTTTCTGGGGCCACCCTATCCAGGCCTAAGAGATCCTTGATAATGGTGTTTCCTCTGTCACGGTTGTCAATTAACCACTTTCTTGGGCTACTCAGTAAGCCTTGTCAGGTAATCTTATGCTATGTGACCTCACTAATCACAAGTAAAGAAACAACCACATCAAAGATACCTTGGTGCACTGTGCTTCCACTGAGCACACACTTGAGTCTAATAATGAAAGGATCTACTATGTAAATATCTTGGCGCCCAACATATAAAGCCATTGTAGATGACTAAGCTCTATGGAACCCAATACTAGCTCTAGTTTCTGACGTCCCTTTGACAGAAATCCCACTATCAGCAGTTCTATCTCCACCACCCTTTCATCTATGGTGATGCACAAGGTTACAACGCTGGATTGAATCTCTATAAGGAGTCCCGTATTAATATTTTGTGCTTAGAAGCTGTAATCTCTAATCATGTCAAGGGTGTAAGACATAAGGTGTATGATCCTTTTCACATACTAAGTCACTATCATACATCCATATGGAATGTCTATATTCTCTTATATCCGATTAATAATAATAATTAGATGTAGTACTCATCATGGAATAACTGATGGAATTATTCCAAAGAGGTTTTTGACTCATCAAGCTTCAATGTAACAAGGCTCCACCAACGCCCATCTGATATATGGAAAATGATTGCTTCCAATGCCACAAACTAATCCACCGGTGTCCAAACAAGATTTAAGTTACGTACCACCAACTCTATAAAACCTTATTCTACATAAGGATCTGGCTCATGGTGGAAGATTTGTGGTCTCTAAAACTAGAACTTGCAGAGTGCGCTAAACCTATGCATGTCCTCAGCTTACCTAGTTAGGATGATATGTTGATCGCCAGGGGGAGGTATTGATACTTTACCACCTGTAGGATGGGGATCTTGGCATGGATGCCAAATCAAGGGATCGTTGCTCATAAGGTCTTCCTAATAAACCAGAGCTAGAATCCATGATGTCTATCATTGTAGAGTCTTCCTGAAAGTTATCAAGGAGTGATGTTAATCAATGAGGATATTTATATCAACAAAAGTGGTAATGGCTCAATAAGTATAGTGAAAGACTCAATAATATATGATTCATGTACCATTTATCCCTGTGAAAATTGTCTTAGCATACCGAGTTGACAAGTAAGTATTCAAGGTCCCGATGAATGGATACGTCTGTTGCTACACCATCATAGGATTCCCTATTTAGGGAGATATACTCAACAAACATTGACACTATTTCCCAACCAAATATTCTTAATGGGATACATACAAAAATATCCCAAATAATTAACTTTCTCTAATAATAATAATTTTTCACCCGAACCAAGATAAAGCTCAATCTGAAATTACCCCAATCCCTAATCCATAGGCCATGGGGTGGTGACAAGCACCAAAGGAATAAATAACTCATGAAGGACCATTATTAAGAACCTATACACATTCACACATCCAAATAAAATATACAGTGTAGAGGGAAAGAAGAAAATATGAAACACTAATATAAAGTTAACCATGCATGAGTGAACCTCGAGATAGTACAAAAGTATGATTGTGTAAATTGATAATTAAAGGTTAAAAATACATTCCCAAGTACAAATGTCTCCCAACCTGAAAAAAATATGTAAAGGTAAACAAATGAGATATCCCAACTCTATAATCCCAAGCTATGGACATTATAAGAAGTCCAAACACCCACTATCCCTAAGATGATCTATAGTCATCGTTTAAATGTTCTTCATCTTCATAAGACACAAAATGCGTGGGAAACACTGATGCATGGGTGAGTATAAGAATACCATGTTGGACACCCCAATGGTGGAATTGGGAGAATTTATAGATAAACTAAAATAATAAAATAGTATATATAATAAGGTATAGTGAAAGAGTATAGCTCAAACCGAGTTTAAAGTATTCACATCTAATCAAAAAGCAAAAAACATGGTGAGTAGGAGAACTACCTATGTAGTCTTTACTTCCTATAGTTGTAGAGTATACTCATCCTACCAT
Organism: Viscum album; assembly: GCA_963277665.1. Taxonomy (NCBI): domain Eukaryota; kingdom Viridiplantae; phylum Streptophyta; class Magnoliopsida; order Santalales; family Viscaceae; genus Viscum; species Viscum album. The sequence continues at coordinate 643,431,456 of OY728140.1, forward strand.
GAGCATCTAAACATAGAAATCATGTTGAATAACATACACATATTCACCTCTCCTGGGAGGATAGTATAAAAAATAAATTCTTAAATATAGAATAAATAATATATATATATATATATGCTCATTCAAGGAAGCTAAAGTGAGAGAGTAACAAGATCTCTATCCCGTAGATCATCTCAAGGATGAAGAGTATCCAACACTTCCAATATTCCATCATCTATTCCCAACATCTCATGTTTTTTCTATGAACTCACAAGTCTAAGGAAATCATTCACCACACATTTATACTATCTACTTTGGATGGATTTTACTTTCCCACATGGTTTTTATCACGTCTAAAAAAATGCATCTCTATGTGGACATAATTCCTCTTCATAATGATTCCTAAGAGATGTCAAAAAAATCTCATCGCTTTGCTTCAATGTCGAGGGGCCACAATTATCATGGAATAAGACCCATGACCTGGTATAATAGGAGGGTTCCACTATGATTTTCAATAGAGGACCCATGACTATCCTAGTTAGAGGATTCCACTCTAGTGGTCGAGGACCCATGCCCAATATATATGGAGGGTTCCATTCAATGTAATTTAGAACCCATTCACTGGTATTGTAGGAAGGTTTGACTCCGCAAGTTGAGGATCCTTGCCCAGCCCAGCTGGAGTGTTGAACTCAATCAGTTGTCAAGAACCCATGCTGAGCCCAAACAGAGGGTTTCACTTTATAGTTTGTAGTGGAACCATTCAAATCCCAATTTTAGGGTTTCCATATTGAAGACATCAAGTAACAATACCCAGTACAGCTGGATTGTTCCATTCAAGAATCTATACCTCGTTATCATTTATGATCACTATAATCATCGATTTCATGTTAGAAGGTGTCATGCTATGAACATTACACATTGTATCTTGAAATCCACAACCGAGAAAAACATCATGTTATATGAGAAAAAAACATCGGATAGGCTACTTGAATGACAAAATATGAGTTCAAATAATGGGGATACAATGTTTGGATTTTTTTTTTCTAAAATGTTCCTAGGGGGAACACGATGTCTAAAGGGGACCAAATGACATGTTTACCCACTTCACAATTGTTTATGTCTGTGGTATGCACATATATTCTAGTCCATGCATCAGTACACACCGTGTAGGTGGACTACACAGGATGTTCTATCTAACTAGGACCTAGTCCATGCGCTTCTCACAATTTCTGTTTACTGGAGTACATAGGCTTGTACCAGACCTCATGTACTTCTACATGAGTTCTCGTCCATGTGACCCGTCACACTGAATTTCCAACAGAGGAAGGGGTACACATCATTATAGTGGTACAAAACCTAATGTCCTCTTTATGATTTTCCATACCCTAGTCACCGTAGTGGGAGGGGATAATTTTTTTGTTTTTATCATGGAATAGGGTGTGTAGTTGGTATTTCGATAGAAAACCAAGATCCACAATATTGACGTGAATATTCCATTTTCTCTTCACATCTAGAAAAATATAAGTCCAAAAATTATATATCTAACTATTGATCAGGGATCTCAACCATCATTCTCTAGAAAATGACCATCATTCTTTGTTGGAGTATCACCATTCACTTCACATGCTATCATGGACTCCATATACATTGATTTATTATCAGATAATAAAATCATCCATCCTCACCTAGAAATGATAATGGATCTATGCCCTTCTTGTTGATCTGTTGTTTATTTCTCATTCTCTTTGAATTTGGGGGTTCTATAAAGCTCGGTACCACCTATATATGTTGAACATGGAATTTTGGGGATCCCTCCAGTGATGAACATGAATCTGTGATGGTGAAAAAAAACATGGTTTAAACATCATTGGTCATGAATTATTTTCCAATGAACAAGAAATTTATTATAGGTTATGAAATATAAAAAATAAATTTATATTCTAGTAAATAGGCACACGTATAGGCTATAGAGGGGTGTAGACCAGAGACCAACTATCACTATACTATATAAATTTCATCAATGGAATGAAAACACTGATTGACGAGTCCTACCTCAATTCTAGATCGATCATTGACGAACCAAATTTCCACCAATATGTTGAGTGTAGATGACATGTTTGCTCCATTCAGATTTGATCGATTTGGTTGGTTCATCAGCATTCATAGTGATCCGCCAATAGAAAGGAGATATCTCTTTATAAAATTCCTAGAATTATGATGCTAAACCTAGGAAATTTTCCATTATGATATATTTATAGATATTATATCTTGGTCGAATGAATTTGATTAATTAACTAAATATTTTATTATTTTACTAATCGTACCACCAATGAGTGAGGGGTACAAACATCCCATGCCAAATTATTTTAGGTCGCACTTTGGATAAACAAAATATTCTAGACCCAAATGGGGTCACATATTTCACGGAGGATCAATATTTTAGGATTTATCCCTTTTTAAAAAATAATTTTTTCACAAATAATATAAAATATATAAAATATTTCTATAAAATTAATTCTGGGAACACAAGGCTCAGAATCGCTTGTCATTTTAGCACCAAGATATGGAAATATATACTGAAAAAATTCATATTCTTAACAAAAAAAATATGGTATCTATAGACTATTTATTTCATCTAGGTCAGTTAGTCATTAGGATAATGATGTGTTCTGTGTCTCCCTGAACATGATAAAATAACCTGGGTATCAAAATATGACCATTTGGGAAAAGTTTCTCACTCAAAATCAATCAACCACATATAATAGATTTCAAATGAGAATATGGATTGACTAATACATAATTTTAATTTATACTCAATTATACAAACTATTCAATGATATTGAAAAGTAATGTAAAATAGTAGAAAAAATGAACCATAACTCAAAATAACCAATTCATCATATGCATGAGATGAAAAATAGTCAACAACACATTTTATTCATGGAATTATGAAATACCATAAATACAAAATAGAAGATAAGAAATTTAATATAAGGTTCACAATGATTCTATAGAAACCCTTAACCACCAAGGATATTGGATGCTCCAATTCAGATAAACCTCAATGTGACATTCAATCACTACCCAAAACATAGACAGGAGGGATACCAATTATCAAGTGGAATCACCATGTGTATGGAAATCCATAAACTATTGTTGTCCTATAAAATAATTCTTCGTATTCCCAATGGAATTTGTAGGTAGTGAAAACCAGAGCATAGTGAAATTCTTTGACAATTTTATGTAATAAAATTCTCCATGTAAATCATTATTATATGTTTGAAAAAGAAAAATCCATATTATTTTAAAAAATAAAATATTTTTTATTTCATTAAATAATTATCCATTTTATATGAATAAATTACATATAATAATCATCAATAGATTATTAGGGAATAATATTATTAATAGTATCTGGCTCAATAAATAGGAAATATGAAAGAAAACATCCCATTAAAAACAAATCAATATTTCATCATAATGATAATTCATGAAACATGGGGTCCATTAACCTATAGGTTCCAACAATACTAGGACTCACTCATGTAACACTAAAGGACATATGTGATCCATAATAAGAAATATAACCCATGCCTCTCAAGTTTACAAGAATCAACCACAATATTGAATCATACCAAAATCTATGGAAGCATATATCCAATCACCCACATAACTAAGGGTACCCACGTGAAACTAATAACCAACCCACATATGTCACACTCAATGAAAAATTTCAAAAAATAAGCATCATATAAAACCATATCCGAAATAAAAATAACCATCAATCAAATACCTTGTTCTTCTTTAAAACCACCTTTTAAACCCATTTATAAATATACCATCATTGATGACATTTTCTAGTCAAGAATTCATTTGAGACACTACATCAATCATAAATAGGGCATGAATATTTTTTCATTTGAAAACCTAGTTGAAAACACCTTTTATTTAAAAGAAACCTATAACCACACCAAATTATCACATGAAATCCTATAAAAAATCCATATATTTTTATAATCTAATTTATAATAGAGGAAAACCATTATTTATTGTATACCATGGGATAATAACATTATTTCAGGAAACCTATCTCGCAATCAAATTTAAAATTTTATCTTTTTTTAGAATCCATATGAATTTTTTTGAGGGGATCACTAATAACATTGATTGAAATGAATAATCACTAGTAAATACCAATAACCTTATCTTCGTCTCCCATGGACACCTTGGTTTATGAAATTCAAAAGATAAGGAAAAAATAAGTCAATATAGAGAGAATAAAACCTATAGAAATTACACCTAACCTTGAAGAAATTCTTCAAGGAAGTGATGTAAACCAACATGTATTAATGGGTATCCCCCCGAAATATGGTGAGGTAACATGTGTGATGGGGTGTGAATGATGGAGGTGGGGGTAAAATTTAAAAAGGTCAATAGTGTAACCTTAGACCTTTTAGTGCATAGGAAATATCCCATAGTTTTTTTACAATGTTTTCTACACACTACGTCAACCATGGAGGTCCCCACTCTGAAAACAAGCTACTTGGTTTTTTGATAACTTCCAATTTTTGTATATTACCGTGAAATATAAATAAATATTGATATCATATTTTCTTATACCACATTCATACCATTATAACTAACCATGCACTAACCATAGACCCGAGATAGATTTCTTATAATTTTCATGACTTCAACCCCAAACTCTCATAAACACTATTCAAGATTTAAATGAATAAAAAACTCAAGATAAATATATTTATATGACCCATTGTGTGTTAGAAATACATTATTAAATTACATAATTAGAGTTTATTATAATTCTAACTTTCTCATCTTAATGAAATTTGAACCTTGTTTTGTATTAAAAAAATTTCATTTCTATATCCACATCCATAAATACTTATTTAAACTATTTTTAAAAGGATAATAGAATTATTATCATAATACTAATTGATAAGGATGATACTGGGTTATTCCTAAATGGTAACACTCTACATTTTACTCTTCTATTGTATTCTGTTTTTCAAAATCATCAGTATAGGTTTCAGAATCTATTATCTCCTCTTCTTATTTGTTCTATAGATTTTTCATAAAAACATCCACTTAATCAACTTAATTAATTATTGTTGTTCGATCCTATATTAGTGTTATTTAATTTTAAATTTAATCAATTTAATACTCAAATAATTTGACCTCTAACTTACTATTTATACCACCTCTAGCTCTCTATTTAATAATGTATTTGGCTTTATCATCAGGGAACTCATCTGATTTAAATACCTCCATGATTAGTTTCCTTACGAGTGGACATCATTATATAAATAGTCATGTCATTGTTATGAGGGAATATTAATATGTTCTATGGCATGGTCTAGTGTTTCAAAAATTTTGCAGATGTGGCCCTAAATCTTATATTAAACTCACATCTTGACCTTACTAATATATTATACCAAGAAATCCAATTTCATCACTATATGAATTTGGCCAATCAGCAAGAAATATTTCTACAAAAATGTTGAAGATACCCAATCTTTAAAATATTAAACAAAATTCCATTAAGAAAACTAAATAAATACATATGGATACAGAGAGTATGTGACCTAATACATTTTTTATTAACCAACGCAATTTCATTGAAGCTTAGAAAAAAAAAATGACCAGTCTCACAGTGGTCATTACATACTTTGTTATCATATTAGAATTGAATTTTAATAATAGAAAATAAAATTATGTAAACCTACATAAAAGTTTTTTAAAAACTAATAGTACACTATAATTACTCATTAGGAAAATGAATATGGAATTCAATGATCAGATATTTGCATCAATTTTACCAGAACACACCTAAATAAAATTATGGATGAATCAATTAAAAAAAATAATATTTAAAGGATGATGGAAATAATGTGAATCCTAATATTGTTAACTTTAATTGAGAAGAAGATAACATCACATAAAATAAAAATTACATTGTTATCCATAAAACATCATATGTTATATGCTCTACCTCTCAGTAAAGACTATAATAACCAATTTCCACTGATCCATCTCTATAAGTTATCTATAACCAAACTAAACAAAATAATATTAATCTCATTGAAAAAGGAGGTGTTACTATAGCTCTCACTCCCCTAATTCCCTCAAATGTACTTTATTTCATCCCACAACCACCGGTAGTCTCTCTAGTAAATGGAAAATCTAACATGGATTCAACTTAGTGAAATAAAATATAGGATCAAAATCATATAAAATAGAAAAAAATAACACATGTCAAACATACTACCTCTAGCCAATTTCATCCCCTCTTTCGAAACAATGGTTCCATTAGAATAAATGGTCCTCAAAGAGGGAACAGGTGAATTAGTAGACACATAAAATCTCTTTTTAATTAATTTCACCTTTAATTAAACCTATTATACATATTTATTCATAATACACACATTCTTTTATCTGAAAATCATACTTGAAATAATACAATAAAAATTTATTAAGAACAAACACAAGTATAAGTTCTGGTATAATGACATACTTTATTCCTTGATTGGTTATACACCCTATTCAAGTATTCACATATATAATCAAATTTCCATGATTTCACATGGTAAGTGCTTCACATACCATAACTCGATCTGAGTTAGACTGATCATATCCTAGGTCAATTCTCACATGCCACTTTCCTTCCTCCCATTATAATCATCTTTCTATTGTCTCACTAAAATTATTTAATAATTTTACACATTAATCATTGAGACCATGATGATCTCCCTATACACCAAATTGCATGTCTGTTAGATGGATTCACACTATATATTTTCAGTTTTTTATTCTAAATTATTCAATAAATTATATATATGATCAAAATTGAGATTTTATAACATCCAAAAAATAGAGAACCATTATCATACACCCACACCTTTAATTTTCATCAGGTATTTTGTATAAAAATCAATTTAGTCTTAGTTCATTACTCAATTTCACAATCTTCTTACTAAATCTATTTGTATTGTTGTCTCACATTATGATATTTTATGATATTTTATATCTAATAAAAACTAATATTTTTTTAATGATGAACACCAAAATAAGGGATCTTATGAATCAGGTTGTCTTCCGAAACTATTTTCTTCTTCTCAATATTTTGTAACCAATGAAGTCCCCAAATTATCCTCTTCTAACTATTTGAGTTCTCTCAAAATTTTCTCATAATGGTTGTTATCACCTTTTAATAATTAATTAATTTAGCATGAATTGGATTATTCTAATTATTATAATTACACTTATTCATCTACATATTATTATTATTATTATTATTATTATTCTTTTTCTTCTTATTTGAGTGTTCATTAGGACATCTTCTAGTAGAACAACTTTTAAAATATCAATTCATGAACACAGATTCTATCATTGAAATTTTTTCTATTATATATAGTTCATTTAAAAATATTAAATCTAAAAAATACCTAAAAATATCATAAAATTGATTCTGATGATCTACTCATTTAATATATTAAACATGGATCTCTCAAACAGTGGCCATTTTGGTTCAGGTGTTTTTGAGAATCTAGTGGTTGTTGCCTGAAATTAAAAAATAGAAATATCATAGTAAATGATTATATGAAAATCACCATCATATGTCAGAACCATGATTCTCATGATATGTTTTTTCTATTTTAATGTATTTCTTAATGAAAATGCTATCGAAGACCACAATTTTATTTTTTTCTAATATTTCTGGGATGAAGTTAATTTATCTTCAGAATAAATATCCTATAGGATTGGGCTCTTCTTCCTCGAATCCTAGCCTTTATTTCTATAATAATATTATATTTACAATAGTTCATATGTTATTTGAAAATCATTATATTTTTAAAATTTTAAATCAAGTAGAGTATAGATTTCCGTTAATTATGTATACACTTTTGGAATGTCATCCATTATTTAGCCTCATTAAAATATCCTCATATTGAATTTCTTTAATGATTTAATGTGATCTCTTTCCGCAATTTATATTCATTTATAGTATTATAAATAAAATTTTACTATATTATATTTTATCAAGAGATATATTTTGTGATTACAATAATTTTAAAATTATCAAAACTAGACCAGATCATGGATTATATAATCTTTATGATGTTTTTTATTTAATGAACAATATTTTCATCAAATGATTTGAATTTATCCCCAAAATACGATTATAATAATTGTATATAATTCACCCAAGACATAATGGAATCTAGGTAATGTGAATGCAATATTTTTAAATGTAGACTTATATATGAGTTGTATTTCATAATATGTTCATTCACATAACATAATTTTGATACATCATGTTCCATTATTAACTCTTCTGAAGGAATATCATTCGGGTATAGGGATTTGAATTTAGTTATATAGAATATTTCAGCTATAAGGATTCCTATATGTTATCAAGATACATTATTTAAAACCACCTATGTGTCATAGGTTCCCTTACATCAAGAATAACATATGAAAAATAGGGAATTATTATATGTTGTGACATTGGATTTATGGATTTTCATATGTTTTGGGTGTCTTTTATGTAACAGTTTTAATACATAGAACCTGTACATAAGTGATTTTTTCAATTTTTCTATTTAATTTAAACCATGGATAATCCCTCTATTCTACATACCTTCTAAATCATACATAACTACATCAAATTGTTTTTATAAATTTATGATAATTTATCAAATAATATCAGAATTATTAACATGTAATTTGATGTAAATAAAATTACTCTTAGTTGAGTACATAAATATTCCGCACCACACATCCAAGTTTATATTTAGTTCAGCCATCATCTATGTATATTTTCCCATCATTTCTAATAGGTTTATTCACTAGTTAAAATGGATAGATTCTCCATTATGATAACAATTTAATCATTTATTCAGCTAGCAGTTCACTCTAAAAACAACCTATAATTAATGTTATTCACAGAAAGAAATTTAATCACTTATCTTATTGGAATATTAGAGATTTTATTTTTTTACAACATAGTACATTATTTATAATTAAAGAGTAATCCAAGAATAATCTAATTTATGGGACACCTGGAATTTTCATAGCTATATATTCCTTGCAAAAACACTTCTTCTTTATCTATAATTCATAAAAGCATCTATTCTTCTATAATTGGTTGTTCCTCAGTCCATTTCCCAATTCATTATCACATTTTATTACATTTAAAATATTGATTTTATAACATATCCAACAATTTTTGGTACATCAATCTCCCCTATATATTTATTATTTCTAAATACACTTTTTCATTGAATATATTATACTCTTCATAAATGGATTAAAATTAAAAGGGTATAAAATTATTCTCACGTAATTTAACATCATAAATTATGATAAATAATTAAATTTCTTACACCATTAAATTTATGATAACACATTATATTGATAAAACTTGATAGTAGAACAATAGGTAGTACAAGTTATGTTTAAATTGCAACAAATTAATATATATATATATATATATAAGGAATACATTCTAAAATTCCCCTCACTTATAAATTTTCTATCCTGAAATATTTTATATACATATTAACTTCATATAGACTATGAAATGTACTACTTGAGAGAAGGGTGGAATTGTGAGATATAAATTCGAACATATTACTCTTGATACCATTTTTTTAATAAAATCAATTTATAACAATATGGTATTCCCTTCAATAGTTTCTGAGCATATTCAGTAATTATATAATATAAGGGATTGATTATGTGTCATTTCTAAAACATTTCTTGTTAAAACATAAATAAATTCTAGAATAACATCATCTAAATTGAAGTGGAATCTCATATTCCTTAGTAAGTTTCCAACAAATAACCAACACAATGTTTATTATTGCCTATCCCTGTATTGAAAACCTGTTTGATTAATTCAAAAAATAATTTTTTCAATAATCTAACCACTATATGATACTGAATGATCTACTAATATAAATTTTAAATGAATAATATATCCATGTGAATGAACTCACTTTAAGGCGCACATCAAAATGACCATGTTCTAGTAAATATCATGGCCTCTTTTGTTAGTTAATCACTCCCCCTCAATAATACAAAAAATATAAATAATTTCAATAAAATGGGAGTGATGATCATACCTAAAATATATATTTTATTTACAAATTAATTTAATTATATATTCAACAATAGTTCATATATATCTAGAATATTGTATTCATGGAGTTGATTTTCCTCAAGAGAATCATACAAAAAAATGAAATTAAATCCCCTTAACATTATAAAACCATTTGATTAATTTGGGAATGATGTGGATCTCTCAAAGACACCTAAAAATAAAGAGGAGTGTTGAATTTCTTCGTACACTTGACATTAACTTATTGAAATGTTCATTCTTGATGATTTTTATGTCCATGTTTTTTCCCTTTGGTATGTTTTTTCTTCTTCCCCATTTTATTTTGATCCTTAGTTTGAATGTGATTCTTTTTATGCACCATAAAAATATTTTCACCTTTTAATGGTTCTAAAACCTCCATGTTTTTCATCCAAATTCATCTACATTAATCATATATCATTTTTCTCAGGTAATTTTGTATTTTTATGTGTGAAAATATTCTTTATAAAAATATATGTTTCTTCTATGGATGAATTATGATTTCCCATTCCCATTTTGTTACTCTTTTTGTATTGGAAGAATTTTCATAAATTTTATGGGAATATTCTATGGAATGTATCACCTTCCATAATTGATATATCTTTTCTTGTACAGAAACTTATTTGGTAGCATCTTATACATTCCAACAAATATATCTAACACTATACCTATATTGTTATATATATCCTTGGTTGAATTATTTTTTTATATTTATCTATCTAGCTTAGAATTCCCTGGATTTTTATAATAATCTATTGTTTGGACAGTCATACCATAATAGAATTTTCATATACAATCTGTCGTGACAAACATCTTTGACATCATTTTAAAACATCTAAATGTATCCTCATTCTATTTTCTCTTCATAGATATCCAACTCAAAGAGAATTCACTCTCATTCTTCACGTACTTAAAAAAATATTATATCAATTATTCTAAAATAGGATCATATCTAGATGTATTTTTTCATAATTCATCATATCAATGACAACTAATCTTTCATAGAAAATACATTTTTTCAATTATATCATTATTATTCTTAAAATATATATTTTTCTTTATATAAGTTTCCTTATTCCCTTCATCTAGTTTATTTATTCATTAAAACAAGATACCTTTAACTATATGCCTTATAAACACTAAAAAATAAAATATTATAAAAAAATCATTTTATGTGTGTCTAGACCACCAAAATACTCACCCATGTCCCCCAATTCTCTTTATTTTTATTATAGTCACAATATTTTTAAATTGAAAATTTATTTGTATATAACTATTTTCATAACTTTTAAGGTTATTTTTTGGATTTAACACAATTTGATAAACTCAATTATACCCTTGAAACATTGGTAGTTTTCCCAATATATTTTATCTTCCTCATTTTTATATAATAATTATTTCTTGATGAATTATTGAAATGTATGATTTAGTGAAATCCAATTTATATTCACTTTCTGTTACCCTTTAACATGATCTATAATTGAAATTTACTCTACAATAAGTCAATATCAGTTTACCACTATATTAATTTCCTTTTTTATATAGTTACATTAAAAAATATGAATGTGATTAAATATATTCACCATTATTTAATAATATTTGGTTTGTATTAACTTCAGATTCCACATTTTGATTTCCTACATTATTCATTTCTTATTTACTGAATGTTTCCCAACCTCATCATACATTATATGCTCTTCATATCCCCATTTCTTCTTATGATCACAATCCTCATGCATGTTGGAAATTTCATATTGTAAAATCATAGGAACATTAATTATTTTTTCCTCCACATCATGCTTTGTATCATTGAAATTAACTGTGACAATATATAACATCTCTACTACATGTATTGATTTAGAATTTGATACCACAAACACATCCTTCAGAAACTATTATTTTCAAATATTATATTGATTGATAATATCAATTATTTCATAGTGATATGGTTTCATCATTTTATCCATGTTTCATTGCGAGGGTGTTTTATATGTCAACCATTACATCCAGTGTAATTTCCATGGAATAAAATTATTCGTATGGCTATAATGTTTCATCAAATATTTTGTGATAAAAGAAATAATATAAGAAATGAATTAAATTGTAACATTAATAGAACAAACTTTCACCCGAGAGTAAAATATATTCATTTTTGGTTCTCTTCACATTGTTAATAGCTTGAACAAGCACCATTATTGGAATAAATATTATCAGAGTTAATAAATTAATTAGTACTAATATTATTATAACTATATAATGGGTTTTCCATCTCATTATTGGATATTTTCCCATATTTGACTCCTATTTCTTCATCTTGTTTTCGAGATTCTTGGATGTGACTTTTATATTTAGAGTGAGAGGAATATTAACAAAAATCCCTACATATAGCTAATTAATTTCGAAAATTGAATTCCCTCTCATCATATGGATCATTTAAGAAGGAACCTAGGTTTTATAAAATAATATTTGATGTGATAAGAGGATTGATGGACCATAGAGTGTGGAGGGTTGAATCATTAGGTACATAAAATATTAAATGAATTATTTTCGTTTTGGTTCAACCTCATAGAATTATTTCTTCTTCATCAGCTTCATATCGCAGCAAACAACATTACTCAGATAATAAAATAAATAAATAAATAATAACATAAGGATTTATAGTTTCAAGTATAAATATATATTCCTACCCATTATTAGTTATGCACCCAAATCAAGGGATACACACAGTAATAAAATGTCACCCATTATAAGTGGGTGATTCTTCACCCAACATAACCAAATAAAATTACCACTGTTGATCTCTTTACTAGAGTGTCAAAACAATTTTTCTTTATCTCCCTAGATATATCTTGAAATTTTCTCACTAGAAAACTTCAAAATACCCATAGTGTACTAACTAATATGATTTGAGATCTCAATGCACATCTGGAGTCACATATATTCTATAGATTAACACAATATATATTCATGTGTCTCTAGAAAAGACATTATTTAAAGTAGATATGTAGATAAAAAATGTATTTAAAACAATGAATAGTTTATATGATACTTATCATAATCATATTATTATAATGATCTAAATTCATTAAGAAACTAAATTTTTTTGTCAATTATCACAACTCAACTTTATATAACTTCCACTAAATATTGTCAACTATCTATCACACTCTATGATATCCCTTGAATATTTATATCTAGTAGATTTTGAAATTTTCGTATACAAATCACTAAATATGAGAACATATATGGCTTCTTATCTTTATGTACTATTATATTATTCTAATTTTTTTTCATGAAGTATGTTACGAAATCTTATTATTTTACTATTTTGAATATCTCAAATGTATCTCAGATAAATTGTTGAATCCTTCTTCATTGCCATTATTATTACATGAAGTATATTATTAGTCTTCTTATTCTTCTTTGATTTTTTTCTATGTATTGTACAAATAAAAGGATCTTGGATTCAAATTTATCTGACACAAATTTTTCATAGTTATTATTTTTTCTCCATTCATATGTAGGTCACATCAAATAAAATTTTTCAAATGAAAAATATGGAAATTAACACAAACAATAGTTCCCATAATCAACTCATATAATTTCTTAAATTTGGGTGTCTCCCATAAAACAAATTTCGGTATTGGTGGTCATGATATTTTGGTTCATGATTCTTTATTTTTTTAAGAATAAAAATATCACAGTAGAGGAATGCAATAAAATCCCCAACATAGGTCATACCCAGATTCAAATGATATTCTTTTTCCTTTTCAATAGTTTCCTCATCAAAATGACATAATTAAAAGTAGCTTTATTTACATTCCATTTTCGACTGACTATATATTCAGATCCAATCACCAGTAGAAATATACCCTTCCTCCATAAATCCAAAACATTCATTTTCAATAGTATTATAAATTATAAATAAATTTATTAATGTTTTGTAACTCATTTAATTTCATATTAATATAATAATATGAAATTCATTATAGATTATAGTTGAATCAATAATCACTTTTAGTAGATCTAACCTCCATTAATATTACACAAATGACATTAGATCATAATTAGGTTATGGTTTGATATACAACATCGATTTTATGAATTTTCATCTATCTTATTTATGAAAATACAATAACATCATTTTATTATTTAGGAAATATATAAATTACTTCCTCTTATTTTATGTTTATCAAAATTGTCTAGGATCATTAGTCATATATGTTCCTTGTTTTTTTCATGAATATGGCTTTTAATTATCAAATAATTTTTATTTCTCCAAATAATTTAATATTATTGAAAATATTTAGTTTTTTCCAATTATTTTAGGGAAAATAAATTATGTAAAATTAAATATTTTCTACAAATACCCAAAAACTTGGAAGGATTACTCTATGTAGAAATTAATTTATTATGATTTTGATACATGATGCTCTAATAGAAATTTTCTTATGCGGTTCTCATTTGTGTATGTTGATCTCAATTTAGATACATAATATATTTTGGATACATGGATTCTCATATTTTACCAAAAATAATTATTTCAAATACTATATATTTTTAATATTCTCTTACAGTAATCTTAACATATAAATTTTTTTAATGGGATGGAGTCTCAGACATGGTGACTTCGTTTATATAGAGACACCTACGTTTTCGAGTTCAAATACATGCCCATTCACAAACGTGGAACATATAATAATTATTATTTATCTATTTTAATTATTCCACACCAAGGAGCATTTAGTTTTTGTCTATGCATTTTAAATACTCATAAATAGTGAAAATAATATTTTATAATTTATGAAACATTCTCAAATAACATCATTATTTTTTCCATGAACTATGTAGTAAATAAAAAAAATTACATTTAATTCATCAGTATGGAATACTGCACTTCCACCACTAATATTTGTTCCTCATTTATCCATGTTTATTTCATAATTTTTTTGATGCTATATTCAAAGGTTCACATGAATAGATTATACACTAATATTATAATTGAATATGGGATTTAACAATCTATTCATGATGAAAACACTAGCTCTTTCAATTTATGAACTACAATATATAATTCACATATATTATGGTATTAAAAGATACAAAATATTCATTTAAATTATACATTTTAATAAACATAAATAATTATAAAATAATCATCTTAACTATGATTTTTAGGAACCCATCAAACCATGTATTTAATGTATCCAACTATCCTTCTTTACCCATAATTCATGGTCAGCAACACTTTTTATCAAATGGGTGGATACTCATTGCATCACCAATATTATATTTTCATTTATTACATTGATGAGAGTAATTGAGAAGAAAATCAAACACAATTTTGTATAACATACACTAGCCACTTATAGGCAAGTTCTCATTAATAATTAATAAAATAAAACATTAGAAGAGGGAATAAAAAGAAATATTTAATTAAATATATTTATAAGTAATAAAATTATTTAATGTGGTTCTTTTGATAACCAAAATAAGAGTTCCATCATTGATATAACACATTTTTACATAGTACACATCTAAATAAAAGATTTATTGTGAGTTTTTCACATTATTACTTTTCGAATATCATTATGTTTGTAGTTTAAAATAATATAGAACAAATATTTCATATAAAAACCTTATAAAATATCAAGGATACATCTACTCAATTCCCATTTTTTCAACAAAAAATGAATCCTTAAATTTTAACATTTATTTCATTCAAAAAAATTAGTTCCTTAATGATTCATCCTCATAAAATAAAAACAAACCATGGTATATATCATACTCATCATTATTTCTAGAATAAAACATTAGAAAAGTTGGGGTAAAATTATTATATTAATGGCTAAGAATAGAATGAAACCCATTAGTCAATTATAAGAATCATTAAATACCGTATATGGTCATCCTTTTCATAATATGTCGTGACATCAAATAATTTGATACATTCAAAAGAAATAAATTTAGTTGTTAAATGATTTAATGAAACTTGTTATAAGAAATAATAAAGGATAATTCATAATAATGAGGGTTTCTTATAAATCATGAGAAAACATGAATACATTTTTGTAGAAACAAAATTTTATCCCTTAAAGGTTGCTTAATATTTTCTTTTAAAAATACCTTATTATCTTAGAAAATGAAATAAAAAACATCTATGAACACTCATTTAAAAGTGTATAATATTTATATAGGTACCGTAGAATAAAATCATTATAAAAATATTATAATTATTCATACAAAAAATCTGAAAAATAGAACAACTAATATATCGACTAATGATAAAAAATATTCTATGTGGAACAAAACAATAACTAAACGCATTAGGGAGTTATATCTAGCTTTATCATCAGCATGAATAATGTACATGTACAATTACAAAACTAAAACACATAAATTCATTATTTCCCATCATAAAATACCATAAATTATTTTGTTAAACACATATATAGAATCACTTTCCCGATTCTTGTAATTATAAGGATAAAAATCCATTTTCTAAGAAAATCCATAAAATATAAATTCCCAGATGAATTGTAAATAAGTTATTATTTTGAGGAAAAATAAAAATATATAGAGAAATGTTTCTAAATAATTATAATGATGATGATTGGAAATTTTTATCAAATCAAACACATTAAAAAAATATTCCTTTCACACTTTTCTAAAATTATAAAAAATCAAATGAGTGTAAAATGTTTAAATATTAATTATAATCATTTTTATGGATGTAGAAAATGGTTTAAAATGAATTTTAAAACAAAATTAACTAACTTTTTTACAAAACAAAAATATTAAAATGAATATAGATGTATATGAAAAAAATAAGAAAATACACTAAGACATTCAAAAAAAGGATTTGATGGAAAATACCTTATATCGAGTGTGACCCTCCATATACAAACATTAACCTCTATTTAATAAACATATAATAATTTTTCACATTATTAAGAATATGATTTAATTGTATAACCTTATAATTAA
This sequence comes from Viscum album, assembly GCA_963277665.1. Lineage (NCBI taxonomy): Eukaryota > Viridiplantae > Streptophyta > Magnoliopsida > Santalales > Viscaceae > Viscum > Viscum album. Next base: position 643,448,581 of record OY728140.1, read on the forward strand.
CTATTATATTTCACTTATTTTTATTTAATATATCATTATTAAGTCAATAACATTACTTTTGGACATTTTGGGGATGTTCAATTAATAATTGTAATATAAAATTAGTTGTTTGACCATGGTCAAAGGTTCATTGTTCTAAAAATTAAATAATATTAGGAATGAAATAATTATAATTTTTATAAATTAAATATTCTTTAAAAAATACATGACAAAGGGACACAAAAAAATTAGACCATATTATAGAGGTCATAGATCACATGTACGAATGAGTGATGCTATAATTTTCCAACAAATGTAAGGGTAATTAGGTATATGAAAATTATTTATTTGATAACTCTTAATTTATGATATATTACATAAATAAACTAATAATAGAATCCCAAAATATCATTATGTCTAATTTCCTTGTGTAAATAGATACATAACAGAAAATCATGAAACAAGGGTGCAAAAATATTATTGAAAAACTCCAAAACAGTCCCTTATAATCCATAAATATTTTAATACTACTAGGGATAACATGAAGAATGTATATAAGATATGGGTTATCTATAAGTCATAGAAATAGAATAATCAAATAATTACAGGACGAATGTAATTTATGTGATTCAAGTGTCATTTCAACGTGACATAAAATCGGTGATTTTCATGAAAATGAACATCAAGGAATAATATAAGATGACATAACCATGTAAAAATAGGATTGTGGAATGAAAATAAAACATGACATTATAATAAGAGTTCAAGAATATTATCCAAGACATGATAACATGATTTTTCATAGATAACCTATTTTGCACATTACCTAGTACCACATTAGATAAAAACACTACATAATGTATTAGAAGGTAAAATAATTCCAGGCCCCCATCACATATCTATCATGTAAATTAATTTCTCAGAAACATTAATCCTACAACATAAGTATTTATTTTATATATTTTAATACCATAATTAAGGAAATTATTTTACATAAATATTTTTACCAAATAAATTAATTATGGGTATGTCAAATTAAATACCCTTTAGTGTAAATATGGATGGTTATACATAACCCAATTCTTTGGCATTTAAAATTACAAGATAATTTTGGATAAATAATTAGTGTACATGAATGTTTATGGAAGGGATTAATGCTAGTTAAATTGAGTCTATCATAATTTTGTCACAATAAGGATAGTAATGGTATGTGTAAAAACATAATAAAACATGAAAAATTGGATATAAAAATTGATAACAAAGTGAATATTTTTGAATTATGAGGGGGAGAACATACCATTACCTTGAGATAGATATTATAAAAGTTTTAGAGGGAATTTTTATGGACTTGGGAACTCATTTATAGGGATTGATATAGTTATATGGAGATAAAAAATATACCTAGTCATTTTTTGAGTGGAGATGTGTGGGTGTTTGGGTGGGTACTTAGAGAGTTTGGAATTATTGGAGGGAAATACTATGTATAAGTATTAGATAATGATTACAGTAGATTTAATTGGTTTAATTTTTTAGTTGGACATGTGAAAATTTCCATAATTTTATGCAATTTCACACAACAATTACAAATAATGAAAATCTACCTTCTGTTATATCTAAAATGATCTTGTTGTTGGGTTTTTAAATTTTAATTTTCAATGATACATAGTATAAAATGTATAAATTAAAATTTTTCTTCTACGTGAACTTCAATGTCCATAGGTTCTGATAAAAATATATTATTCGTTGAAAAAATATTATAAATTGAATATTTGATTATTCTAATAAAATTAATTTTTGGGATCAAGTCACGAGTATTTCCTTTTATAATGTTAATTGGGTTTTACTATGACCTTTTCATAATAAAACCCTTTACGAGTAATTGAATAAAATAATGCAAAAAAATATTACCTTAGAGTTTTTGGATATAAGGTATTCATCTTTCATACCGAAGAAGAGTTATCTAAATGTTATTCAAAAAAATTATCAGTTATTTTTTTGGGTTTCAATAACTAATAATAATTATGGATTTTAAATAAAATAACTACAATTTTTAAGATATTATTCATGTAATGAATAATGAATATGATCTTATTTATTCATTATAAAATTAAAAAAACAATATGGAATTTTTTCCAAGAATATCTATATTTATTTATGAAAATATAATCCACAACTAATGATTTTAAATCCTATAGTGGTAAGACCATCATATTTTTAAAATCTAGAATTCACTACAATAAAAAATGTTCATCTGATAGATGAAGTTTATATTTCCTATCTACTTAAAAATTATTCGTTCATAAAGACTCCTCATTTTGATAAAAATATTGATGATATGAGTCTTCAAATTCAAAATAGAAGTTAATTGGGAAATATGTTTGAGAATAATTCTATCTTATTGCAAATTGAATCTAAAATAGATGATGATGGTTTAGGTGGTGAATTTCAGATATGGTACATTCAATGAGCACCAAATATATTTGATCAGAATCATTTCATGACAATAGTTGAACATCCTACCAATCCCCTAATAATTATATAAAAATGGGTGTTTCAAAACAAAATTTATGAAAATTTAATCATTTGTATAAAAAAATAAAGACTTTTTAAAAAATGTTTTTCGAGTATAATTAATAGATTATGGTGAAAATGCTTCCGTCGTATCCATATTAAGATCATTTAGAATCGTGTTATCCTTTATAATAAATCTATATTTTACCTTAAACCTAATAGATTTTACAAGTACATTAAAAAATTCTTATGTTCAAGTGGATGTTTCTATTTGACAACATCTTATTTTAGATGATACTAAATTTATTGAATAATTATTTAAAAATAATAAATAACTTTTCCAACTTAATACATCCCGTAGTGAGTATTATAGATAACTTATTCTCTACTTATTTCAAATTAATTTTGATATATGAAGTGCTTTACCCAATATTCTTATAAAGAAAATTTTCTAAAAATCCATTATTGTTGAAATTTATGTTGATGACATTATTTTTGTTTCAACTCTATAATCTCTTTTTTATAGTTTACTTACATATTAAAAATGGTTTTATAATGATCAGGCTAGTACAACATAAATTTTTTGTTTGTTTTGAGATAATTCAAAACCCAAACAAATATTTTAACTGAATATAAATATATAAATTATATGTTAAATAATTTTGGTATTGAAAATTAATAAAACATTTTTACTCCTTTTAAAACATCTATAAAACTCGATCTTGATAAAATAATTAAATTTGTAGATCAAAATATTAATATAAGTATGATATGAAGATTAATATGCATAGATGCATTTTTAGAACATATACTGTCCTTAGTATATTTTTGTGTGGAATTTCAAGTTATTTCAAAGTAAAATCATCTGAAAGAAACAAAATACATTATTAGATACATTATAGGTACATTAAAACATATATTATTTTATTCTTCCTGAAATGATGTTATTATAAAAATTCACTTAGATGTTGATTTTTAAGGATATAGTTCATATAGAAAATATAATTCAGGAATATTTAATTGTCTTTGTGATGAGTTCATCTATTGGTCAAATAAGATTCAACAGTATATTAGACTTTACACTAATATAATAGAATGTGTAAGAGCAATAAGTTTTTCATTCACGTTTTGTGAATGTAACATACTCCCTATGATATTGGTCTCATTTTTTACTAGAAATCCATTTATTTTTTATAATGTTTCATCCATTTCATTATCTACGAACTCATTGCAACACTGATGAGAAAATAAAATAGATGTATGACCTAATATCATTATGTATCGCACACACAACTAAGATATTACCCTTGACTTTATCCAAAAAATCTATATTATGTTATTTTTATCATACATATTACATGTGATAGATTTAAATTTATTAAAAATAAATTTTAAATGAATAACCATTAAATATATTAAATTATCTTATTATTAATCTATCTATTTATGTGAAAATGTCAACTACAAAAAAGGGTGTGATTTTTTTAAAAAAGTTTTAAAATTCAGAAAACACCTATTTTTTAAACATCCATTTTCAGAGATAATATTTTAAAAAATTAGGTATCCAATAAAATTATAAAATATATAAATTTCAAGAAATATTTTAATTTAAAAAATATTTTATTTTCAAAACAAGATAATTTTCAAATCTATCTTATTTTCAAATATTTCTATTGTTAAAACATTACTATTTTCAAAATACTATGTTAATTATTTTTCTATAAAAGACTTTCATTTTCATAAACACTTATTCTACTATCTATGAAATATATAGATCATCCCTTATTTTTTTATGATTATTTATAGAATGATTTTTCTTTTCTATTATATCATTTACTATTTACATGATTTTATTTTTTAATTTATTTGGAGATAATTTTTTATCATATTTGGTAAATTGTTTTTATATGGGGAGTTATAACTAATTTTGAATATATTAATGTTTATTATGTTCCATTAAAATAAATTAAATATTTAAATCATTTATATAATATGTGCAATATATGATTTGGCCGTTTAATTTCATTGAATGCCTTTAAGAACAAATCATATATCAAATGGAATATATTTCAATAAACTTAACCATATGTTTTTTATAAGGATTATAATCTCATGGATTATTTATCATTTAGTTTCCCATTATACTTAAAATATTCTCATTATAAGTATCCTTATAATGGTCAATATGAGGAATATCATGAAACTATTCATTAAGATTAATTTACTTCTTATGTTGTAAGAGATTCATATTTCCATAAATATTTATTTTTAATTATTTGAGAGGAATTTTATGTTTCAAGCACCATAATTCATAATCATATTTTTTATTATGTGTAGACTCATGATTAGATCTAAAATTCAACTATATAATTTGAATTTAAACATGATATCAGATCATAATAATATATTATTATATAGAAAAAATTGTTGAAATTGAATTAATATTGAAACATTTGATTACATAAACCATGAAAAAGGTATTTTTAAAATGAAGAACTGAAAAGATAAGATGTTCTAAAAGAATCCAAAACACATGACATGGAAATTATCAATAAAATTAATTTCTACTTTCTGATTTTTAGATTTTCAGAATTATTTATTTTTATAAATCGAAAAGTTAGAGAAATAAAAAAATTATTTTCGTCTAGATTTTTATTCTCTAGTTTTATTTAAAATCACTAATGGGGAATTTAAACTATTATTATTCATAGGTTATTCTAAAGAACTATTTTTTGGAGATATTTGTTGGGATATTAGTTATGTTTTCATGAATAAATATTGTTCAATAATTTTTTAAACATACAAGGGAATAGATTATATATCATGAAGAATAATATAATATTTCATATTTTATTTATGTTTTAATTGTAAAATTTTCTTCAGTTTCATGGTATTCTAAATAGGGTGATATATTTAGGGAGTTTTTAAAACAATAACTCACATTTTTTTATTTCGGAAATCATAATACAATTGATACAAAAATGATATAAATCGTGTATCTATTTGAGTTCTAATTTTTTAAATAATGGACTACCACAAATTTAAATAACACAACACTAAATTGAGTTATATAAATCTAGTGAAATGAAGTTACAGATACATATTACTTCCATTACATTGAAAGTCACAATAATAGTGTTGAACTAATTCACCATTAAATGAAACTAATGTTGAGTTAATATGATTATGGTGCTACCGATATAGTTATATCTAATCCTATGTTTTTTAGAATTTGGATATTGGAGTTTTTTATAATAATACCTCTAAATAAATCTATATCTAAAGCATTAACAAAGTATACAAAAGTGTTTACATTATTAAAATAGACAATTCAAAATTTTATTATTAATTTGGAATATTTTCAATTTCTTATTGTGTGTGCTTCCAATTAGAGTGATTTTTAATGCTGGGTGATTTAGATAAGAGTTACAGATTATGTGTGGTTATTCTTATGATGATTATAGAATTTTCAATCAATTTTTCTACATAATATCCTTTATGATCTAGGGGTAACATGAATACGTTTATTTAAAATCTAATCATCTGATTGAAGACTTATATAGTTACTAGTATAGATATTGGGTACATCTAATTCATGGAACTGAGCATTTATAGACAATAATTCTTTTGTGATTTTCTGTATAAGATGCAAGACTATCAAAATGTAATAAAATAATTGATATCAGATGAAAGGGTGGGAGTCATAGATACCGTAGATCTCTATTACACATATACCCTTCAATTTCATATAAAATTGATGTTTTAAGAAATATAATTTAATTAAGTATTTACTTTTCAAACCAATATGTTGTGTTTTGTACTTAAACACTAGTTTTATAATTTTTCGATTTCTAGAAGAGAAAATTAATGAATCATTTTCTATAATTAAAATATTTTAATGTTCCACTACATTAAGTATATTATTAATAGTTTAAAATAATATTTACATTATTTCCTCTATACAAATTGTATTTTGATATAGTATATACTACCATTTCTTGGATCTTGTACGTTTTTAGTATCTCAAAAATAAATTCAATCATTGATCATCTTTTTACACTAACAAAATACCAAATATGATACATCATTTGGGTGAAAACTATAAGTCAGTTTTTTTAAACTAAAATTTAACCATATTTTATTTTATTCTCCAGGACATCATTGAACAAGAATAATCCAATGATGTTCTATAACACATTTAACATATTGTTCTATGAATCGTTCTTACCTATAAAATAAACTAATCCTTTATTCTAATTCCAAATTCAATGCCCCAAAATATACTCAACCCATAATTATATGATTTATAACAAGGTTTTCACATGAAAAAATTTCAATGATCATTTAATTTTAGTGTTTTTGAATATTCTGATTAAGTTTTACATATAATGAACCAACAAAAGATAGCAAAAACTCATACAAAATGTTTAGTTTTTCAACAAAACCTGAATTTATAAATTTAAACACTTGTTTTATTAAAACCTTCTTCTCTTATTTGGAGATTAATAACTATTGTTTTTATATAAACTTTGTTACACCTTTACACATATTTAGGAACTATGAAAAATATTTTATAACATTAAATGAGAATTAAAATCTCAATAAGGTATACAATATGAAATAAACTTGTTATTCCATTTTGAATAACATTAAATAGCATAAGAAATGAATAGATTTAGATTATAACATTGAATTAAAAGATCACTTAATTTTTCAATAAATCAACATCGGGTTTCATATACATTCCAAAACATAATATACAAAATTATGAAGGGAAAACCATAATCATGAGATTTTAATAAAAAATTTGAGAACATAGAAAAATATTACGTTATAAAACATTCATTTCACCATAAAAGTGGAATAAATATTACTTTAAACGTTATCTCATTATCTAATATTATGATATCATAATGATACCATGAATACCATTTTACAAGGATAGAATAGTATTGTATGTTCCTTTGTAATTCCCCTTAATATCACTATTATAATCATTATTAAAACTGCTCTTACAAATAGATTTTTTTAAATGGTATCTTGGGAAATGGTCCAATATGATTTATTATAAATAAACAATGAAGAGTTACAAAAGATGAAAAGATGGGATTTTATTATAGTCTTTATTTAGGAGGGGAATCAGATTAGGAGTAATACCATCAACCCAAGTGACTTCTATGCTGACAAATTTGTTAGAAATATTTCTTTCTACCGCATTGGATTCTCAATATAAATGTGTGGCGATGAAGTTGCAACTTGATAGGAATGTGAGGTAGTCCATACATCTCATGGTGAGTTCCCACACAATGTGAATTACACAGTTTCTAATTTATTGCACCACTATAGTGGAATTACATTTGATTCAGATGTTACTCATACCTTTGGGGCATGTGAAGCGAGCTGCATGGATAACACTATGAATTTCGGCTTGAAGGATGGAAGAAATTCCACAGTTACCAAAAAAACACCCAAGGAATATTCCATTTTGATCCCTAAAGATTGCACCACATCCTGTAGGACCTGGGTTCTTTTTTTCTGCTCCATCAACATTGACATTGATCCAGCCTTGTATGGGAGCCTTCCAGAAAACATCAAAGAGACCCTACTGCTTCATATAATTTCCCTACACACCAATTCTCTTTAGAATAGTGTAATCCTGAGTAGTATTCTTGTAGTGGACTATTTGTAATGAATTTCTTTACTTGGAATTTATAAAGCATCATATTAAGGCCACATGTAGGATGAATCTTGACTTTTTATGGATGATGTCATTTTGTCAAATCCGAAGGATGTGAGCAAGCTCATTAACGGTGCCTGAAAAATAGTTCTTGAGTTACAGAGAGCCTTGAGATGTGGAGTAGTATTGTAGAAGAGTTGCAATATCATTGATTTATGTGATATAGATTTCAAAAATGTCTTCTAGTGCATTCCAAAGAGCGTAAGCAGTGACACATGATAAGAATATGAGGAAAATGTCCTCACTATGTTGATTAAAAAACCTGCATCTGGAATATAGTACAATGCCACAAGATTGTAAGCAGTCATCAGTAGGTAATTGGTGGCGAAAAAAATTCCAAATCAAGGACTTCCTAGAGTGCCTAATCCAAGACATGCCATTATTTTTAATGATAATGTATATATTAAATTTTATACAATGTGGTAAATTTTAAAATTTTAAAACATTTATTACTACTAAAAAGGCACATAATAACCCTTAAAATAATATCCCATATTAAAAAATTGTATGAGGTGTTATTTTGATAACACAATTATGGGTTTTTCAAAATCATTACATTAGAACGTAATTGAAATGATATCTCTATATGAAATTATAAAAAATGATCCCCCCAAAATATTTTATAGAGTAACATTTATGATGAAATTTCATCCATGAACAGACAATGGTTAAAGGATTTTATGCTCATAAGGGACTTTAGTGAGGGATTCATAGTTTGGGAGTGAATTAAGGAATAAAATTTGTTCCAACTTAATAAAAAAATTACACAATCACTCCCCAATATAACTAATGTTGGCCTCAACAATAGTAGTGTCAAAATTTATTTCTTATTTAAATGTATATCAAATTTCTATATCTAATTTTTATCAAATAAATACTTTTTATATGTGATTTCTTTACCATATCTAACAAAATATTCAATTTATAATAGAATGTATCCTAAAAAAGACTTATTTATTTTAAATAGTTGAAAAAATTGGGATAATCTAATTTTCATATAATGAAAACATGTTGAAGTGCCAAGATTCACTACCCTCACTATTTAGTTTTGGTTTTTGGCATTAAATCTAAGAAAAATGGTTCATTCATTATACATAGGTTTGGACTATATCAATACATCATATGTGTTATTCACATCCCTCCACTCTCATTCTCACTACTTTGAGAATGTTATATATCAATTTTTATATAATTTTTTAGTGAGTAGTACCACCTCTCTCATTGATGCATAGAGAAAATATTTTGATCATTGATCTATATATGATACACAATCATAGGATAGAAATGAAAAAAAACTATAAACATGGGATATCCATTCCTTGAGTCACCATTTAATATTTACATTATTGTATAAAGTGATATTCAAGGATTTTTAATTCCTTTTTCAATAATCTCCCCCCTTCTTCTTGAATTCCACTCACTATAGAATTATATACATAAATTTTCCTAATTATGTGTTATTATATCCTTAACATAGTAGTGTAATATATATTTTTTACATATATATATATATATATATATATATATGTCTGTGTGTATCAAAAACTATCCCTTCCAATAATATATTTTTTACTTGAAGAGTGATGTTCTACATGATTCCCTCTATTTAAGATCTTAAATATTCCTAGATAATGATAAAAATATATATCAAATTACCCCTTTATATTTTGACATAAATAAAATAATTCAATTTCTATATTTTATTCCTAAAATAATATATATTTTTAATATCAAAACATACATACACAACATCATAAACATGTCAGTATAAGTAGCATGACATGAACATCAGTTATTATGAAACATTGAATATGATCTACTGAATTCTATTAATCTTCCATGACATTTAATTATCAATCATTGAATTTCAAGGCACATCCAAAAAATATTTTTTGGGGGAAAACTTGGATTTTTTTCTACAGCATGTTCATCATATCATGGCTCCCCTGTACACAATGTAATCACCGGGACCCCAAAAATAAATAATATTCCATATAGTGTTCTTATAGGATAACCTTTCTCTATAGATTGTATGAATATAAATATTCATAATAAAAAAATAGTCCACATCCTTTTCAAATAATTGTATCTTATCCCAATAATTTAATATTTATTATGAATTTATTTAACTTCATATATAGTCTCTTATTTATGCCCTAAATGGAATATAATTAATATGTCATTAAATCAATAGAAACAAATCATACTTGTCAACATGTAATCAAATTAATATTTTTACTTTAATAATATAGTACACTTAAAACCCTCGATAGAATAACTGTCATTGTGGTCCCATAATGGATTGAATCAATTACCATGATAATAATATTCAAAATAGATTATCTCGATGAAACCTAATCAAAAAATGACCTAACATTTCACAGAGTATCACACATCTTACTAAATGAACACCGAAAAATACATTGAAAACTCCCTCATATTTATTTTAGACATCCAATTCATTCCTTGAAACTCTATAATTTATAAATACATTTATCAAATATCCTTCTTGTAATGTACTTCTATCAGAACACGTTTAATTTATTTTCCAAAATAATAACTTGAATATCCATATTCATGAAAGAAAATATGATTTTTTTTCTATCATAACTTGGTTTTAGTGGTTTCCATTAAATATAATACTCATAATCAAGATCCTTTTTCAAATGGATCATATATCACCAAAAATATATATGTTTCTAAAACAAATAAAACACATATAATAGTATTAAATTGGATATTAAAATCCCCTGTCAATGTTTATTAAAATCATTACCATGAATTCAAATATGATTAACATCGCCAAGATTTATCTAGAAACCCTTTTCAGGGATGATTATATTTTTTAAATTAATGATGAATATTAAACCACCAAAAATATTAAATTCCATGTAAAATTCTCCATCAAAATATCATATGAATACTCATTGGATAATATTTACCATAAGATATATAGGTCTTATCATCATCTTCAATGTCATTCTCCCCAGCTTATTTTGATTTTATTAGACATAAGATCTTATAACTTTAAATCTCTTATAAGTTACTTTATAGTGACACATGTTATAACTTTTGGTAATATTGTTGGAAAAATATAATACCTCTTGTTAAGATTTTCTGATACAAATTTTCTACTATTTCTAATGTTCTATAAAGTATTTACTTCAATTATTTTCCGGGAGTTGCCCTCCACCTTCCCTGACGAGAATAATATATTAATAATAGTAACTTCCAACTATTTTTCAAAATAGAGTTTAATTCAATTTTATAAGGACATGGATCCCTGTTTTTTATCTCATATAAATAATCTAATAAAATCTAGCATTATCATCACATTTTCAATAAAATTTCATATTTGAAATTCAATATCAATATTTTTATTCAATTTTTGATGAATTATTTAATACCTAAAATTTTTTATCTTAATACATATTATTAATAAAAAATAAAATAACTATTTCATTTTAGTAGGAACCTGATGTAAGAAACAACCGATCAATTCAACAACGTCACTTTTCCCATTGTACTTCACTTACATCACAATGTTTCCAAAATCAAAAACCGTAAGCTTAAAACATAATAATCCCCATGGATCTTAATCACACATTTACAAAACCATTAGTGAATAAACAATGAAATATAATGCTTTTTCAATTGAACGTGATCTCTTTAACTAAAATCATATATACATAAAAAAAATTCAATCCAATTGTTAAAAAAAGTATCTCATCATCCATTACATTAATTTTTTTAATTATGAGAATAAAACCATTAATATAACCATATTAATATCCCCTTCATATCGTTGATTCATAACTAACAATATACTTGATATTCATGATAAATTATATCCATATATAACATTTATTAGTATTCATAAAATAATATTCATTCTTCCCATCTTACTATTAGGAAAATAAATCCTAAGAACTATTTGTTTTGTACATTCTCAAGCATGGAATCATAATCAATATTAAAGGTTTCATTGTGTTGGATAATATTTTCAAAATCCCAAAAAATTAATTTATTATTACCATTAAATAAATCGATGTGTTCAGCTGCATTCACCCCCCGAAAAACCATACTAAAAATATGCCATAATATGCTTTAACCATTAAAACCAATCCATTTAGTTACAGGGAATGAATATGGGTAATTGATTAATAAATATATTATATATAAAATATATATATTTCTTCTAAAAAGTGTGAAATTTAAATATCATAGTTAGTTGACTAATATTATCATTTTATGCTTGGAAATACATTTCTATAAATACTTATTTTTTATATGATACACATTTCAAATTCCATAAACAATTAATTAATGACTATAAAATATATTTCATATAAATAAATGTTTTATGCTATTTGAAATGGTAAATGATATGAAATGTGATTCAAAACGATTAATATTAAAAAAATATTTTTCTTATATGAATTTTTTTTCATTATATCTCATATTTCTATTTATAAGATTAATTTATAAAACATAATGTTTTAATTTGAAAAATCAAATCAATATTCTTAAATATTACATTGAAATATTATAATTAGAATATTTTATGTATTTTTCTTAAAAATAATGATTTTTATGTGAATAGTGAAAATTATTGTTTTTATAAAATACATGGATTTTTTTTCATTATTATATAATTAACCATTTGAAATACATGAAACATTTTCAATGATTATTTATTTATTTTATTAGTGAATTTAAAATTTTAAAAAAAACATGTTAATATTAAAACCCATATTTGATATTTTAGAACCAAAATAATATTTTTTTATTATTATTTTTAATACATTGTATATATTTTTAATAATTTAATTTTTTCACTTTAATAAATTGAATAAAATTAGTTGGATTTAAAATTTAAAATAAATATATAGAAATTTTCTATTAATCACAACTTTACTTGTAGGCTTAAATATTTGGTTACCTTTAGTAATAGAATTTTCCAACTGTAAAAGCTAAAATGTGAAAAGTAATTATTCAAAGAAAAAAGGGATTGAAAAAACGTTAAAATGTGTCTATAATTGAGCGTATGTGGTGTGTATAGGCCATATATATTATTCAATCCATTATTTCTCAATTTACATTCAACGTGAAATGTTTAACATGTGTTCCCTTTTATTAAATTGAAATATTTATGAAAAATGTCATTCTTAGAGCATAAAAAAAGGAATTATCACCACTGCTACATGTCACCCCAAAATTCAGTTTCCTATAAAAATTAATTCACTATTCAAGTCCATGGAATACTATTTCACTCTCATGAGACTCATGTCACAAGTTATTTTCCAATTTCATTAATTTCCAAGGGACTCTATATAGAAATCTCAAATTTCTAAATGTGAGAAATATTTTGTACCAATCATCTTTATTTTTTATAATTATACTGAAATTATAATTTCCCAATATTAATTTAATTACATAAGAGTTTTTTGTGTACTAAATTTTATTATTCTATTGGAATAATCATCATATATTCTATTTTCTATTAAGAAAAATAAAACTGTCATTTTTTCATTTTTTGGACTCTTACCTCCATAATGAAATATATTTCATTTTCCTTAACCACCATAAAAAGATGGTATAAATGGTGAATTAAATAAATAATTATGATATTTTAATTATTTTTATGTTTTTTAAATAATATAATACATTAATATTTCCCCATTTTTCTATAATAATGAATTTATTAACCATGAAGATGTGCAGAATACCGTCTCCATGGAAAGATGTATTATGTTTTTCCTCAATATCATTCATGGATAGATATAAGGATGATTTTAAATAATACATATCATTTTTATATCATGATAAATTTGTGTTTAGGAAAAATTAAATATCCTACTGATTTTTTAAATAATACATGATTGTAATAAAATTAACCATCTTGAACATGAATATTAAGAGTGAAAACTTTTATTCATGTTTTTATATCCATTAATTAATTTTATAATTCTTTATAATTATGATAAATGTCACTAATAAACACTTTATATGATCATTATAATTTTTTATTTTTATATTATTACTAAACCACCACAAAATAATACTTTATTCATTGTATGATCATGTCTGGGTTAGTTTAACCCCTTACTAGAATAATAATATGAATAAATATCATCGATGACTTTTAGAACATATTTACTCAAATAATATGTCATAAATATGAATATAAATTTTTCTTGGTTCTCAAAAGGCCATATCATCATTTATCTCATCAATTAAGAAATCACCCTTCGTTTATTAAGAATCACAGAAATAATCCCATATTCGATTTTCTCCAACGGATAATCACAAAAACTACCATGAAATAAAATTATATATTTATAAAATTTCAGGGAATTTATATTTTAATACCTTATAGTATCTAATAGTAATGTTATTTTAAATGAATTAGATAAAAACCTACTTTTATAAAACTTGTTCTATGCGATAATGATTACTTACCCATAGGGTTGAAAATACGTAAAAACTAACTCATATATATATTTATAGAATTATTATAGATTGGGAGTATAAATTTAAATAGTTATTAATATGTTTCTTGGATACAAATTTAGTTAACTTGATTTAATAATTCAGTATATTTGGTTTAAGTTTCAAATAAATCAGTACAAATGTAACAGATTTCATGTCAAATTCTACTCTTTGAGACATGTTATTTATTATTCACCAAAATTAAATTGTATGGGGTGAATAATACCTTTTTTAGTAATAATATCATGAATTAATTTTTATTCATGTTTTTTAATGTTTAATTACAGGCTCACTCATTCACGAGGTTTTGATTAAATTTCAACTCAATGTGAAAGAATTATATCGATATGAATTCTTATCATTTTGAACATGATGTACATTATGAACAATTTTTCCTTTTTTTGTGTTCCATTAATTTACAATCACATTTATGTTATATTAATTATTATTTTTTAATTAATGGGATAAACTAATCCAATTCATGGTCTTTGCTTTAAATTCCTTTTTACTCAATTGTTACCCCAATAGTAAGAATTTTTAGTAACTTAGATTTCAATCATTATGTTATAATATTGAATGAAAATGTATTTCATATAATATAGGTAAATTATAATCCTTTATTTCATAATTTTATAACCTCACATTAATTGAATTTTTTCCACATGAATCCATTTTCATAGGTTTCATGATTTTTGTAGTTTGTTTAATAAAAGGGATGTAGATAAATCAAATATACATAATATTATTTATAATGATTCATCATGAAAATTACCATTCAATTATTGGGTTCTAAAACCACTATATTTTCTAATATGGTATTTTAAAATCATATTATGGAATCTCTTGTTTTAATAAAAATTAATGTAAATTTACTCTTCTTAAAATTTGATTTTTTAATAATGTAAATTTGAAAATAAAATAAGTGTTTGACCTTTAATATTCATTTTTCTTCCCCTCCTCATTTCTCCAACAAAAAAATTATTATTTTTGAGACATTATTATTGGAAATTATTTTTATGTTATTTTATTGAATATATTTTACATCGCCATTTAAAAACATACCTTTAATATTGATATATAAATTTTTTCATTAGGTTAGTGTTAAAATTGATTTCTAAGAGATCTTTTATGTTTTTTAATCCATTTCCATTACAATTTTCAATAGTATTTATGATAATGTGGATTATGTTTCTTGATTTATCACCTAACATATATGTATATATAATTTCTCTCTATGTTGTGACCATATAATTTTACAAAATTTATATTGGATGATTTTCACTAAGAAAGAATATTGTTCTATTTAAATGTGGAATGTATTGGAATTCAATACATTGTTAATTCATTGTGAACTATAGTTCATATGTTGACTACATAGTGTTTAAAAATCTATTTTTTTCCCTGGGATGGTTTATAATCATTTCATCCTATTTTTTGATAAGGTGAAAAGTTTTTTCATTAAATATATTGTTATTCCAATACAAATGATTATTAACAATTTAATTATTTATTTTTTTACCATAAACCTTCTTACCAAAATTGGTTATGAAAATGCTGTCCATTTTATTATCATTATAATAAATATTGACATTCTTGATGATTATTTAATACTAATGTAAGTCTATTATTTATTAATAATCATTATTTTTAATTATATGGTCATCCTTGTTTTAATTCTGATGGAGGTTCCTTAATGAAATTTATGAAAATTAATTTTTGATTATTTTGGGGAATGAATTATAAATAAACATGTTATGACTGAGACTAAAAAGATATATTCCATTGACGCATCAAAAGGTCTCATGATAAAAAATATAGTTTTGAATTATACCTCTCCCCATATTAGTATAGTGTCCTGGCGTAGGGTCTTTGAAAAAATTGATATCAGATATGTTGTTAGAAATAATATGTGGTAAATAGTTATTTAAATACCTTATTTATTTTTTTCCTTGATATAAGATATATAATTACACATATCAATATGAGATTTTAATTTTGTGGGAATTTGAGCTTTTTTCTGGTCAATGACTTTTTAGGAGACCAGGGTGTCGAACCAAGGAATAACTTTTCTGAACAGTGTAAAGAGATGATTTTAAAATTTTCTTAAAGAGTAGTTGAAAAAACAATTCTAGAGGGAGTTTAAGCGGATTGAACAAATTTTTTACAATTCTTCCGCATAACCTACTAGGTAGTATACACTACTAGATAGGTTGTGGGGTGGGAAGAGGCCTATTCGACCAAAAAAATCACACTAGCCAGCTGGGGATCCTACTTTGGCTAGTTGAGGAGGTAGGTAGTGATCCTACTACACAGAAATTATCAATGGATATAGGGGGATACTACACCGATAATTTGGTGGCCCCTAGCTGGCTTTCTGGTAGACTCATTTTAGAATTCTATGTGAGGTGTGCCATTGTTTTTTAACCATGAAACCCCCATTATTTAACATATGTTTTCTTATTTCTTTTCAGGATAATTCTAGATGTGCACCCCCTATATTCTCTTTCATTTGGATTCCCATGATCTGGGGTGGATATAGAGTGAGAATTTTTTAATCAAGGTATAGTCATTTGATCCTCGTCAATAATGGACTCCATTATCATTAAAAGGTGGTGGATCAATATTTATTAATCATGAATGATTATCTTAATATGTTAATTCTTTAAAATCCTTTTATTTCACAATTATCTTTGGATTTTCAATTCTTCGACCATATTTCAACTCAATTGATTGTTTGTTTGATGCCAAATAGATAATTAAAATACAACTCCATCTGATTAGGTTGTAATTTTCTAATATTGATGGATATTTGGTTTATAATTTCCATAGTATGTCCTATGATAATGATAAAATACCATTTTTGTGTTTTCCAATGAAGATATGTCCCTTGATAATTCATTCCACAGGTTTGTTCAATTTTTATTGAATTTTACACAGAAACATGGGATTTATTTGGGGTATTTTCTCATTATATAACAAAATGTGCATTAAGAGTGGATGAAAATCCATTAGGTGATGTTTCAATTAAGGTGAAACATTTTTTTGGAATCTCATAAGTTTTCAAATTTAATTATATTTAATAGGACTTTTTCTTGTTGCCAAATGATTTGGTTTTTTTCCTAGAATCAACTCATATGTGAGAGACATAACTTCGATGGATAATTGTTCAAGATTCTGACAAGGCGGCTATATCTAGTGATTCTTTTGTATAATTTTCTTTCACCATTAAATATGATTTCTTATAGTCGATCAATTAGTTATAATTTAGATATTATTAATTCATCTTAATTATTGGAATTAGAAGAACCCTATAAAGAGTTTTGGAGTTCGAATAGGTTTGGATGACTTGGAGAATTTTTTTGTGAATTGCATATGTTGGGGTTGGATTCATTGGAGTTAGGTGGTCCTATAAACATCCCATATAGTATTATGTATCTTTTATTGGTGTTTAATCCATAATCATTCAAATATTGGGTTGTTTACCATTAAATTTATGCAATGCCCAGAAAAACTAAATGAGAAACCAAATATGATAATTTTAAGTGATTTATGAAATTAATTAAAATTATTGAATTATCACCATAATTAATTATATAATTAATCACATACCACAACATAATAAATAAATGATTGTAATGAATGAATAAGGCACCCAGGAAATGGTTGTGGCATGAGGAAGGGAGGAGTGATGTAGCATCTTGGCAGTTCACTCGGTGGTCTATGGTTTCCCTTATGCCGCACTTCCCTCTCACTTGCATCATATTTTGTGCATTATCACTATTTTTCATGATCCCCAACTCCAACTATCTCCCCCTTGTGTGATGAAACATATGAATCCATCTCCTCCTAGTGCACTGTCCGATGACCCCACAACTCCCTCACAGACCACCACTATCTACGGGACCACCCATATCTAATGAATTCTATATGAACCTAGTTTTTCCCTTGAGGTATTGATCTTTCATTTTTTACTTAAGAAAATAGAGGAAAATAGATAAATGGTTAGTTGCAGGCCTTTTACACAATGTGACTGGCCGATACACACCAAGTATTTCTAGGAACACACCATGTAATAAGTGTTGCAAGCCTTATAATCCTAGTACATGACCAGGTAATGAGATGGAAAATATTTCTATGGTCATGGAATATAGTTTCTAGTACACACTATGTGCATTTTTGTTTCTTGATTAAATCAGGTAGTAGCATCATTTAAGTCATACAGACAAAAACGAGCCCCTTCGGTAAGCAGTGCACCCAGGAAAATCAAAACAAGAATTTGCCTCCTTTTTCATCCTCTAATAACTGATTTAAACACAGTCAGATCAATTGAAATCCTCTTGGTGAGTTCTCCATTCCTTTAGATCATTTCTTCCTGATTTCTTATCTTCATATAGTTATCTTGGGTTGAAATTTTTCCTCGTTTTTGAAGATATTTTAGGTTGATTTGAACGAACATGCTGGACGAGGAGAGCCATAAAAGTAGAGGGTAGGTGGTATGGTTTATTTTTCAAATTATTATGTTTATTATATGTGTTGGAGTGTCGTGCACCCATTTTATGGAGTCACCTAAAAATAGAATAATGAACTCTGTTGTTACTTAATGTTGACTGGGAAATTGATTAACTAGTTATAAGTTATGTTTGAGATTGTTAGCCTTGACTGAGGGGCACCTTGTGGGTGTGTTTTCCCTTGGATGACCAACGTTTAGTTGTTTGGCCTATGACGCCTATAGAAAATACATTGATTATATTTTATGGGTTTTTTTATAATTGAATTTCTTAATTGAATGAATTTACCATTTGAGAAAATAAAATATTTTTTCTTGTGATAGTTTAATTCACATGTTAGGCTTGCGATATGATTTTCCCATATGATTTTACAATTGTCAATCCTATTAATGGGTACATTACATGAACGGTTTGGGACATGTCTGATTACCATGTGATTTATTATTTTTTTAACCAGGTAATATTGTATGTTACATGTGTTTTTTATACTTAAATGCATATATACAGAGTTTTGACCCTGACACATGCTAAAATGCTTATATGTTGGGTTTTGACCTTAAAACATGATGTTATAATTATATACCAGGCTTTTTCCCTGATTAAAATATGAAATGGGTATATAAAGGGTTTTGATATATTTTGGTGTTATGTTATGACATGGTTATATGGTTTTGGTTAAATTCACTAGGAGTGATACTTGAATTCCACTTTAGGATGTCAAGATGAGACTCAGTTATAAATTAAATAATGAAATTAATTGACTAATGACATGTCTTCAATGATAACACAAAATATTGTATTTGGTCATCACCTATACTTGATTTCATTTTCTTTTGATACATATTTTTACTTCCTTTGAGTACTAACTATTTACTGCTTTCACTATTTTACACTTCCTATTACATATTATCACTTAAAGTTTGGAGCATATGATGGGCAGTGGCATACTGGGATTTAGTCACACACCATATTTGGATCATGCTTTTAAGCCCAAATAGATTATATGATTTCTGGATTTGATCAGGATAAGATCACTTCTACTGGTTCATGATATGTTGTTTAAGAGTAGGAGAGTATGGGACCGAGCTAAGGCTTATGATGATTCATATACCCCTTTGTTTCTTTTGTGATTTTGGAAAATATATTTTGGATTTTTGTAGTGTACCTTTTTTTTATGTTTTATTATAACATAACATGTCACATAATTTTTTGTATTGAATGATTCTTGGTTATATATATTATCATTCGTCCATTGTTTATTTCTGTTGTATGTTGTTTTTTATATCTGGTATTATATTATTATAGATTCTGGTGTGTTACACTCTGCTAATTATGGTCTAGGTTCTCCACTCCCATTCCCTAGAACCCTGATTCTAATATGAATACTATAGAATTTGGGGGAATGTTTTTGAGGCCTTGTGGCGAACCGGGTACGGGGTACTAGTTCAGTGGCATCTGGATCAGGGACATTAGATATTTGTATCAAAGGATTTCTTTTGTAGTTTTCATTATAGTTTGGTGGCAATAGAATGATATAAAAATTCAATGGGATTTTTTTATAATCTATGCTTGAGAGTAGCTACCTCACGTACAAGGAAAATCCAAATTGCCTCGAATTGAATAGTGATTTTTGGAATTTGAGTTATTATTGTCTATTCAATATCATCGTTGGGTGAAACACTCTTATTTGTGATGTTATTATTGATAACATATTAGTGTTTGTTCTGATCCTAATGAGATGAGGTTATGTTATCTCATGAATCATTTAGGAACTTATTAGAAATCAAATGGCATGCATTCTTTCAATGCCATTTAGAGAGCATTACTAATTGAATGTTCTTCTAACAGATGTTGTGCGTGATATGCATAATATTGTGATAGGTACCGTGATAGATATTATTTTTTTGTGATATGTGTATTGGTATGTGTCATGGTTGAATTAGAAGGATGTGCAAAGTTGGTCCTTGAGGCGTATGGTCCCTCTTGGATCAGAATTTGTTGGATCATGTTTCGACCATGAGATGAAATTGTGTTATTATGTGCTATATGTGATGGGAGACCTTGATTCTTGGGGAGTATATGACCCCAAAGGTCATATTTTGCCTCACCATTTCTCTAATTTTCAAATACAGGGGATCTAGGGAAATATCATAGCTTTGTTACCCAGAAAACACAACATGTGGTTCTATGAACACACGCCATGTGTTCTTCTTTTTAGTAAGAAAGAATTTTCTTTAGTACACATCATTTACTATGATTAAAAATATTTTGGAATGTGTATCTGTGTCTACACATGTGAGATAAAACAAGGATTGATGGGTTTTGACAGTGCACATTGTGTATTGTAGTCCCAAACCATGTAGTTTTACACTAGCAGACCCCATGTGGCTATGACCATGTTGAAGTACACGGCCATAAGGGGATACATTTTCACATTACGTGTATCCTACTTGAATTTCATGTACTTGGGGTGTTCTCACGACCAATTATGGTGGAGGTATACTCCCATGCGATAGATTAAGGGTATATGTAGGGTATGGTTTCTACACACCACGTACACCTCTTTTGGTACCCTTTGAAGGTATTTTCTTATTTTATCTCCCTTTGACTATGTTGGGCCTATGATTAGTCCATTATGAGTAGTTTTCCTTAGAGATCATGATATTATAACCCGTGGAGTGTTCTGAGGACTACTAATGGGTGCTTTTTAGGTTCTATATAAATGGATAGGTTCTTCATCTAGTTACCATTTTTTCGTCAACTAAGAGTGAGACCATGATTGAATGATCAGTTGGGTTTTCAGACCTACATAGTTGAGACTTCTAATATGATATGATTTTTGAGCTTTCGTTCTCAACCTATGATGTTCTGGGGAGTCCCTTTTAGGATCCATCAACTATGTACTTTTTGTGAGGATCCCTTCTATATGATACCATTACTCTTGTTTATCTAGAGGAACCCATGTATGATGCCTCTGAGTTTTTTTCATAACCTAAACCAACCTTAGCAGTGCTCTTCTAGTATTATCTCTCATTGTTTGACACCAATACCTGACCAAAGGGTAAGGTAGAGGGATTAGTGCTTAGAGAAAGGTGATGACCTATCATTTTTTGATACCATCACTTTTGAGATACGTGTTTTTCTTACACCTAGAGACCATTGTGTAAGGGTAGTTTAAGTATTTGGAGATATTCCTTGGAACAGAGTCTTGAGTGATCATATATAAGCTATTTTATTTAGACAAGGATTAATGAAAAACTATATTTTGAGGATTGTAAATGTTTTTTTATTGACCTAGAAAAGGGATTAAATTCTTAGGATTTGTAAGGGGATATCTAATGGTATGTATCCCCATTAAAGCATGTTTTCGTGTTTTCGGCATTGAGTTTTCAGAAATTGATTCTGCTCAGGTTCCATTTTCCATGGAATAAATATTGGGTTTTTAGAGAGGAAGATTTTTTTGGTTAGGTGATACTTGTATATTAAGCCTTAATATGGGACTGAGCATCAAGGAATGGCCAGTTTGGCAGGTTATACATGCCTTGGGCACGGTCAGCTACTAAGAAGGTTGTGTGAAGCTCTCTCGCCATAAGTGATCGGTTACTTGGTATGTCATCATTCGTGAAAATGGTGTTTAGATGTTTTTGTTTCGATCTAGTTCCTACATGATCCATTTGGTGGAAGGATGCATAAGGTGGAAAACCTGTGAATAACACCCGTAATGTTATGTTTCTTCTTGTAAACTCGGGGTAATATATTTTTTCATGTGTGGTGCCTATCGTGTGTTAAATGTTAAAAGAGAGTTGTTGAGTTTGGTTAAAAAATTAATATTTGAGATGTTGTGTTTTTCCTTGGATTATCATCAGAATAGTGTGACCTAAGCTTTGTAGAACTAATTTTATACCATTGTTCAAGAAATTTTTCTAGTACTTTGGTGTTTTGACATGCTAGTCTGTTTAATTTCTACTTTCATGCCAAGTGATATAACGATGTGATTGTGGTTCATGGAACGAAACTCATACATTTATTTTGGTAATGAACTAGCGTTTTGAGAATGGTCGGTCCTTTTTCTCGATATCTAAGACACTCTTAGGTGGGGATCATCAAGTTGATTTAGATTAAATGTTTCCTTCTAGGTATAA
The DNA here is from genome assembly GCA_963277665.1 of Viscum album. Lineage (NCBI taxonomy): Eukaryota > Viridiplantae > Streptophyta > Magnoliopsida > Santalales > Viscaceae > Viscum > Viscum album. The sequence goes on from OY728140.1 coordinate 643,471,950, forward strand.
TGATCACAATCAAGGACCATTCAGAAATTTCCATTTCTACTTGAATGCCTTTGACGCTTATGAGTATTGATTCATGTTGATTCATTCTTTACAGTAGGATAATTGTTGCGGCTGGATATGTGTGAAACCCTTATAAGGATCCAATGATCATGGATAAAATTCAGTGGTTTAGAGTTTGAAATTATAGAGATGACATGGGATAAAGGCATTTTGGTCAGTTAAATGATGATGCGATGACATGTAAAGTCGAGTTCTGATCAGGAGGTCGACGAGTAGTGGACCAACTATCATTTTTCTGGTTATCCTTGAAATAATCTAACTATTCTCTTACATAATACATTACCATGTCCCTTATCTTGATGTCATCTTGGATGCACAAATAGATCATCAGTTATTAACCACATTACAATTGAATTCATTGGGCTAGTATTTTGATATCTATTATGTCTTTTTCACAGATACATGATCTCTAATGAGTCTAGGTTAATTCTTAGTGATATTTGCATTTCTTTGTTGGAACACGTCGAATACTATTTGGATGCCAGTTTCTTTCATTGACATGATTTCCAAGCAGAGTCCGATCTTGGTTTATTCATTGTTCTCTTGTTTACTTTTTTCAATGTACCAATTTTCACTTGTAATGTGGAGTATAGACCACCTTGGTGAGTTCCTTGGACTCCGATATGATGAATATGAGGTTTTCATGAACATACAGTACAAATCATATGTGATTCTTGAAGGATTTAATGATTATTATATTAAATAGTGATTTTTTTCATTGTGGATGTGTGGTGCCTTGGGAGAGGGCATTATGTTATATTGTAACAAGCCATCTTTCTAAGACGGGTGTTTCCGAGAAAGTTCATCCATTTATGGTTTGACTCTTTATCCTTCTTGTTCCTCATATACTGTTTTATTAAAATAGTTTGAAAAATCTACTAGTTTAATGTGGGAGTGATGTGAGGGTCCCTAATGTATTTCAAAGGAAGATTGTTTGACCGGATTTGTTAAGGGTCGATCATTCTTTTCCAAGAGGTCACTGTTATGACCATATTTGTGTGTAGGTTTACCCAATTAAGTGGAAACTTTCCTATAGACTCTCAAGAATTCTTATGGATGTTCCTTTTCTGGTATTCTGATGGAGGAGGTGTCGTGTTAACGATGTTTTCTATGTTATTTATTACAAGATCATGAAGGATTCACTTTTCCTATTGGTCAAGGAAACCTTTGGTGTTGATGAAATTGTGAGGTTATACATCCCTGATATTGTAGGTTTATAAGGGTCCCCCACTCAATCATTTCATATAGGAATGCACAAGTTATTTATTATTTATGGATATGTCTATAGAGGGCATTGGGTAGACAGTTTCTTCTGATAATAGTATACCACCCCAGACAGACAGCCAGTCAGAGCGCATGATTTATGTCCTGGAGGAAATGCTTCTTACTTGCATCCTAGATTTCAAGGGTTCTTGGGAGACATACATACCCTTTGTTGATTCCACATACAATAATAGTGTCATGGATAATATTTAGATGGCTCCATATGGGGCTTTTTACGATAAGCCATGCCGATCACCCATGTGTTGGTTGGAGGCCGAAGAGTCAGAAATACTGGGATGTCATCTGGTCCAAGATACCAATAAGTAGGTTCAACTAATTCAGATGTGGATATATACTATGTAGTCTTGTCATAAATCTTATCCTGATCGTAGAATATGGACTTTGGAGTTCGAGGTTGGGGATCTAGTTTTCCTACATGTCTCAACAAGGTTGGGACATAAGAGGATCAAGAGACTTGGTAATCTTTTACCAAGATATATCGGTCCAGTCGAGATTCTAGATAATGTCAGCATGGTTTCCTATTGATTATAGTTACCTCATAGGTATAGGTCAATGCACAATGTCTCCCACATTTTTTAGTTAAAATTTTACTTTTCATACCTGTCTCACTCCTTTCATCCAAAGGAAGTGGAGTTGCCGAAAAATGTGTCCCTTGAGAAACTTCCCATTCGTATTGTTAATCATTGCATGAATTTTATTACTGGCCAATATGTACCTTCCGTATGGGTGATATGGAATTGTGGATGAGTACAGGAAGAGACTGGGGAGAGGGAGGCAGATGTTCGATTTCAATGGCCAGAGTTATTCTCTAATGTTCCTTTATGACACTTGGAAGGGAAATTCGGGGAAAATTGATTTAAGGGGGAAATTTTGTAAGAACTTGGTTCCTCCCTTGAAGTTCATATCATGAATTTTTAATTTTTTATTATGAAAATGGATTAAATGTGATCATGGACTGGCTGCAATCCTATTACATGACATGAAAGGGAGTTCCACACTATGTATTCCCAGGCACGTGCCGTGCAATTTGGGTTACATGCTATACAATCACAGCACATGTCCATTTAATCACCTAGCCAATATTTGTAAGGAAACGGCCCGTAGATTTAATTACACACCATGTATGTATTTTAATTAAATAGGTAAATTACATGATTCTTTTCATTTAGACAGAATTGAGCCCCTTCGACGAGAAGCGCGCCCTAGAAAATCCGAACAGGAATTTGAATTCTGTTTCGATGTCTGTCACCCGATTCAAACACCTTCAGATCCATTGAAATTCTCTAAGTGAGTTATTGATTGCTTTTGATCCATTATTCCCAATTTCCTCTCTCAACATAGTTATCTAGGGTTAATAATATTTCTTTTTTTATATCTACTCTATTTTCGGTCGATTTGAAATTCAACTCTGTATGAGGAGAGTCATATGAACATGAGGTTTTTGGTAGCATGCCTTTCAATAATTTTCATGTTTATAATATGTGACACAGTGCAGAAAATACATTTTTTAGTTGTCTCCTATACTGAATAATGACCTATGTTGTTACCTAATGTCGATTGGTTAATTGATTAAATAGTTATAAGGCATATTGAGACTATTATCCTTGGTTGAGAGCCACCCGTGGGTGCATTTTCCCTTAGATGAACAGTGTGTATACATTTAGACCAGGATGCCTATAGGAATCCCATTGATTCCCTTTTATGGGTTGTTTAAAATGGAAGTGGGTAATTGAATGAATTTCTCACGTGAGATAATAAATGGTCATGTATTGTGATAGTTTAATTCACATGTTATTATTGTGCTATGAGTTTTCCATGTGCGTTTAGAATTCTTAATCCTGGTAATTGTTATATTACATGAATTGTTTTTGACTTGTTTGATTCCCACATGATTTTTTATTTTGTTAACCATGTAATAGTGTATGTTACATGTGTTTTTTATTCTGAAATTATTATATACTGGGTTTTGACCCCAACACATGAGAAAATTCTTATATACCAGGTTTTGACCCAAACACATGCTATAATTATTATATACCTCGTTTCAATCCTGATTGACATTTGAAAATGCTTATATAGAAGTTTTTTATCCCATTTGGTGTTATGTTATACCATGGTTATATGGTTTTGGTTAAATACAAAAGGATTGATACTTCAATAACACTTTTGGATGTTAAGACCAGACTCAGTTATAAATTGAATAATGAAATGAAATGACTAATGATAGGTCAGCCAATCCAAATCAGAAGTTTGGATTTAGTATTCACTTATACATGATTACATTGTCTTCTGAGATATCTGTTGGGCTTAACTTTGAGTATCAACTATTTACTACTTTCAACATTGTGCAATTCATATTATATACTTTCACTGATATATTGGGACAGAATTTGGGAGGTTGCCTTTTGGGATTTTGTCTCACACCCTATTTGGGACTAGTTTTTGATCCTAAATAGATTATATGATTGTAGGTGCTGATCAAGGAAAGTACTATTCTGCTGGATCTGGATATGTTGTTTAGTACAAGGAGAGCATGAGACTGAGACTAGGTTTGTGATGCCTCTTAGAATATACTGTTTCTTTTGTGATTTTGGAACATATATTTTGGATTTATACAGTGTACATATTTGAATGTTTCTTTATAACATGACATGCTACATCATATTTTGTATGGAATGATGCTTGGTTATTTACCTTTTCAATCTTCTACTGTTTATTTCAATTTTATATTGTTTTCTGTTTTCTCTATTGCATTATTATTTATTCTGATGTGTTATACTCTGCCAATGAGGGAATATTTTCCCCACTACCACACCTTAATCCCTAGCTTATAGATGAGAACCTCTACAGTTTTGGGAAATGATATTAAGTCCATGTTTCCAACTGAGTAAGGGGAACCAATTGAGAGGTATCTGGATCTGAGAAATTACAATGCCTACCTCTTATATCCCACCATAATGAGTCCACTACAGTCGACATCTTGAGTGCCTCCCTTCCTCTATCTGAGACCCCATGTGTGGTGGAGTGCAATGTCTCCTAGAGGAGGAGACCCTGTGAACTATAACTCCCCTAAAGAAAATTCCTAACTAAACTTTTCCCCATGCTATGGTGTCACCATATTATTAATATTATCTCTCTATGATGAGAAATAGAGGGAACCCAAGTCCTTACTACCCTCATGGTTTCAAGTTCCATGCTCCATCACCCTTAACAGAGTCAGCAAACTGAAAATCCATATATGATCAAATACCCTCATGTGGAACCCCCTACAGTGTGAGCTACACATAAAGGCGTGACACTTTGTTGATCCTGACTTTGAGGTTTTTTAGGTCCTAATTCTATATCAATTATGATGAAGTCCCCTCTATTGGTAATTATATATTAACAATTACTCACATGTATTTTGGATCATCACATGTCATTCTCAGTTATGGTGTGTTTTTATCTCTTCAACATCAAACTCGGTATTGATTTGGCATCCTATGATTCTTATGATCGACCCTTAGCATGTTCATGGGATGTCATGATGTAGAATGCTCACAGGCGCATACATGACTGAAAACAGTTTGACCTGGGACTAACTTGTGGAACTGAATTATTTCAACCTTTATGCACAGAGATTTTTCTATGTTTTCATGGTTTCGTCTTCCATTTTTTTCATGCTCCATCATGAATGTCCCCAGTTTGGTCATATTCTATGGATTCCATGTTTTTTTGGATAGTTATGGTGGATTTTGTGATTCTAGAACATTTCATGTTCGTTTTTTGTTGGTTTCATCATCCATGGTGGATCAGGGGTCTCTTGGTTCCTCATTGTGGTTCTCTTTCAATTAATCTATCACCATAAATCATTATCCTTCAATAGATATATTTCGTATTTTCTTCTTTATTTCTTTGTTTGATATGATTTGTGTTGTTCTTTTTTATTTGGGTTGGTTTGGCTCGTCTCTTCAATGGTGGATCCCCTTGGCCACACTGCTTTATCTTTTTTTACTTGTTCAATCCTAACATAACCATAAAGTGATTATTTTTGAAAATAAAAAAATAGTGTGAACAAGGAACCTAGGGTACATTGGACCTTGTGTGTTGGTCTATTTCATGGAAAATGATGACCGAGGCATGACTGTGTGTGTAGATGGTGATACCAAGAATTCATTATAGAGCACATGATGTGTGTGTATCTTTTGATTCCTATTTTTATTTCATTCAATCACATGCCTGTTATTGTGAATTCATCAAACCATTTATGATTCCTGATTCCCTAAAAACATTATTTTATCTTGATAAATCTTATTTTATGATCCCATGTAATATGTTGTGACTAAAAATTTCTTATGATGACATTATACTTTATGTGTCTTTTTGCGAAATATCATATTTCCATGTGATAAATTTTATATTGTGAAATTTTATGCATGGAAAAAAAGTGTCAGGCAGACCCATCATTGCTCAGTGCAACTAGAGGTGGAAGAATTTTATGATCCGACATTTGACATGACGAAAATATAAGGATTGATAATGGGACATAATGGAATGAATATTTTTACTAACATGGGGTAATGGTGGAATATGTGGTCTAAACTATAAGGAAACATCATGGAATGATAGTCTATGTTATATGATATGATAGATAGACTTGGGGAATTGTGGTTTATTATGGCATGTCTTATAGGAATAGTTAATGTATGACTGTTGACCTTCCTTGAGGATGGGTCCTTTACTTGTCACTTTACCAAAACATGATTACATTATGTGTAGTGGCATTGTTAGGATCACCCACAATATCTATTTTTACTATCCTACTATCATGGAGTGGAAGAAGGAAAGTTGAGGATTATAGTGGATTGGTAAGTGAATGACCACTAAGAACATGGTTCATATTTATTGTGTGCATATACGTATGATTTTTTATTATGATTTTTATAGTTATTTATTAACTGTTTAAATTTTAATGATCTTCCCATATGCACATTCACTAAATACATCAGTTAGTTATTGGACTGTGTTGTTGGTGTCCAAAGGAGTTGTACTCAAACCTTACTCTTGCTGCCATGGAACTTGAGTACTCAAGAATCCCTTTGTATTGTAGGTATAAGTTTGTTTGAGGCCTAAGAAAATCATTTAGTGGGATTTATTACTATGATTATGGAGAACTTGGTGTAGTGGGTCTTAGAGTTCTAAGGCATCTTTTATATATTCCCATCATTTAATTAATTTGTTTGACTTCCCCAATGGTCATCCTATGTTTTATTCCTTATTATGAATATAGTTTATTTTTTTTTACGTTTATTTTTTATTTTAATATTGGAATATTAGTACCCTACATTTATTTTATTAATAATTTGGTTATATATTATTAATATTAATATCAATGTAGGGTTTATTATTCACATGAGTCGTTATGAGACCCTTGCTACTTGTCTACAACCTTTGGAACATAGGTTTTTATGCTTGGGGTTATGTGGAATTCCAAATAAGACATAGTAATTTGAATGTGGATACTAAAAAATAATATTAAAGTATACTTGTTTTCCTATTTTGGAAAATTCGTAGATAATTTACATTTGATTGCATTGAATCTTGTGATGAATCTCTGTCTAATACACTAAAAACATGTTTCTTGATGTATATCCGGGTCACCAGGGATTTTATATGATGTTAGGAGTTTCCATTATTGTAGTTTTATATTATTTCACTTCATATGATGCATAAGGATTTTTCAGTTTTTTATTTCAAATATTTTTGAATATTTTCAATATTAGAATGATGTGTCACATGTTTCATTATTATCACATAGTTTTTAAATGACATGAATACTACTTTTGTGTGATTTTATAGATGATGGAGGATCTATTTTTATAGGATTTTAACAAAATTTACATTTAACACATATGAGTTATTGATGATATTATTTCAGGTAAAATTTGTTATGTGTTAACTTCAATAAGTAGGTGATGTTAGACTATGGTGTTGTTAAATTGGTTTGTGACAATAATGGGAATGGTAACAGTAATGATGTTGTGGCCCCTCTATGCGTGGGTAGTACAGTTCTCCTTTTTTGGTTTTATAAGGAATTAATATCTCTATTAAATAATTTTGTACAAGTATATTGAACATATTTATACATAATTAATGTGGATAAAATAATTTTTGTTGAGATTTCATATAGAACTAAGTGGAATTTAGGTCAACTGAATTGAGAATTCTTGGCCTCGATGTAGTTATACTGTGGGAGAAAACATCATGGTGTGTCTCTAAATTTTTTCTTAGATTAAATTTTAATGATCATGGCCCCCATGTGAAATATTTTTTCAGTTATTTATGTTATCACGTGGCCTAAAATGAATCTTCATTTTATAGTGATCTAGTGTCTTGGGTTTCATGATGGTAACCTGAGTAAGGATATTGATTGTTAAGAGATTGTTGTGATTAATTCCTTAGTGGATGCTCTCACTGAATAAATATCCCTAATAATTCAGGTAAAATTAGAAAGGTTTAATGGAAGGACGTGAATGTTGACATATAACTTGAGAGTATATAGAATATTTGAGTGTAATTATATGGGATAATTGGTTTATTTCAAAGAGTATAAATGCTTATTTCATCAAGGATAGGGTGACGGTTTTCAAGTCATGATATGTTAGAAACCATCTAGTTTTTATTCCTTTTAAAAATCCATGTTATTCAGAGTAAGTAGGGTAATAAAATTGCTAGATTATTAGTGTATTGATGCGACACCCATGTTACAGGAGGTGCATGGTTGAACATAGTAGAAATGAGTTTATTTTTCCTAAGGAACATTTGTTGTACTTGGGTTTGGTGGAGATTTCATGCTACCATGCAAAGAAAAATAAAAAGATATGTGAGTCTAGTTTGCGAGTTCTTAGAAACAAGGGGAATCAATTTTTCTTATTTGAGAGTGGTGCTACCATGCCTTATTGGAAAAAACATAATGTGTGACAGTTAATTATTTTTTTATGTGTGGTGTCTGTTGAACAATTGAAAATTATGTGGTGAGATGTTATTTGGGAATAATTTTTCTTATTTAGATAAACCTAGGGGTGATTATGATGGTATGTCACTTGTGTTTTTTCATTTAGATTCACCTTTTTTATTTGTAACATATGAATTTGGAAAAAAGATTCTTGGGTTTCCCTTCCATGTTATTAATTCATGGAAATTTTTCTATATAGTGAAATACCACACCAATAATTCAACAAGGTACCAATGGGAGTTCAAACCGTGTATTTTGTCGATACATATTATCTGGTTTGAAATAGAATATTATGTGGGGGAAAAAGACCCATCTGGGTCAGAAATCATAACCTAAACTCAAGATGTTATGGGATTTCTGGTACATCTATAATAGATTTATTGTTTTTTTGGACTATGTTATATGAAATTCAACTGTGTATAAAAAATTGTGATAGTATAGGAAATCATTGAATGGATGGTCATAATTTGTCATTAAGTATTGTGATTTAATATTTTGTGGTTGGTTATAACAATGTAATAATTGTGAGGAACCAAATAATGATTCTCTAATCATGTATAACATCAATCTGGTAGTGTTTAAAATGAGCCTCAGTCATTCAAAGCACCATGTTATGTTAAATAATGACCACTAAAAGGCCAAAGAGACTCCAAAGGAACAATGAGTAGAGTACCCAAGACTATATAGTTTTTAATTTAATATATAATATCTGATTAAGATTTAGTTTCTAGTGGAGAAATTATGTGGGTTTGATCATAGGATGAAATCAATGTGAGTTAAGAGGTATCCTTGTCATTAGCGAGTTGATACATGGTTGAGAGTAGTGTGGTTGGTGTACGTGGTTAGTAAACAAATTGGGAAAATACCATTGAAGTTAGTATAGACTTCAGTTAAGATGTTATATTGATTTAATGATGCATTTATGGATTATGTAATCTTGACCAGTAACATTTTGAAGTTTAATTTTTAGGCAATTTACCTTTATAAGCTGTCAGATGTGAAAATTTTGACTAGATTATCCACATAAACATTAATGTGTATGGGATGGAACCTCAAATAGTTCATTTTATTAGGTAATAATTAGGTTTTAAAAAAATAGATGGGTCCTTTCATGAAATTTCAACATGTTTGAGTTATATTTGTCAATTTTGACTGGTTGGTTTGTCTAGAAATTATAAACTATGTTCAAGTATTAACAATTAACCCATGTCTTTTTTTGACCAGGAATGACGAAACAAAACCGGGCCTATAATATTGTTGGACCATTTGTTTCTTCTTACATATAGAAATTACTCTAGTGGGGAGTATCATCATTCTTTGGAAGGAATCGTTTGAGACACTTCATTTTGTCATGTTGGATGGTTTTGGTGATCATTGTCTTGTTATTTTAATAATACCATGATTTTTGCATAGATTTTGTTGTTTTGGTTGGTGTAATGATGGAAGAGTGTTATGGGTATTTATGTATGATAGTTTCCATATTCAAGTGAGTTGAAATTAAAGAATGGTACATAGAGAATGCCTTATAAATGGTTAATAAGGAAGATTAAGTGGATCGGTTCACATGCTATAACAACATATTAATGACAATAAGTTATATAGTGGTGAGATTGTGATAACTCGTGTATTTATAAGAAAGCAATCCTTGATTGAATATTATCTTTTCATATATTGGATGAATCATTCGTACAATTGGGTGTGGAAGAAAGTGCTATTTTTTAAACAAGAACATATTTTTATGACTTTAATAGAAGGTTGTTGGGTGGGAAAAAATATCATGTGTGGGTTGTATGTGTGTACTGACTAGTCGAGATACTATAGTAGCACCAACATGTATTTGGGGTGGGTAGATGCCTATGATGCCAAGAATAAGAAACATTCATTCATGTGACCATGAATTAACTGGTCAGTGAGTCATTAAAAGAAACTCATGCCTAGTATGTTTCACTATCCTACCATATGGGCATGCTAGATGGTTTAATATGATGTCTCTTATAGTCATTTTATAAACGAATTCCACTTTATTTGACCTCATTTAGATATTTTTCTAAGCAGTAATATTGTTTTCCCTCTATTTCATCAATCCTAGGTTTTCCCATGATTTTGGATTGATCTAAACATAAATTGTTGAATAATCTACATAATTCTTTTCAATATTATTCATTCATGGCCTCAATCATACTCATCTTGTTTTGGATCATGTTATCATTCGTCATGTATGGTTATATTGGAATGGTAATCATTTTTGATCCATAGATGTCATAATTATCTATAGATGTTATTCCCCTTGATCATACTTCTTCTTTATTTATCATTGGATTATTCCCAAATATATAATCAAAATAAAATTCCATCAAATATTGATGGAGTTTTCTGATATGGATGGAGCTTTGCATCATAATGGCTTGAGGATGTCACATGACGTTGAATAGATATTGTCAGTGAGTGTTTTAAATAAGGTATGTGCCTTGATAATTATTTTGATGGGTTATGAATAACTATTATGTAATAATCTATTTAAACATTGAATTATTTTTGTGATTTTATCATTTTAGACCATGGAGTTCCCATGGAGTTTTTAACACTATTGGATGATATTGAGGATAAGGTATGTTATTTTTTAAGTTTCTTCTAATTTTTCCAATTTAATTATTTCATATTGAACATTTTATTGTTATATATTTGCCAGATATTTTTTCCAGAATAATGATGGATGTGTGAGGCAGACCATCCATTGATGGTTGTTTGGGGTTCTGAAAAGGTGGTTATATTCAGTCAATCTTTAGGGTAGAATTCCTTTGTCCTAGAAAATGATTATCTATAATATTTTAATTAATTTAAATTTTAATTTAGCTATTTATTTGTAATACATGAAATTAGGAGAACATTATGGTAGACATTGAAGGCCAAATATACTTGGATTAATTGAAAAATGATGCTTGGATTTTATTTTCTTTAATTATATTAGTATTAGATATGTGGGCTTTTATACATGACCCTATGGTATTATGTATCACCGATTTCAATGTGGTATGTAGTCACTTTAGTCATATTTGGATGACCTTAAGAATCAAATATTTTAGATTAAAACTAATTAAGACACCTGAAAATGTATTTTTAATTGAATGACATATTCAATTCAAATGAGAGCCATAATGAAATACATAACTATTTAATGAATTCACTTTGTTAAATAATTAAGTGAAAATTTATAATGATCTTAAAAGGTGATAAGGAAAAATTAGGCCTTCTGCACAAATTTGTTTCCTAACTACCCATGGACAATGCTAGGCTATGTGTGTAGGATCTAAGACCCCTATTTGATGATTTTTCAAATGGTGTTTGTGTAGACAATGATACCGATGTTTAATGATATCGATCACAAGATTATGCATGTAATGATATGAGTACCCTAGGGATTCTTGAATCCATTAGTGTGTTATTTTAGGTTATTTATCATATTTAATGAAGATCACATGTTATTTTTTATTATTTCTAATTTCATATAATGACATATCATTTTTTATCCCCATCTATGATATTTTGTATATCCATGAGATATATTTTTGGTATTTTTTATTTTGATTTTTCATGTGAATTATACTAATGTGATACGGGACCATCATGGCCCATTTGAACTACCGTGGGAACTATGTTCAGATTCTATAGGTGGAATAAATAAATGAATGATTTTAATGATGGGGAATTATGTCCTTTTTTCATGAAATGGGGGAATGATGGTCCATGTGATCTAAAATGTGAGGTGGATGATGGTTCATGATGGTCTATGTGACATGGCCTAAGAGATAACAACCATTAATGATGGGCTATTTTGGTCCACCATTAACACATATTTCCCAATCAACAATTTATCATCTGTGAGATTTTCTCCTTTAATTATGGAATTTCGACAACATGTTATCATGATGTGTAGTGGAAATATCTTGATTAATAAAAACATAAATTATGAATTTTCTTTCAACATGGATTAAAATTAAGTATGGTAAGGATTAATGATTATGGATATTTTATAAGTGCATAACCACCCAACACATGGTTGTTGTTTCTTGTGTGTCTATGTTTAATGATTATGATATTTTTCATATTTATGTATTAAATATTCCACATATAAAATTATCATTTCTAAATAAATTTCAATTATCAGTTGGGTATTGAACCACATTGGTGGTTTCCAACTAAGTTGTACACTGGCCCTTTTTGGGCCACCATAATAGTTGGGTACCCAAAAAACCCTCACTTCTTATAATTATAGGTTGGGCTACGGCCTGAGCCTATCATTGAGTGAGATAAAAGCCTATAATCTTAGATACTTGAATAATATGAGGATTGGATTTTCTTATACTCAGGTACATTTTTCCTTTCACATATTTGTATAATTTACTGGCCTAGAGGGAAGTCACTATTATATTCTCATTAATAAATATTGAGTCTGTTATCAGCATTAATTCATAAATTCAGTTTCTTATTGGAATCTTATTACTCATATTGTATATTGTTACATATTTGGATATTTATTAGTAATTGTGAACTCTGATGGATGGTATAGACTTCTCACGATTTCATATAAGATCATTGTTGCTAGTTTTTATCCTATTATATATATTGATGAAAGAATGAGGTCATGTGGCATTTCAACTAAGACCTGGTGAATTATGATGTGATATTACAACATGATATCAATGTTTTAAATATTTTTTAATTATTTAGATAATTTATTCATAATATATCATGTATACCATTCTTTTTTTGAAAAAAGTTGTTAAGAAAACCATTAATGGGAAATTGTGGTCAACCATCCTAATATTTATACTTCAGCAAGATATTTTGAAAACCATTACCCATGATATGTCTAACTAGATTTTATATAGTGATATTTTTTCTAAAATTTTATTTTTTTATAAATTATGTTGTTTTTATATAATAGGAAAAATAATATTTAGATACCATGATAATTCTCTATGTCAGATATTGTTTTTCCCTTATTTTTATGTAGCTTTAAATGTGAATTGATCAATGGGATGTAAGAATTAAATAAATTTTTATTACTAATTTTAATTAAGGATAGTTTTATCTATGGTATTATCACTAGAATAAAATTGATCTTGCAAGGTATGTGTTTATGGGATTGGATCTAGAAATGTGGGTTCGAGATGTCACAATATTTGCTTATAAATGGTATGCCCCAATTGGACTTCAACAACAATTGGGATATCATTTGTTATTTATCAGTTTCAAATTATTCACTCTTGTACATACAATACCTAATTACAAATATATTAGTCTCACTACAATTATCATCAATTTGATAATTGAATCATGGAATAATATAATTTTATTATCTTCTTATATAGCCTACCTATGGATCATAGGACCCTGAAATCTTGTAACAAATTAAATATTGTAATGTGATTTGAGTTTATAGGGAGTGGGGAACATCAAATTTCCTCATTATGTGGAATTTTGTTGTTCATGAATAACCAAACCATTCCATCCATCATTCCTCCAAAACATTCTAATGTCATCACATTCCAATATACCAATTATATAAATTTTATTTTGTTTTATTTTCTTTGGACTTCCCATTTTTATACTTGGAAAATGACTTGTTTTTGACCAAATCAACCTTATATAAATTTATTCAATCAATGCATTGGTGGAAAATCCTTCATATTTCTTCATATACCTTGGGATGGAGCTACCAATAGTCTTTATGTTATTCCTTATAGTGATTTTATGGATACGATACATTATTTTGTAATTTTTTTCATCCACAAACTCAATGAGAGATAATTCATCATTTTTTATCTTGTATGGATCCATTATTGAATTCATGTCCATATTTATCAGTTAAGTAGATGCCTAATTTAACTATTTTTTAAATTATATTTCTATGAATATAATATTATTGGGTTTTAATGAAAAAACAATTAAGCCAAACCATTTCCTTCCTCCAAAGTAGTATATTTATTTCCAATCATAGCTGATGTGAATTTTATGAATGGATTTATCTTATTTTAATTATAATGTAGTATTTATTTATAAAATCATTTTTCTATACATTATAAAAATTTATATTCATTTGAACATTAAAAAATAGAATAAAACATCTCTCGATGATGTTTGACCTTATATAATGATTCTTGTTTTTAGATGCTTTTGTAGTAAATTTTATTCAAATAGTGAGCACTTTGGATCCTATAGAAACATAAATGGTGCATCCCTATCTTAATTAATAATACCACATTATATGTACCTTATTTATAGATTCATAACAGCCATTTTTATAAATAATATTTTATACACTCATTGACTCTATATTTACACAATTATAGACTCTACATGGTTATTGTCCCTTAGAAAAATTTATAGCTTCTCTTTTCCCATTTGAGAACTAAGTTTTAATTCATGATTATTTATATTATCACATTTTACCACAAATTGTGAAATTTTCTCTTTAAAAATAATCCAGATTATTTTATATACCTTATCTCATCTTTTTGTGGTGTTTTGAAATGGAAAATTGTTTCTTTAAGATCATTATCAGTGGATATTTTTTTACTCAGATTACCTGTGTGTTTATATGGTATATCACATTAGACCATTATTTTTACACCAATTATCATGATGTCCCCATAATGGATGTAGCTAATCTCTTCATCATTTTATTCTTAAAAAAATTCTAATAATAAAAAATTCACACCATTACTAATCTCAATCAAATCTAAATTCTCATATAGGGAATGGAAACTATTTTGGTTACTACATGAACATTACTTGGAAAAATTTTCATATGACATTAACAATTATCTCATTGCATAATCAATCATTTTATTCTATATAATAAAATATAATATTCATTATTGTCCATAATTATCTAATACGATGTTATTGATATATTTAATACAAATACTAAAGTCACACACTTCAATGGGTGTGTTATTATTTTAAGGAATCTACTTTCTACCTCTATTTTTTGAGTCCCTATATATATCCACCATGTTATCCATTGTCTTATAATTTCCCTATTTCATTATCTATATGATGTGTATGACAGTCAAAATTTATTTAATTTTCTATTTTACCATATATAATTTTAAAAAAACATTATTCAATAAAAATTATGCACAATGAATATTTTTAAATAGTACCTCATCTGAGATATTAATTTTTACTGCATTCTATAACTCTATCATGAACCCATTTAATAAGTTTTCTCAAATAAATATATTTTAATAAATATACTATAATATCTTCACAAAAATCCTATAAAAACTAAATCACCTATCTTTTTAATATATATAATTTAGTTCTACTAAATAGGGGTGGTTTCTCTTGGGTACTATATAACCAAGAGATTTTGAGTGATGAAATGAACATAAATCCAATAATCAATTTGATGATTTTAGTGAAAAATACCAACAAATAGAACTTGTTCTATAATATTACATGTTGGGCCAACAAATTTACTCAATGAGAGAAACCATGGTATGGTTGGTGGAATAGGATGGGAAATTAATTCCAAAATAGTCACATATTTCACATACTACCCCCACCCAAATTTATAATAACCTTATATTAAATATGATCTAAATTTAGTTCATCTTACTATGATAGCATAATTGTTGTATTTATTATATGTATCAAATTATTAAATTAATAAGTAATTTTATAATGTAAAAAAACAAATAAAAATTATTAATCAATTTAAAATGATTATAATATTCATTTCTATATTTTGTAAATTTATATAAAAATATAATTTATGCAATTTTTCAAAAAATGAAATAGTTTTATTCAAATTGAATTATTTTCCATGAATTGTATAGTTATATTGGAAAGAAAAAATTTCAAATGAAAGAATTTAAATTTTATGAAATGAAAATAATTTTCGATATCACCATAAGAATTATGTTTATATTTGGGTATTTCCTAAAAGACCATTTTTTTATGAATCCTGAAAAATACCCATTTTTATAAAAACTTTCACTTAGTATGAAGATTATAAAAAGAATCATTCAATTTAAAAAATTTTACATTAGAATTAGACTATTTGGATTAAAAATATTATAAAAATATTAATATGAATAAAAATAGTACATTATTTTTGTAAGGATATATTTGTAATCTTAAAAAGTCATTTTTCAAAATATTTTTTTTTAATTTTGTTCCCTTATATAAATGTTAATTTTTTCACTTCTATAAATTGTACCAATAAAAATTATTTTATATTTTGAATCTGGAGGTTTATATTTAATTATGTGGTCAATTTAAATTGTGGTCATAATGAATAATTACTAGGGTAAAAATTATTTACCATGTTAAAGAGTTAAATAATTTAATTAAGGTAAAAAATATGTGATAAGGTATCAAAATAATTACTCAATTCTTATTAGATGAGATTATTTTTCCCATTATCACCTAAATATTTGATTTATTTATGTATTTAATATTTATTAGAGTAAAAATTTTATAATATTTAAAAGATAAGGATATTTATATGTGTGTCACTCTCCTCACATATAATAGGGAACCTACCCCCCCCCCCATTTTTACTAACTATTGAGCACTCTAAATTACCCATTCAATGTCAAAAAACCTTCTCAACTTCTTTCCACACATCCTAGAGGGTTTTCTATCTCTAAATTACCATTCTGTAATGATTAGGGAAGAAACCAAAGAAGGGATTCCATAGAATAGATATAACACATGATCGAGTTCATTAGTGTTTATTTCAACTTCTACTCTTACCTATGGGAATTAAAAACATCACTCATACATATGTGTGCGATTTGACTTACACAATGAAATTTATTTCATTATTCCACCATAACATATCTGGGATATTTATAAAAAAAAATTATGAATATATAAAAAGTTTATAAATTTATTTTTATTTTAGTAAAATGTTGTATTATATTCTATCTTATAGTTCCATCCCAAAGAAAATGACAAAATCTTCCATGCATACATGTTGGATACCATCTCATTGAAGAGATTTTATTATTTTTTAACAATAAAATTATGTTATTGGGTATAAAACTATATAGAATGTATAAAAATTATAATTATAATTTCATTAATATTATTTATATTTTAGAATAATTAACGATAAGACTATAGTTACTGCATATTTTGTATTTTGAGGTTATAAACAGAATGACCAAAAATTTCCAATGTTAAATTTATCAATTTAGTAACTATAAAAGTATTGAAAAAAGGAATAAAATAAACAATAATAACTTAAGAAACATAAAACATGTTTTGTTAATAGAATAAAATAATTTTTTTGGGAAAGTAAAATATGGATGTAGTTATTTGGGAGACAATATAATGTATTTCTATTACCAATTTACCTTATTTGAGAAATATGTTGTCTTTCACACATGTATTATTATTTTGGGATATAAATTGTTATATTAATGAATGTTGAGGAAGCTTCCAAAGGCAATCCATGACATGCTGGTTGTGGATATATCTTCAAGGATTTTAATGGGCTGTGCCATGGATGGTTCTTTAGCAGCTGCGGTACGACCTCATCCTTACAGGTTGAAATGATGGGTCTGATTCACATTGTGGATTTCATCAAGAAAAAGTGTAGGAACAACATCTGTATTGAGAGTGACTCAACCACCATTGTCCACAAAATTTGGAACAGCGAATTACATCTAGCTTGGCCTATCACTACCCTCTGGATGAGATTCCAAACTTCACTTCTAGAGATCAACTACATTGGAACACACACCTTTCATGATGCGAACAGGGTTTCTGATTGTCTTGGTAACATGGTTATTCGTCCGGGCATTACCTGGAAGGAGGATCTTCCTATTGGGGTCCTCCCTTTTTATGAAAGGAATTTTAAAACCATCCCTTATTTCTGAATCCTGTAATTCCCCTTTTTTTAATAAATTATATCTTGGAATTTTACTAAGACACCACCTTTTCAAAATATTAGTTTAATGTGATTTTTCTTTACAGCATCATCATAAATGTTTGAAACTCTTCTTCATCCTTGTAAAGGATAGTAAACCAATTTAGGTTTCTTATTTGTATTTATATTATTTGTAAATATTCTTTATATAATCTTTGAATTTAATTAAAAATAATTTAAATGATTCCTTTGAAATTTTTTTTATATGGGTCACTTTTGAATATTTGTATCACAGTGAACTTTTTTTTGGAAACATCTATCACATGACATAATTTTATAGCTTCCAAATCCATTATTCATTTTCAAAAATTCTGTATAAATTTTCATAATTTTTAGATGAAAATAAGATTTTTATTTATCCTAGTAATTTTTTTTATGAATTTTCAATGGTGAAAGATTTTTAACCTATTTTTATTTGAACCACAAAAGTGACTTTTCATATTTGTTTAATAGAGTATATTTTTATATTTTATGGTAGAATTTCAAAAATTTATATGTTTTTTATCATGATATAGTTATTCTACATTGGTATTGTAATGATTGATCCTGATAATTCTCTAATAACAGGTGAGGCCAATATTGTTTTCTAATGAATTTTCTAATGCGATCGAGTTAATAAAAATATTTTCACCAAATGGACATATTGAAATTATCTATGATGGTGATAAAATTATAGGGTGACATATATGGGTGATTATACGGGAGATTTCAAATATTACATAAATAGTCATTCAATTCATTCACTATGTTTTAATGGGAATAATTGGATATTATAATATAAGAGAATGAACTCATGATTATAGGAATGTTTATGATTTTTTAAAGGTGGAAGGTTTATTTTAATGATTTCTCATGTTTTAAATATGTTACATTGATTACAATTATTTTTCCATTTATGCTTCAATAAAAATTATTTATTTAAACTTTGGCCTTTCAAATTGATATCATGAGTATGTCATGAATATTTTTAGATTAATGATTCTTTTATAAATAAATTCATATTTCCTTCAAGGTTGGAATGAATTCTCAAATTGACAAATAAACATTAAATATATAATTATCCCTTATTTTTTATTTTCTCATACCACATTATTTAATGTTTCACACAATGGTTAATGATTTTTATAGATTACATAACGTATAATTGTGACATTTTTTGATTGAATAAAAAGTGTCTTGATTGAAATATGATTGTAAACATAGGAACATAATTTTATAAAAAAATGAAAGCTATTTTAAAATATAGAATATGGAATGTAATAGATTACTAATTATCTAAAACATAACTACAAATAAATCCTAGAAATTTAAAAAAGTGAAATTGTTGTTATATGTAATTTAATTATCAGTATTTTAGGTTATAGGGAATTAGAGTTGGTATCAAAGGAATGGTTTATGAATACATAGTGGTTATAATGTTACTAAATAAACCTTCTATGGGATTATAATTTATGGTTTAATTTTCATGATACAATTTAATATAATTTCTATTACATTTATATAATTCATGAATATTAACAACAGGTTTCCATATATGAAACATAAAAATTGATATATGAAGGAAAAACAACAATGTTATACTTTCAAAATAGATACTTGTAATGGTGGGAGTATTAATTATTAATTCTTTCAGTATTTTAACTCAATTTTTGTAGGATATAAATAGTAGTACCCATGAAATGGAGTGGCCAAATTCTCATTATTGGAACATTTATATAGTGAAACATTTCTTGAAACTCTACCCTCCATCTTTTTGTGGATTCTTGAATATATTATTTAATTAATAACTGGCCAATACATTTAAGATGACATTCAATATAATGGGATTTCTAGAGATAATGAATTTAAACCTTTCAATTTATCATTTTAATAGTGATATTGATCTATGGTGGTCTCTAATTAATGTTTACATGTAGAAATATGAGATTAATTCCATGTATTAGATAAAATTAGAAGATATTTTCCTTGTTGAATATTTTATTAATTTTTTTCAACATAAATTGTTATGTAATTTCATTGAATATAATCAGAATGATGGGAACTTATTTTCAACCTATAATGAAATTTTACATAATTAAGCCTGTTAAAAATAAATTTTATTTTAAGTAATGACAGTAATATTATAAAATTTCACTTAGTATTAAAACCATTTTTATGATGTTCTTTGTTTACATGTGAGTATGGTTGTTCATAGGATTTTGTAATATGATTATGATTAGATGGATTTTGTTGATCTCTATATCATCAAGGAGAAAAATAGTACTAGGTGGAAAAAATGGGGAATAACTAATCAAATGAAGATAATGTTAATATAAAAATGATTCCATATTATGATAAGGTACGTAAAAAGAATTCTAGTAATACCCTTTTTATATATGGAAAGTGTTACTTGTGTGGTAAGATGAGATATTTGGTCGAATTATATAATGTGAGTGACAATATTAATGTCTATAGAAATTATATTTAGCTTATTATAAAAAATTAATTGAAATAAAATGGGAATTATACAATATATTTTATTAAGAAATTTATAATGGATGGGGATCATCCAAATCATAGGCAGTAGGGTGTGTTTATATCTTTCTCTACTTCCATGGGAAATTTGGGACCATAAGATAAATTTTTAAATTGTACCCTGCAAGATTACTCTAATTATTGACATAAATTTTTCACTTGGGGTACACAAATAATTTTATTTCCCTAAATAATACTCGTAAAATTAAAAGTATCCATGAAAAATAAATATATTATTTTATCTAAAAAACATAGTGTTTTGATTGATGTATAATGTATTTATAGAAATTATCATATCATCACAAGTGGAAGTTTTCCCCTTGTAAATATATTTCCCTTGACGTATTGTAGAATGATGTCATTTTGGGTAGAGATTTAATTTCATAATATGATTCTAAGATATGTTTATGAGATAAATAAGTCACTAAAATCCTATACTGAGTTTCAATTTTTAAATTAGAGTGACTTGATATCTATACTAATATATTAAGAAGATGATAAATAGATTAAACATGCTGTGAAACTTATCATAAATATGTCCTTGAAATGAGAGGGATTATTATTCTTAGTTATGATCTTATGGTAAAAAAATTATATTTCATAACGATAATCCATTTATTATTTTGGACTATGATTTTTAATTTTGGATAATCTTGAATCCCCTCACTAATACTATTTGTAAACCACCTCATAAAATTCCTCCAATAGTATTAATGGAATTATAAGAATAATTATATTAATTACTTATGAATGGTTTCATTCAACATAGAATATCAACTTTGTGTGATCAAGTTTCATTTATTAAACATAAATATCATTCCATGATTATTTTTATTGATTTTAGATCACTCAATGGCATTACTATTAATAAAAAACTTGATTCCTCATATCAATGACATGTTTTATCAGCTTCAGGTACTCAATTTTTTTTTCTATAATTAACCTCTAATATGTTTTTTATTAGTTTATTGTGAGGAAATTAGATTTTAAAAGGGTAAAATTTCATCCCAGGTAGACCAATTATGATTTTTGTGTTATTCCTTTTAGGTTGGAAAATACAGCCCTTTTATTTATGGATCATATAATTAGAGTCTCACATGATTATTTTGATATTATATTGTTGCATTTTATCAATGGAGTTATTATATAGTTGAAGGGAAAATATGATCATGATAAAAAAATAAGGATATTTGTTTATAGTTATAAATAAAACAATTTATATGGAAAATTAAGTAAAAAATAATTTTGGTAGTAATAAATTTATTCATTGGGAATATTATTTATAATGAAAATATAAAATTCCTCCCATAGAAAACTAAATTTGTGTAAGTGTGTAAAATACCAAAAAATATAAAAAAAATCAATGTTTTATTTGATTAGAGGTTTATGTTGATAGTTTGTTAAGAAATATAAAATTTTATCAAGAAAACTAACTATATTAACTTAAAAGCAGTTAAATTCATATGGATAAAATAATCATATAGAATATTTATAGAAATAAAAATTAGAGTGATAAATAATCAATTGTTATCCTTTCCATAATTAAAATTGGTGTTTAATATTCATAGTGTTTTTTAATTTGAGACCCTTCATTTCGTACTGATTTAGGATGATCTAGGAATTTTTTATGCCTCATCCCAATTAAAAATCATTGTGTTGAATTATACAACACAAGGTATTCATCTTGTGGTTGTGCTTTTTATGTTTTGTTTTTAGAATCATCTTTTATATATATCGAAATTTTAAATATATTCTAATTATAAGATGATAAATAATATATTCATTCAAAATTAGTTGAACATGTGGAAATGAATATGAAAAGACACTATGCAGGATTATTATTTCATGATTCACTGAAATCTATGTAAAGTATACAATTTAGTAGCTAAATATTGTCAAAAAGATTTCACATCATTAGACATGAAACATTTGGAGAATTATCCTTTAGTTTAGGATTTAATTAATCATTTATTGGATGTTTGGTATCAAGAAACATTTTCTTGTTTGTAATAGGTATTAATAAATTCAACTTTGAATAATGAATTAAGAATGGTAAAAAATGAGATAATAGTTTTCTATGAAATTTAGAATTGGTCGATGAAGGTAAATTTTCTAAATTTAATGTTGAAAAAAATTATTTTTAGACTTGAATAGAAATTATGTGTACTGATTGATGTTTATTTCATTAAATAATTACTTGTTGTGGCTCACAGTAATCCATTTTACCTTCATTCTCGAAATATAAATATGTACAAGTTCTTTTGGTATTTTCATTGCTAAGATGGAATTAAAAAAGATAAAATTTATTTTACCTGGAAATTCTTGACCATTCATAATATTAAACAAATACATAAATTAAAAAGGGGATGCTTCAACAATTTAGAGTATCTAAATTGAAATGCGATAATGTATCTACTAATTTATTGGTGTGATTTCTGAATTATTATCCATATAATAATTTCATTTCTTTTATTATTGAGTGTTTGAATAAATCAACACATTTTATTCCAATTCTAGAAACTATGGCTCTGTGTCTTCATTCAAGAAATTATCTTAATTATATATTCATGTTACAGGTGTTCCTATTAATATTTTATCTGATCATACATCCATACAAAAATAAAATTTTAAGAAATTGTATAAGAATTCATTGGGAATTGATTTAAATATTAGTATAAATTTTCATTCTCAATATGATGGACACTAAGAGAAAAAATTTTGTATTTTAAATAGACTTTAGGATTTATATTTTTATTTCTATTAATTATAGGGTCAATAAATTTTACTAGATTAATTTTTAACTAATAATAGATAAAATTTTAGAATACTAAAGGTACCTTTTCAGTAATTATATAGAAAATGATGTCAAACACTAGCATGTTTGTATAAATTTGATAATATAAACATGATGGGACTATAATTGGTAGTATAGATTGTTGATATTTTAAATATTATTCAATAATATAAGAGGGATTCATTAAGATGGTAAAAAAGTTATTAAAATGATTGAAGGAAATATATCTCATTTGAGGAATAGGGTAATGTTTTTCTTAAACAATCTATTTCAAGAATTGTTTCACATTTTTGATGTTAGGGAAAATTAATTCCATGGTATAATTGTCAAGAATAAATTATTGTAAAATTTAGATCTGTTGTATATTTACTAGCCTTACCTCGATGACTATCTCATATATATGATTTATTTCATGTTCATTTTTTATGTAAAAATATCCGCAATGAATATCTTGTTTTGGAAACTAATGTATATCAGTTGGAAGAGAATAATAATTATGAGTAAAATAATTTTTGGATTCTAGGTCAAAGTTAGTTAGATTTACAATATATATTATATCACCTTATCATGGACTTACAGAAACCCATATGAATTAAAATGAAATATGGTAATTGTAAAAAGGTATTAGGGGAAATACACTGACTTATTTATGTAATGAGTAAAATTTTGAAAACATGTTTACATTAAGATGATATAAATATGGAACCTCATTTAATATTAATGTGGAATTAAATTATTATCTTAGTAAGATTCATGATATATATTTTATCATGTTATAATCATTATAATAATTTAAGGTAATTTGTTAGTCGAAAAAACATTGTATAACTAAATTTTTTCAAAGAATTATATGGGTTTGTTTAACATATAAAAATATAAATCAAACAAATTTATGTTTATGAACATGACATAATTTTTATGTTATAATATGAAATATATTTTAGTGTGATTTTTTGAGATTTTTCCAAAAATATAAATATATGGGTGAATAGTAAAAAAATACCGATTTTTATAAAAAATATAATTTCTTTTTAGGATTATAATTATTATAATTTTTATGGGTTTTAATGTAACATTAGTCCCCATTTATAAATAATAATACAATTTATTCTATATGAATAATAATTATACTTGATTTTGTTATAATAGTTTTATGCATAAATCAAATTTTTTTCTAAATCCCCATTTTTATTGGGCAGTGATAAAATATATTGAAATTAATTTTAAAAAATAATTAAATTTAATTTTGAAAAAAAATATAATATTATTAATCATGATTTTTAGTAATGGGTTTAATTTCTTTTATGTTTATAATGAATAGTTACAATGATCATAATTGGTTACAGAGGTAAAATGTTAAATGGACTAAATAAATTAAAACTAAGTTTTATGTTTATAAAATATTATCTTAAATCTTGTTGAATTATAGAATTTTAAATATTATATACTAATCTTCAATTTTTTTATTTATTTCTACCCTCAAATGATTGTGACATATATAATATTTTGATGTTATGTGAATTTTTAAGTGCTCAATTTCCCTCCCTTACAAAAAGTCACCAATTCTCATCACATATTGATAAAAATTGATCCCTCAAGATCATCCAAACCCTATAAAAATCATAAAATTATTCCCCACGTCATAATGATTCTATTCTCTAAACAATTCTAACATATATTCCTTCTGTTTCAAGCCAAATACATTTTTCCAATGAATATGTATTACTCATAAATGAGTTCATTTGTGTTTAATTATTCTTATTCCTTATAAAATCTATCCTAAACATTATTATAAAAAAACATTAAATTCAAAAAAAAATTATTGTTTATAATTTTTATGCTATAAACATTTTCAATACATTTTGCCTTGTATGCAAAATGAAAACATATCTGGGGAATACTTGTGAACAACCATATCCATAGAGATAAGTTTTTCATTTTTCATCACTACCTCATAGAACTTTTTATAATTATGAAATTAATGAACATATAATAAGTTTTAAAAAATTTATTTTTCAATAATTATATAATATTACATACATTTATATCATTTCATTAATTATAAGATGATAATGTTTCTTGTGTGTAAAGGTGAACTATGGGGATGCAATTCATTATTCTGGGACATTATACATGAATGGTATTTAAAGTTTATCTAAATTTTAAAAATGTTAAATATAAAATTTTCTAGAATATGGGGATTATCTAACAAGGAATGATTTGACCATGGTGAAGATAGTAATATTATTTTGAGGTTGTAACCTAAATGTCCCTAAAATCCAAACATGGAATTCATTGATATAGTAACTATATAGTACATGGTAATTGATGAAATTAAAGTAATATAAATAAGGGATTGAATATGAAAATTTTCTTAATAAAGTATAACTTTTTACATAAAATTATTATTATAGAATATAAAATACTTACATGGTGGGGTGGGAGACAAGTTAAGGGATTTCTCATCTCAATTTCCTTTATTTTGAAATTATTTTTTATTCCCAATTTGTTTTATTCTATATGGTGTATAAAATATAATTGGAATATATATTTTAACTCTTTTTGTTATATTTATATTTTATACTTATACTTTTCTTGTAATCTCCTTCAATTTTCTTTGGATTTAAATATCACCAATTTGGTAAGGATTATTTCATTAAAACATTATTTTAAATATTTTTACCTCTTCTTCAACTAGTTAAATGTTCATAAATTTTTTTACGGATGTTTTAGGTGTACATAACTTTTTTATTGAGTTATTTTATATTTATCATCTCTTTATTTACAAATGAAAAAAACGAATCCTCTCAAATTTTATCTATACATGTCACTTTTGACTCTTTTTACCAAAGTCTAAATTATTTTGTCATTTATCGCATGACTGTAGTTTCCTTCTATCTTATCAATTATTAATTATAATTATTCTTCAATATATTTTCATTTTTTCCAATGAAAATATTATATTTTTATTCTATAAAATACAATTTTTTTGAGTACTACTAGAGAAACGATTTTTATCTTTATTTTAATGTGAAAGTATAAAATTCATTAACATATTTTATAAATACAATATTTTAATATATTGATGTAAATAAATTTCTCTTTTGGAACAAGATATGGTTTCATAAAATTTATATCATAGTGCGTGAGTCTAATAAATATATGATAACTGATCATCCTAATATATCTGTCCAATGCATTGGGTAATGTGATAGTTTTAATAGTAATT
The DNA here is from genome assembly GCA_963277665.1 of Viscum album. Taxonomy (NCBI): domain Eukaryota; kingdom Viridiplantae; phylum Streptophyta; class Magnoliopsida; order Santalales; family Viscaceae; genus Viscum; species Viscum album. The sequence continues at coordinate 643,498,774 of OY728140.1, forward strand.
ATTATACTACTAGAGTATATGTTGGAATTATATATTATGGTTATACATTTATAAGGGTAATTACCTGGGTGATTTTAAGGAAAAAATTCTGTGATACCTTTATTATTGTTAAATGGTTTCTATATGATTTAAAAGAATATTTGAATTTCATAATTTAATAGAATGAAATCATGATGAAGTGATTTTTTATGATATTATAAAGGTGGAAGTATTGATTTCATGTTCTTGTTCCACTTGGCCTAGTATTAATGTTTTGTTTCCAATCAACCCATAAAAGGGGGTTTATCTAAAAATATATTAAAATTTAGAAGGCCTTCTGGCCTAATTAACCACCAAATAATATTAATTATTTATAATTTTTAACTGTACTTTATCAAAATATAATAATGAAAAACATTTCGATTGATATTTATTTGGATTATTATGTAATGATTTCTTTGATATAAAAGAATATTATATAAAATAAAAAATTAATTTTTTGGTTTCCTTTATTTTATATCACTTCCGGATATTTATTTTCTCATCCCACATTTTTAAATGATTTTCACTTGGATTAATAAGATTATAGAAAGGTCAATCATGACACATCCTTACTCAAGAAAAGGTTTCTGGAATTAAAAAAAAGAATGTAATCATATGAACTATTTTTTTAAAAAAATGTGACCTGGTTTGAATACTTCTCTGCATTATGTATTAGTGTTCTTAATTTTATATAATTGTAACCATAAAATAATATTTAAATGTTACAAAGTAAAAAAACTATTACAAATCTTTTAATTATATATTTATTACATTGAACGATGTTATATTTAACCCTTACTCACTAAATAAATATTTTATAATATAAATAAATAACCCACATAATCTATAAGTGTTTTTATGGTTTAACAAAACATAGATAATCCAAGGAGGATACAATGGTGACATTATGTTGTATTTAAATACACTAATTTTTTTGAATTTGGGTTTAGCAAAAAGGACTAATATCCTTGGGTTATTTTCTATTAAAATTTCAAGGATGCCTCACTACTTCGTAATAGTCCTTATCTTCATTCTATTATAATTATCATCACATCATTAAGAGAAAACTTCTTTAGATGTATGACCACACAAATCATTTTCACCTCTATAATTGATAAACCGGGTGTATATTATTCTATTTGATATCCACTTGTGAAAGATTTGGAATTTAATCATGAAAATAACTATGAAATAACATCTTCATTCCACAAGAAATCATGGAATCTCTACCATATTCTTTTTTAATGCATTTAACGTGTGGTAATTACTTCTAAAATAGTTTGTATCCTTTAATAGGGAATGATACTCTTTTATAAAAATTATTTGTCAATGTTTCTATATTATAGATTTTTATTCTTAAACATAATATTAGACATCATTATTTATGGATATAAATATTTATTTAATTATCTTACATAGAAATATTTTATCATTTTTACATGAGCTATTCTCTATTTTCCCTCATCAATGATTTTTATTTATATATGAGATTTATTTGATAATCCATCCGACAATGTACTCAAAATATTATTCGCATTCACTAAATAAATGAATTTATTTCATTCCAAACAGATCAGATATTATAATATGAAAATTTTCTTGCTATACTTCATCAAAGTGAGACTATTAAAATATTAGTGTAAGCCTAATTCCATTTGAAAGAGAAAATATGATCAAGTACATTATCAAGAACTTCTGAAGTATAATACTCATCCTTGATAAATGTAATTATTAATCCTTTATTTTCAAGGATGCAACCCACTATACACAACGTGTTGAAAAAATTTAGAATTATCCTTAAACTAGTTCACTACAACATGACAATTCTTAATATGGAGTGATCTATTTGACTCCAATAATAATAACTCTTTGAATAAGTATCTATGATACATGAACTTTTTTCCTTGGTGTAACCATCGACCAAATAGAATAATAACTAATATCCATATATTAAATTTTATAATATTTCTATGAAACCCATAACATTATTATTTATTACCCATTTTTTTAAAACAATTACCTACATTTACATGTGTGCACTGTGGTGTGACTAGTATCCCCTACAATTATGATGTTTTTTCAAATGAATATTAATTATAAAAACGGCATGATATGACCCCCAACATTAAATATGTAATTAAATAATCAACATTAGATATCCAAGTTAATAAATCTTATGGAGTCCACTTTTTGGATTAAATTCCCCCTCTATAATACAAACCCTTAATGTGGTTTATCATAAAAATGTATGCTTAATGTGTGTACATGAATATAAATTTTTAAATTTAATCATGTTAAAAAATGTCTAAAATATCATTCAATACCCCCTCAATATTCTTCTAGACATCAATAACATTCACATAACATCTTAACTTCATAACAGGCTATCAGAAATGATTTTACACAAGACATTAAACATTAATAAAAACATTTTCTAATTGTCTAAAATTATTCAAAATAACGATATTCTAAATAATTAATCCATAATTTCTCAAAAAAGATTGATTTTCATGATTACCAATAAATAAAACACAATCAAAATATGATTGTTCATTACATATTGATTTATGGCCAATATTTAATGTGGATTAAAAACTAAACAAATACCAATACCAATCCTCAATTAGATAATAGAAATAACCCCTATATTAATCTCTTTCAAAACAGTATCCCAAAATTATTACTTAAATACATATAATTTTAATATATCAATGTAATATCATATAAATATACCCTAATCACATTTTGAATATCATATAATACAGAATTGAGTAATAATAATATTAATATTTAATTATTTCACACTATTCTTCATTACGCCCAACTAAATTGATAGTTTACCCTTCAAAATAAAAATTTCTCATTAAATTATTTCAATAAAAAAACTCTTTCATATCAGTGAACAATTAGTGTTTTAATTAAGAGTAAAATATGGAATGTAATCATTAATGGTTAATATTATTTATGTTTACTAAATTGTTTATGATTATTAAAATGAAAAAAAAAATTATTTTAAATTAACATCAAATATTCAAAATGAACTCCTTAAATTATATAATAAAAATAATTTATAATATTTTCTTTCAAAGATAAATAATTATAATCATTTAATTATTCTAAATCCTATTATAATATAGGAAAAATGAAATACTTTTGAATCAAATAATATTTTCTCAGTAATTTTTATCAATCATTATTTAAGGAAACAAGTCTTAAACAAAACGATTTAATATATACATTATTTATAATTTATAAACCCATTATTAATATGAGGGTGTGTAATTAATTTACTTTCCTGATTAATTATATCCAAAATTATTCAATTTAATGCCTACATATTGTAGTAAACATTATCCCTTAAATATTTAACACTAATACACATAAAATAAATTAATATATTGTTGGTACCAAATACCATTTAAAAAATTATATTTAATATCCATGAAAACAATAAATTATGTTCAATCCAAAAAAATATTCATGAAACCCATAAGGTATCCCATGAAATTCTTTCTTTAGTTAATGGTTCAACAAAAATTTACAAAGTAAACCTCTTTTATATCACCTCCCTTAAGATTTAGTGAACAAACATTAATGTTAAATATGATAATTTTATTTTTCCATCCTAAACCATTAATCTTATAAAATACCAAATTATTAGTTAATTTATTCTCAATTTCTTACTCAACCATTGAAAAAATATTTTTATGATCAAGTTAATTTTTATAGAACTTATTCATAATATAATTTTTAATAAACTATCAAAACCGTTACAAATATGATTTCAGAATGAATATTATAGATAAATAAAACCATAAATAAGAGTTAATATACTCTATCAATTTATGTAATAAATCATTTTGGGTATATTAGTGGTGAATAAAGTACCATCTATATTCTTCCATTGAGGAAATAATAATGAACCCTCATATATGACAAACCTAACAAGATCCTCTAGATTCTTTATGGGTATATATCCACGTGAATAAAGCCATGTTATTCAATTTTATCCCTACCAAGGATAAATAGATATAAATATCCAAGGGGATATATAAATTGACCCTTTCAATGAATATTTTTAAAAATCTTTATTTTTTCTTTTAAAAGAAACCTCTTAATGGTTTACATATAAACTGTTATTTTCCCTTCTGTATATGAAAAACAATTATATGTGTCTAGTAATTTTCTTTTATTAAGATATTCTTTTTCCTAATTGATCTATAATTCTTGAATATTAACAATTATACCATTAACATTTATATTATTTCGTTTTTGTGATATTATATTATGGTTTCATAGTAATTTCAATAGAAATTGTTTTAAATCTTCTCTCTACAGAATGATAAAACATTTTTAAAATTTTACTATTAAAACATGTATGCCAAGATCCATATTTAACTATGCTATTATTCTAATTTTTAATTTACATTCTTAAATTAATGTTACTGTACACCATCATGATAATACAATCATATACAACTCATGATATTTTATTCGATGACTCATTTCATATATAGAAACCAACACATGAAATATTATTTTTAACATAATACAAATACATAATATTGAGAAAAATGATCTATTGAGGTTGGTTATCATGAAATAAAGTAACATAATACATGAATTATATAACCATTATATAATACTATTGAAATTATCTTATATTTCCATCATATTTTAAAATAATGTATTAAATAAAATGGTGGCATACATCAATAGAAATGGTTGATAAAAAATAATGGTAAGGGATAAATAAGGGAATCAAGAAGAATACAACCATTGATAATTCTTGAAAAATAACAAGCGGAAATGATCACAAATAAATTAGGCACAATAAAAGAGCATTATAATGAGTATATAAGAGGTAATATATAAATTTTGATAAAATATAAAAATGGGATATTCATAAAACATATTCTCAAGGTTCATTATGAAGAATTTGTAAATAACATGGACTATGATATTCAACAAGGTTTCATAAACATGTATTGTCTGGAGATTAATTCATTACATAATTAATTATAGCATTAACTAGGAACACAATTCATATGTATATATTCATGTGTTCCACATAGATAAATTATCGCAAGAAATCATTCAACTAATAACCTATGACAAACAAATAATGGGTTTTAGATAAATATTATTGACTTAATATGTTTATAAAACATAGAATTTACATTAATTTACTCCTTTTATAATGGAATACGGGTTTTATAAAAATAAATATCAAATGAATTATGTATAATTATATCAATAATAACGATGATCAATGGAAAAACGTCTTGGTATTTACAACACAAAAGGGTGGAATGGGAAATCAAAGAATGACTTCGATAGTATAACTGGTATGCAAATTTGTTTATTAAATGAACTAAAAAATATGGGATAAATTAATAAATTCATTAATATATCAAATGGGTAATAATTTAATGATAATAAAAACATTTTAATATATCTAATTGATAATATAAATACTTTTCACATAGTAGTATATTAAAAAATGTGAAAAGATGACAATAATACCTTACATCCTAAGAGGCATCCTAAAGTCTAATATGGTATTTTTAGACAAATAATAACTCATTGGAAAATATAAAATGAAATTGAATGATTCTAAAATAAAGACTAAATGAATTGGTTTGAATATTATTGTGGGAATGGGTTAGAATTTATAGAGTAATATGGGGAATTATTTATTAATTTTCAAAATAGGAATCTGACATGTAGTTAATAAAAAAACCATTAGCCATCCAAATATTTTACTATTTAAATCACTGTGGAGTATTTTTTTAGTAATTAAACATATTAGAGGAATATATAATTTAATAAATAATATTTTGGAGATAGAAGGGATTCCATTTCATAGAGAATGGTTTTGAAACATATATAATAGTATTTAATTTTTCAAAAAATCATTATATGTTTGGAAAACTAATATTATAAAATAAAAATAAAGTATTTTAATTAAAATTCTATCTTTGGTTTAAAATTATTTTATATTATATATTAAATCACTTTTTAATAATTAATAATTCATTATTAGGACTCTGTGTAAAACATATTTTACTCTTTTCATGATTGTCTTGAAAAAATATGAAACAAATTTCATTGACTAATTTTTATATTCAGAGTTAAAAATTTAAATTTATTTTATAATTTTTATCAAAATATGGGATATTTATGTTTCAAATAAAAAAATTTACTTTTTCAAATATACAGTTTTTATATATCCCACTTTTCCTACCTTATTAAATAAAAATCTATGTCAAAAAATTATATTTTCATTTTTATTCAAATAAATATTTTTTAATATAATAATTTCATAGAAATAAATTTCATTAAATTTGATTAAAAATATAATAAATGATTAATTTAATTAAAATTAAATATTTTCTTGAAATATTATGTTGTTTTTTATATCCAAAAAATATTTTTATTGAAATTATTTTTTATTCAAGTGAATTTTAAATAAGAATGAAAACGGGATTGAAATAACCATTATATATTTTTTAACAGGATAATATATAAATTAATTAAACCAATGGCTACATAAAAAACCCTTATCAAACCATAATAAACCCTAAGGGTGAGCAGTGATATGGTTATATTATAATGGGGGTGCTCTGCTAATATTTTTCTGGTGGTGGATCCCACAAAATTAAACTTCTCTCATAGATAATTCTACCCAAGTTTCACTACATGAAGCTCCACCTTGTATTGTTCAAGGGATAACTCATGTGATGCTACCCTCCAGCATTCTAATAAATGGGCTTTATAATACATGATATTTCTAGGTGAGGCCATGATTTTACCTTATGAATGTGTTATATATTATAACTAACCATTATATAAAAGAATTATAATAGTGAAAATATTATCAATGTTTATAATATCCAATTGTAATTTTATAAAATTTTCATAATTTGAAATGGTAATATGATATAAAATCCTAATTTTATCTTTTCCCAGTATACTATATATATATATATTCTCCATCTATATAATTGATTACGTCACATTTGACGGTTCTACATTTCCCTTGATAAAGTAAATAGTTTTCATAACTCTTTTATTTCAATTTTAATTTTTTGTGGAATCAGTATTCTCCATGGGAGATTTATAACCTATGGAGTTTACATTACTCTTCATATTATTCTTTTTTTATGCACTTATATTTTTGGCAGTTTCCATTTTCAATATGATATAATGATGTCTACATAAATATAAAATTCCATATATGTGATTCAACTATGGAACATACTTAAATTTTCATTGAGAGACCAAGGTTATTTTATTAATTATACAAAGAAATATTAGGTCATTAAATCATAAATCTATCATTGAAATTATAAAATATATACTCTTATAAATCCTAATAGTTTGGGTTTTCTTCCAATGGGTTTCCCAAATCCCATGGAATATTTTTGCACATAATTTTATAAGGATTATGCATAACATTATTTCATTTACCAAGACAATCATGAGGTCTCATAAATTAGAATGACCCTACACTGTTCGAAGATAGATGTCTTAGAAAGTGTTTAATTATGATGGGATCTAAAACATATTTTTTTAAGAGGTTTTTATATCTCACCATATTATCTAATTCAATACACTTATCCACATATTCATTTAGTGATACATTATTATATCTTACACATTAATCCAAAATAATATGTTCAAACAAATACTACTAAATAACACAATATATAAATCAATATTTGAATTCATTTCTCAATAACTAAATCCTAATATATTATAACATATCAAACTACAATTTACAAAATAATATATACGAAACTCTTTCAAATAATGACTTAGAATCATATGAATGAAAATACCTGAAATAAAATATATATGGAGACATGTAGATAATCAAATATTTTTTGAAAAAAAATCTATGACCAAATACGACTGAGAAGCTCATCCAAAAGACCCATTATATATAGCAAGATACTCAAGAGAGACTTCAATTCCAATTCAATCCTAACAATTAATTTTTATATATCAAAATTAACCTTTTAATTTAGTATTATAACATATTAAAAACTCACAATCATCGTTGGATATGATAAACTATTTTATCATTCTAATCATGAAACTCTCTAAATGTATATAGGCATATTTAAGAAAATATGTTTATTGAATTAAAATAAATAATACATCTGATCATAATATAATATTTATATACATGAATTATAATGAATATAATAAGCTAAATAAATAAGAAAAATATATAAATTTTGATATGAGATAAATATTTAAGAAATATATATATATATATATATACATTAATTAATCATGATTACTGGACATCCCATAAAATTATGATTAAACATTAATGTTAATATGTATGATATAATATTATTATCTTACATTGAACATAACATGAACACCTTAATATTCCAAATATATGTTTATTATTTATAATTTTATGAATATATAAATATTTATTATTCTATGTATACATTTTTAAAAAAATATATATTACATAATCCATTTGATTTTAAAATTGATAATTTTAACAAAATATATATATCTTTAATGGTTTATAACTATAGAAATTGTTTTTCAAAACATTTTAGAGATTTTTCCATTTGAAAAAAAATTCAACATTATAAATACATGATCAATTTTCTCATAGAAGTTTATTTCATGACATAATTCAAAAGTTACATAATTAAAAATTTAACCAAGTCTCGCATTAATTTATATTGATTTACATATTAATATTAAATACAAATAAACTCAATGCGAAATTGATATTTGAATTAGGTTGAAATATTACATATATTTATAATATTATTTATTCTCCAATTGTTTCACTAAATGATATTATCCAACAAATATGTGGTTTAACAAAAAATATAATTCTAATTTTTTTTTAATTTAACAATTTTTATTGTTATATGCATAATATAAACCATGCATATTTTATTGATGTCACATCACTTATATGATGGATATCATTTTCATTATTTTTTAATCTTATTATAATATAAATATAATCAAAATTACCATATCATTAACACAAATGTATGGTTGTACAAGAGAAATTCTTAAAAAAATGTAATAAAAAATTCCAAAAAAAACATCACTTCCCAATGATCCATCTATTTAAATTATATTATATAAATATAATGAAAATTTTGTATGATTTATATAATAATATAATTTATCTAGACTTTTATGCATGATATTAACTATTTTTATATTGATATAGATCATAGAATCATCTTTCTATTGTATCCAGGGGATGTTTAAATTTCCCCAAATTTATAAGGTGAATTTATTTTGAAAAATTATTTATGTCTTATTCTTATTAAATATTTTTTATGGCCCAACCATTCCTTCAATATTATATTTATTATTATTTTAACAATTTTCTAACAAATATTTATTACCTTTATATAATGAACATCAAAACAGTAGTTTACACTGATATATATCATTTCCTTTCATAATATTCGTTATGTACTTGACATTATCTTTTCAATATTAAAATAAAATTCTCTATAAAAATCCAAGTATCAGTTTTTAATATTAAGTACTATATAATTATTATTTTTCTTTCTATATTTCAAATTTATTTCATTTTACCCTTACCTATCATGATGATAGTCGTGTGTTTCCTCATCACATATAGAACTAGGACATAGTAGTATCCATCTAGTGTAAGTAAATCTAGTTCATCATGTTAAGGAGAAAAAAAAATTTCTTCAATCCTATTCAAAATGTTACAGCAGAAATTTATTTTCTACAATTGATTCCACTATAGTTTCTCTAAAAAATGTTTCAAAAACATCACACTCAATAACTATTGTAATTACATCATATATTATTTTTTATCATCCATATTTATAAGGCCCCAGCCTTAAAACATACTTAATCTTGAGTTATTACAAGATTACACATTAAGGATATTTTCAGGTTTAGAGTTTTAGATAATTAGATCATGAAACATGCATTACATTCCACATTTAAACAAGGTGGTTACATAAAAGACAGTATTCATTCTTCCCATCAACGGAAACATATTTAAATAAAACATGGATTCTTTATTGGTACATCCTTGACACTATCATCACATCATGTACCCTTCCCGTGACCTGTGAAAAAAATTTCAAAAACTTGGGATGAGCATAAGAAGCTCAGTAAGGGATATAAAAATATGGAAAGGAAACATGAGTACTTGTATACATAAGAATGAAATCATACTTTACCCATAAAACACAGGCATATCAAATCATGAATAAATCATAGAAATCATAGGACATAAAAGGTAACTTGAGACATTCATAACATTCTTACGTAGGGAGTAACCCTCTTGGTTACGTTTGGAATACCCATCACAGTATATTCCCTAAATCTCTTCGGATAAACCTTAACATTTCACTCCTTCTCGTTACCCAATGCATTGGAGAGCTATATCGGGCTCACCCGCCCTTAGTTTATCACGGAACCACCAGTTTTCATAACAATGACGAAGAACCATAACATAAATGTATCACATAAAACATGCATTAAGGAAACATAACATTTTCACATTTCAATCACAATATAACACTTTAGTATATTGAAATAATGAATCCATTCAAAAAGAAACCATTTCCAAAACCATTTAAAACATTTAATAAAGATATTTTTGAATCAAAGTGTCCCATACCACCTTGAAGCATAAAATTTTAAACCATTAATATCCATATAAATAAATCCTTAAAACCATTTTGAAAACATGGATATTAATAAGAACAAATAATTAAAACATTTAAAACGATATTTTGGTTAAAGGGGTTTTACCAAAATCAGGGACACTTGAATAAAATAATTGAGGAATAACATTTAATAAGAACATTATAATATCATGAGAATAAATGGATTCATGATATAATACTCCAAAGGATAGTATATACACCATATAAGAGTGAATTGGTGCATAACAACAATGAACCCTCAATAGAAATGTCAAATGTGATGAAATCCCTTATAAAGAAGGTATCTTTAAATTAAGGACAAGTTAATCTCAAAAATATGTGTGACAAATATAAATACACCCAATATAAGTGGATATTAAGTGTAAAAAAATAATATTTCATTCACACATATTCACTGGATGACATATTCAATGACTACATGTTGAACCCAAAGAAATCGAAATTGGGTTAAAAGGTTCCCTTGACAGCCTAACGGCATCACATCAAAATTAGTTGATGAGAGATAAAAAGTGTATCTCATCACTTGGACATAAAATTTACATCAATAAGGATATATGAGAGCATATCCCAACATAACAACATGTAAATTAAAAGACCCAACAAAAGAAGTCTTTTAAAAAAGAGGATGGTGAAAGGTTCCCTTACCGACTTGGGTATCATTCAAAACATACACCCCATGAAAGAAGGACAATAGATCGTTGATGTAAATACTCATAAATGAAATTATATTTCACAAATAGTAGAATAATGGGAAGTAACTACACCACTCAATGTAATTTGTGGCAAATGTAGCATAAATCTCACGGGAATAAAAGTGAGATGAAAAATCCCTTACGAAAACTCGGCAGCCTAACGACGCCACATAAAACATCCGAATATGGATTGATGAGATCAAATAGGGCATATCATCAAATTACAATAAAATGTACATAAAGAGGAATATAAAAGAACAACCCCCAACATTACAAAGAGGAGCTTAAAAGAAGTGACATAAAGGAGAGTACTTAAAAAGAAAGAGAGAGGTTAGATCTCTTTCGAAAGTTCGGCAGCCTAACGGTGCCACTCAAAACATCCAAAATGGATTGATGAGAGGGAATAGGGTCTCTCATCACATGAACATAAAAATTACAGTAAGTGTAATTTAAAAGATTATCCCAATAACAAGAAAGATGAGATTTAAAAGGAATGACATAAAAGTGTGTACTTAAAAAGAAAGAGAGGAGTAGGATCCCTTACCTCGGGTCTGACTTGACTCGATCGTTCTTTAACGTCCTGAATAATAAACTTGAGTTAATTTATATTTGCTTAAGAACCTTTTCCAAGTTCATTATTCCTTTTATATCAATTATTGACATGTTATAAACATTATGTAATCATTTAAGTTAATAATGTTTGTTTTGTCGATATTTGGTTCTTAAGTCGAAAGTGGACTTCTTACAATTACATGTTGTTCATGTGGTCAAAGGTTATTTATATCCAGAATGAAATTCCTGATTTGGATATCATATATATCATATATATCCAGAATATACATGTATTTATAATGTTACATAATCATTTAGTGGTAAGAAATGAAATGTACCGTTCATGGAGACGGTAAGCCGTACGTACACATAAACGCTACTTTCATTTCTATTTCGTATCTTATAGAATGGAATCATAATGATATAAAGGTATATTATAATTCCAGTATAATATCATATATAATATCATATTTGCATCCTTTATACGTCCCACATATGGTATTTAATGAATCAAATCACTTTGAGGGGGCGGTAGTCCGCACTTCCTTAAATGAAGATATCACGTTTACCCATAATGGAAACCATAAAGGTATGCCCAAAATAAAAAAAACTGAAGTTTAAGGAAAACATAAACATATTATATATCATATATAAAAATAGTGACATCATAATGGCGACCTTTGAAGGTGTTAAATGAGTATTGAACAATCATCGTTCCGGGAGGCAGAATTTCTCCATCCACAGAAACCGTATGTTCTTTAACCATTTGATGTAGTTGTGTGAGAGTGTATCTCGAATAAATCTTATAAAAACATCCTAGTATATTGAATATACTGGTGTTGTTACAAAAGAAGTAAATAAAAAGAGTTTAGGGGGTTGGAGAAGCCAAATAAAATAAAAGAACATGAGAGAATGAATTACCTTTAAAAGTGTAACTCCTTTTGATTTGAGCCTAAAGGATTCCTTTGAAAAGCTTCTGCCCAAAGGGAATCCTCTAGGATGAGGAGAGGGATTTGGATAGAGTAAATGGTCAGGGGTTGGCCGAGCCAAAGACTTTAGGAGTGTGTGAAATGAGGTAGAGGTGGGGGCCTTTTATAAGAGGAGAGGAGGGGCACTTTTGGAAAGTAAGAACTATTACTTTATTTGAAAATGTGTTTCGGTTTTAAAAGGTCCCACATTTATATAATTCGTGTATAAGGTGATAAGGGTATGAAATCAACACATCCAATAAGTTTTGGACATGTGTAGTTCATAGAGTTTACATTATCTTCTCATTTTATTTAAATCATCAGATAATGATTTCATCGGTGCATCATTATGATGTCAAAAATAATTTAATTTATATAATGTCTAAAAATTATAAAAAAATTACTATGATGTAGGAAATCTTTTTATATTTACAATTAATATTTATAATAAAAAATATGACTTGTATAACCCCACTTAAAAATTGTTTTAGTAAAACATATCATGTTTGTGTCATTTTTACTTTTACATTAAATAAAACGTTATTTATGTCATTTCCCAACCAAAGTGTCTCCATGGGGTCCCCATGTTGACCCATGGATTTTCTTGGTCATAAATTACACATCCAATGAGGTTAGGACATGTGTCAAGTTCATTTCATATTATTAAAACATTATTTTTACCTTAAACTACACTAATTACCTCTAATCGCGATTAAAAACTTAATAAGTTACTATTCACCAAAAAATTATTTTTATCCCATTGAACCACATTTTACTTCTTAATGAAAACCATGTATGTAGGATTTTTGAAATTCAAAACACAAAGATGGAAAAATTTCATTTAAACGGAAAAATCAGTTTTTATAAGTACCACTTAGTGGTGTCACTATTCATCAAAAATTGATGTTTTTCAAAAAAATCCCAAAAATTCACCCTAAGCTATATTTGATATTTCGAATTAAAAATGAATTCTATTTTACAAAATTCAAAACATATAATTCACATTAATTAATTTAATAATTAATTTCCACTGTCAGAGCAAATAGCGTGTTTTTATGAAACAATAAGTATCAAAAGATTGACACTGGTTTAAGTCTGATTTGAAAGTGAAATTAATTTCAACGACCACTATTGGATTTAATGGTAAAAATATATTCTAATTTCACTATAAACCCAATTCAAAAGATAATCTAATCATATAAATAAATTAGATTAAAAAAAGGTTTTGAATTAAAATACACCATTTTACACTATTATTTAAAAAAACTGAACTTTATCGGAAAGATACCAAAAATTTACACAAAGTAAATTTTGATGTCCCGATTCTTAATAAGAGTTTTATTTGGTCCAAAATAATGTTTAAGAGTGAACAAAAATATATTTAATGATGGTTCAAAATCAAAAAGTGATAAGTGAACCTTTAGTGAAAACAAGGGCTTATACGCCTAAAATTGAATTCTTTCCGTATTTTAAGCCTCTATCCTTTATTGGATAAATGTTAAAACATTTAAAAACATATATAATCATATTTTAGTTATTTCTATCCATTCCCGCCAATACAATGGCTACATGTTAAATACCATTTAAAATAATATTATCTTGTTATTAGAGTGCAACGTAAGATTCCCAAGAAACTCGTTGTTGCGTGTTGGGTACGCCATCGAGAATAGCGTCCCCTTTAAAGTCATATCAATATTTTATTCACAAATACGGATAAATATGAAAATGTCATATTCTTTATTTACTTGGGGTGTTACATCCTTCCCCCCTTTTGGGAATTGTGTCCTCTGAATTTTAAAATTGCGCTTGGAAACATCCTTAAAAGTCCCACATCAGAACAAGAGTCGATAAAACAATCACATTAAAAAAAAGAAAGATAAGTACAAAGGTCACCCGAGTTAACCCATACTAGGATTCCATGTAGAAAAATATGGACATGGAAGAAAAAGTAAAGGGTCATGTTCTTGAGGGAGAGTGATGGTAAATATGTCTAGGAGAAAGTTAACAATGAGAAAATCACAAACTTGTGATGGGTTAAACGGTATTTGATTCTCCAGTAGGAAAAGATAATAGACAACATTTTCATGTTAAGTTACTTTTTATTGAGGAATTTATTCATAAGGAAACATAATCACTTATCATGTTGACTTTCAACCATTACTGGATTCCTTAATCAAACTCATATTTTTTTCCAAAAGACGGGTATTTAGGGAGGTTTGTTCGCATCAAGAGTACTATAATCAACTTCTAGAGAGTCACCTAATACAAAAAAGAGAACTATATACCTCCCATGTCTTTAGACTTTAACCGAAACCAAAACGGTTATTACAAGATCAGATAATCCAGAAAAGGATAACCCTTTATAAAAAGAAAATCTATTATTAATCTCCAAAATTTGTCCAATAAAACCCAAAGTTCAACGAGGACCATTCTATAATCAATTTGTCCATAAAATTATTCAATGTAAACCAAACTAATATTGAAACCCAAATATTTGAAGGATTTAGTCACATAGTCTTCCAAGTTAAATTGTAACATTTATCTCCAAACAACATCAGTTTCTCCTAAAGTCTCGTATTGATACGTAATTAACCTAATCACATATCCTCCATGATAGGTTAATCATTTACATAAATAACCCAAAATCAACTTACTCTTAATTGATAAAATCATATAACTAGAAAGAATCAGTCAAACTAACCAGGGACTTCACGTAGTCCAGTGGTAGGCGATAAATACCGGTCGCACTTTGGTTGTGGGTTCGATTCCCGCAGCTTCGTCCGACGCAACGGGTAGTCACACAGTCTGCGTGTTGTCCTTTTTCCAAAACTATATAATTCTTAAAACATTCCCCATAATGAGATAAAATCTTCAAAGATGATCATAACATATTTTAACCTCAAGTTTATCTCATGCCTTTCATTTTCCATCATAACATATAATAACCCATAATTACCTCAAAAGTAAGGATCATATAAACCCAAATGGTTCTTTATAACTATGTCCACAAAAGAAAAGATAACTATTCCTTAAATAAAATTTGCCTATATTAAACATCAGGGTTACACATAATATAAAAATTTTTCTAATGTAACCCCACCATCAAAAGAGACTTAATACTCTTAAGAATTTCACCATAACTCTTGAAGCCCTTATATGTTGACATCTTACTCATTCAACATTCATCATGATCCATTAACCATTCCTTTCCAACTTATTCCGAAATACCTCTTTCCTACAAACAAAATCATGAATCATATCCTAAGATTCCAAAATAGTAAAACAATAGCCATGAAATAATACATACCTTTGATTGGTCATTGTCAGTTTCTTCATCCTCAATCGGAATGGCATTAGGTATTGGTAAATGAACATTTGTATACTCTTGGTGATCCCATTCACAAAACTTCTTCATAAGACATGTGTTTGCATAATGACCATGCACACCACATTTAAAACATTCAATTGATCCCTCAGAAAGAACTTCTTTCCCTTTCCTCGAGTCAACTGGATTCTTCCGTTTTCCATTGCAGGTTCTTGCTTTATGACCTTCATTTCCACATCTATAGCATATTCCTGTCCCTTTGAAACATTTTCCTAGGTGTTTCTGTCCACATCTTTGACACATAGGTTTTTTAACACACTTACCCTTATGGTTATTACCTGTACTTCCGTAGGGATTTGTTTCTCGCATATATGATGCCTTAGAGAAATCTCCAAGGTTTAGGTGGTCAATCATGACTCCAGATAGTTGGTTGAGGATAATCACAAGAGTTCTCATTGTAGCACCCATATCATTCAGTTGCTTCCTCAAAAAACTATCACAGTTTCCTTCACATCCACTATTACTTTGGTTCCTGCTAGATCCAGCCATTTACTAAAACCAAAAGGTCAGTGTGAGTATATCAAAAAAGCCATCATGTACTAATGAGGAAGGTAAACACTAAGATATACTTACTCATTAACTTTATCTAAAACTAGGACTCTTTCTGAAATCATAACCATTATGGTAATGTCACTTATGCTTAAAGAATACCCTAACCTCAAAAGTTATCTAAACCGACCTTTGATACCAACTATAAGGCCCCAGCCTTAAACCTTACTTAATCTTGAGTTATTACAAGATTACACATTGAGGATCTTTTCAGGTTTAGAGTTTTAGAGAATTAGATCATGAAACTTGCATTACATTCCACATTTAAACAAAGTGGTTACATAAAAGACAGTATTCATTCTTCCCATCAACGGAAACATATTTAAAATAAAACATGGATTCTTTCTTAACACATCCTTAACACTATCATCACAGCATGTACCCTTCCCTTGACCTGTGAAAAACATTTCAAAAACTTGGGATGAGCATAAGAAGCACAGTAAGGGATATAAAAATATGGAAATGAAACATGAGTACTTGTATACATAAGAATGAAATCATACTTTACCCATAAAACATAGGCAAATCAAATCATGAATAAATCATAGAAATCATAAGACATAAAAGGTAACCTGAGACATTCATAACATTCTTACGTAGGGAGTAACCCTCTAGGTTACGTTTGGAATACCCATCACATTATATTCCCTAAATCTCTTCGGAGAAACCTTAACATTTCACTCCTTCGCGTTACCCAATGCATTGGAGAGCTATATCGGGCTCACCCGCCCTTAGTTTATCACGTAACCACGTGTTTTCATATCAATGACCAAGAACCATAAAATAAATGTATCACATAAAATATGCATAAAGGAAATATAACATTTCCACATTTCAATCACAATATAACACTTTAGTATATTGAAATAATGAATCCATTTAAAAAGAAACCATTTCCAAAACCATTTAAAACATTTAATAAAGAGATTTTTGAATCAAACTATCCCATACCGCCTTGAAGCTTAAAATTTTAAACCATTAATATCCATATAAATAAATCCTTAAAACCATTTTTAAAACATGGATATTAATAAGAACAAATAATTTAAACATTTAAAACGATATTTTGGTTAAAGGGGTTTTACCAAAATTAGAGACACTTGAATACAATAATTGAGGAATAACATTTAATCAGAACATTATAATATCATGAGAATAAATGGATTCATGATATAATAATCCAAAGGACAGTATATACACCATATAATAGTGAATTCGGGCATAACAACAATGAACCCTCAATAGAAATGTCAAATGTGATGAAATCCCTTATAATGAAGGTGTCTTTAAATTAAGGACAAATCAATCTCACAAATATGTGTGAAAAATATAAATACACCCAATATAAGTGGATATTAAGTGTAAAAAAATAAAAGGTCATTCACACATATTCAATGGATGACATATTCAATGACTACATGTTGAACCCAAAGAAACCGAAATTGGGTTAAAAAGTTCCCTTGACAGCCTAACGGCATCACATCAAAATGAGTTGATGAGAGATAAAAAGTGTATCTCATCACATGGACATAAAATTTACATCAATAAGGATATATGAGAACATATCCCAACATAACAATATGTAAATTAAAATACCCAACAAAAGAAGTCTTTTAAAAAAGAGGAGGGTGAAAGGTTCCCTTACCGACTTGGGTATCTTTCAAAACATACACCCCATGAAAGAAGGACAATAGATCATTGATTTAAATACTCATAAACGAAAGTATATTACACAAAGAGTAGAATAATGGGTATTACCTACACCACTCAATGGAATTTGTGGCAAATGTAGCATAAATCTCACGGGAATAAAAGTGAGATGAAAAATCCCTTACGAAAACTCGGCAGCCTAACGACGCCACATAAAACATCCGAATATGGATTGATGAGATCAAATAGGGTACCTCATCACATTAAAATTAAATTTACAGCAAGAGTAATATAAAATAACATCCCCCAACATTACAAAGAGGAGCATAAAAGAAGTCACATAAAGGAGAGTACTTAAAAAGAAAGAGAGGGGTTAGATCTCTTACGAAAGTTCGGCAGCCTAACGGCGCCACTCAAAACTTCCAAAATGGATTGATGAGAGATAATAGGGTCTCTCATCACATGAAAATAAAAATTACAGTAAGTTTAATATAAAATATCATCCCAATAACAAGAAAGATGAGCTTTAAATGGAATGACATAAAAGTGTGTACTTAAAAAGAAAGAGAGGAGTAGGATCCCTTACCTCGGGTCCAACTTGACTCGATCATTCTTTAACGTCCTGAATAATAAACATAAGTTAATTTATATTTGCTTAATAACCTTTTCCAAGTTAATTATTCCTTTTATATCAATTATTGACATTCTATAAACATTATGTAATCATTTAAGTTAATAATGTTTGTTTTGTCGATATTTGGTTCTTAAGTCGAAAGTGGACTTCTTACAATTACATGTTGTTCGTGTGGTCAAAGGTTCTTTATATCCAGAATGACATTCCTGATTTTGATATCATATATATCATAAATATCCAGAATATACATGTATTTATAATGTTACATAATCATTTAGAGGTAAGAAATGAAATGTACTTTTCATGGAGACGGTAAGTCGTACGTACGCATGAACGCTACTTTCATTTCTATTTCGTATTTTATATAATGGAATCATAATTATATAAAGGTATATTATAATTCCAGTATAATATCATATATAATATCATAGTTCCATCCTTTATACGTCCCACATATGGTATTTAACGAATCAAATCACTTTGAGGGGGCGGTAGTCCGCACTTCCTTAAATGAAGATATCGCGTTTACCCATAATGGAAACCATAAAGGTATTCCAAAAATGAAAAAATACAGAAGCTTAAGGAAAAAATAAACATATTATATATCATATATAAAAATAGTGACATCATAATGGCCACCTTTGAAGGTGTTAAATGAGTATTGAACAATCATCGTTTTGAGAGGCAGAATTTCGCCATCCATGGAAACTGTATGTTCTTTAACCATTTGATGTAGTTGTGTGAGAGTCTAGCTAGAATATATCTTATAACAACATCCTAGTATATTTAAGATACTGGTTTTGCTACAAAAGAAGTAAATAAAAAGAGTTTAGGGGGTTGAAGAAGCAAAAAAAAAACAAATGAACATGAGAGAATGAATTACCTTTAAAAGTGTAACTCCTTTTGATTTGAGCCTAAAGGATACCTTTTAAAGGATTATTCCCAAAGGGAATACTATAGGATTAGGAGAGGGATGTGGAGAGAGTAAATGGGAAGGTGTTGGCCGATCCAAAGGCTTGAGGAGTGTGTGAAATGAGGTAGAGGTGGGGGCATTTTATAAGAGGAGAGGAGGGGCACTTTTGGAAAGTAAGAACTATTACTTTTTTTGAAAATGTGTTTCGGTTTTAAAAGGTCCCACATTTATATAATTCGTGTATATGGTGATAATGGGTTGAAATCAACACATCCAATTAGTTTTTTACATGTGTAGTTCATAGATTTTACATTATCTTCTCATTTTATTTAAATCGTCAGATAATGATTTCATCGGTGCATCATTATGATGTCAAAAATAATTTAATTTATATAATGTCTAAAAATTATAAAAAAATTACTATGATGTAGGAAATCTTTTTATATTTCCAATTAATATTTATAATAAAAAATCTGACTTGTATAACCCCACTTGAAAATTGTTTTAGTAAAACATATCATGTTTGTGTCATTTTTTCTTTTACATTAAATAAAACGTTATTTATGTCATTTCCCAACCCAAGTGTCTCCATGGGGTCCCCAAGTTGACCCATGGATTTTCTTGGTCATACATTACACATCCAATGAGGTTAGGACATGTGTCAAGTTCATTTCATATTATTAAAACATTGTTTTTACCTTAAACTACACGCATTACCTCTAATCGCGATTAAAAACTTAATAAGTTACTATTCACCAAAAAATTATTTTTATCCCATTGAACCACATTTTACTTCTTAATGAAAACCATGTATGTCGGATTTTTGAAATTCAAAACACAAAGATGTCAAAATTTCATTTAAATGGAAAAATCAGTTTTTATAAGTACCACTTAGTGGTGTCACTATTCATCAAAAATTGATGATTTTCAGAAAAATCCCAAAAATTCACCCTATTCTATATTTGATATTTCTAATTCAAAAATGAAGTCTATTTTACAAAATTAAAAATATATAAGTCACATTAATTAATTTAATAATTAATTTCCACTGTCAGAGAAAATAGCGTGTTTTTATGAAACAATAAGTATCAAAAGATTGACACTCGTTTAAGTCTGATTTCAAATTGAAATTAATTCCAATGGCCACTATTGGATTTAATGGTAAAAATATATTCTAATTTCACTTTAAAACCAATTCAAAAGATAATATAATCATATAAATAAATTAGATTAAAAAGAGGTTTTGAATTAAAATACAACATTTTAAACTATTCATTAAAAAAAATGAACTTTATCGGAAAGATAACAAAAATGTACACAAAGTAAATTTTGATGTCCTGATTCATAATAAGAGTTTTATTTGGTTCAAAATAATGTTTAAGAGTGAAAAAAACTATATTTAATGATGGTTCAACATCAAAAAGTAATAAGTGAACCTTTAATGAAAACTAGGGCTTATACGCCTAAAATTGAATTCTTTCCGTATTTTAAGCCTCTATCCTTTATTGGATAAATGTAAAAACATTTAAAAACATATATAATAATATTTTAGTTATTTCTATTCATTACCGCCAATAAAACGGCTACATGTTAACTACCATTTAAAATAATATTATCTTATTATTAGAGTGCAACGTAAGATTCCCAAGAAACTCGTTGTTGCGTGTTGGGTATGCCATCAAGCATAGCGTCCCCTTTAAAGTCATATCATTAATTTATTCACAAATATGGATAAATATGAAAATGTCATATTCTTTATTTACCTGGGGTGTTACAATATTTATTTGTTAAAATTTTATACACCATAATAAACTGTGTCTATCTTTTACTGTAACATGTCATCTTTAAATACTTGTAAAACTCTCCCAAATTAATGTTATTTTCTTGATCCCCATACCCTTTATGAATTCCTTCTCATAAATTTTTTATATTATAACATTACTTAAAAATATAGAAATATGAATATTTTTATATAAAATAGTTTCATCGCCATAAATTTTCTATCTTTAGTAAAACCATTAGTTAAATATTCAATAACATCAATTCTTTTATATCAAAAGTATATTTCCATTATTCTATTAAAAGTGTTCTAGTTTATCCATTAAAATATAGAGAAAAATTATATAGATAATTAAAATAATACATTTACTATAAAAAAATTTGAAACAATATTCTCAAATAAACAGAGAGTGGTTTACACCATCAACTTCTAATATGAATGATTTCATCGTAGGAAAATGAACAATTCATTGATATGAATTATAGATCAACAACCGTATATTATACTAAGGTCCCTAAAATTATATCCATTAAATGGGGTTGAAATTTTTATTTATAATCTGATATGATTATTTACTAGTAAAAAATCATCATAATTAAATATTATCACAATAAATATATCTTCAAACTCTATTTTTCTTTACTAAACATTATGAAGATAATCAATTAAGTTAATAAATTTCACCTTCACATTCACAAAACCAAATAGTATACAATGACGTTTAGGGTTCCCTATTAACATTTAAATTCATTATATTTAGTATGGTATTATAATATTCATTGTTATATATTGTATTATTTTAATCCAATGTTTTTATAAATATGGGATAATATTAAATTCATGTGATAAAAAAGTTCTCCCAGTTAGTACATAATAATTTTGTATTAAATAAAATAACACATCAAGATTTATAAATGACTACATTATTCTATCATCAATGAATATTTTCAAAATTTTATAACTACAGTATCACCACTTTTCTATACTATGACCAATACAACACTTAAAATTAAAATTTTAACAATTAATTTAGCTCATCCATATAGAAAAATAATCATGATCACATGTTTCCCAAACTAATATCATATAAAAAATATAACACATTCTAGTCCGTAGATATTGTCATAAATATTGGGGAATAATCTATTATATTTATCAATAAATAATTATATTTAGTAATTAACATAAATAAATTTTCATCCTGATGGGAATCTGATAAGAACTCAAAATACATGAGAAAAAACACATACTTTAAAATGGAAAACCAGAAAATTGAATTATTCGTTGTAGAAAATAATAATATATAACTAAATATATATAAAAATAATAAAAGCACAATCTAGATATAAATAAAAACTATCTAAAAAACTATTTTTTCAAATATATATTTTTATATATATTCAAATATAAAAAATACATAATAGATAAATATATAAAACTCAAATTTGTTAGATATTACTAAAAATACAAATGGATTGTACAAACTATCCTCTCTTGGATATTATATTAAATTTAAAAAATATCATACATAACTCAATTCTAGAGTCCTCAAAACCCATATGATCATGTGTATTCCCATTACTTGGGATGCATAATATGAGATGTATATTTATAATAAAAGACCCATAAATATAACGACGGCATCATAACATGTATTATGTATTTACCGATACACAATAAATCTATCTTAATACTATGTGGAATAATTATGAATTTGAATTTTTCTCATCAAACATTATATGTTGCAGAATTATGATAGTATTCCATTTTTGAAGTAAAAAAATAATAATATAAGTAAATTATTATAAGTAAATTAGATTCATTTCTTTAACACGAGACCAATTAATCCAAGAATACCTAATTTCTACCCTGTTTAGAATCTATGTTAGTATATGTGTAACATCCTGGGATTTTATAAAATTTATTCTTTCAAATTTATTTATAATATTTTTTTCATGAATTAAATGAAATTCATAGTATATCTTCCAATATAAAATGTACCATGTATTTATATCATTACTCATAACATGAAGTTTTGGGACACCTTGTGTTGCACATAATGCTAATTCTTACGCGACAACAATATTTTATGAATATTATAATAGTTATCAAATGACCATTATAATGGATAGAATAAATAATATTAACTGAATTATTAAAATATGGTTTACAATATTTTATATAAGGATTCATTTAGGGTCTCATTAATTAAAAATTAATATAAAACTGAATTAAATATAAAGGATTCTTTTTACGAGAAAACAATTTTATGTCTACAAAGAAGTTTTATATAAATAAATTAAATTAATCACTATTAGACAACAAACATAAATAATATTTTATTTTATATTTTCAATAAAATATTTTTAAATAAATATAAAAATTTATATAAGAATAATGTGAGGACAAATCAAATTTTAGGCACAAAAAATTATATTTTTTCATAAAGTTAGTTTTTGTGCCATATGATGGAATACTTGGTTTAAAACCAAATTGTGACACATTTATAAATTTTTTTAAAAAAATTAACTCAATTTTTTAATTTTGAATATCAAAATTTATGTTGGGTGAATTTGTTTTAATAAGTTTCATTTTTTTATTAATAGTGAAAAATAATAGTTAATTGAAAAATGAATTTTCTTATAGAAATATATAATTTTAAATTATGTATTAATTTTTTAAAAGTTAGAATATATTAATTATACATATATTATTCAAATTTAATTTAACATAATAAAGTTTATATCAAATTTTTCAATAAATAAATCGTAAATTTCAAGATATTTTCACTTTAAAAACATGGTATATTATTAAACCCGTGGGATTAGTTTTAAAAAAAAATTTCCATTTATTTTGGTGGAATTTCTACCTATTTGGAAGAATAATATTATATAATTACTACTAATTGAAACATAGTTTTTTACAAAAAAATTAGTTATTGAAATTAATATTCATTAAAGCAATTAAGGTAAAAATATGTTCACTTAATGGTTAATATTTAATCTTTAGGTTCCAAATGACATTGAAACTTGTCCAAAATCAAATCTATATCCATACCATATCTAATATTTTAGTTCAAATTTTAAATTATTTGGGAAACATTATTCAATGGTGACCACCCATTAGTTATTACCCTATGGTATTTAATATAATTCCACTCCTCCTCCAATATAAAAAAGATCTCACTTTTCCCACTTAGTGACACCTCTAAATCCGATAGAACATCAAATATCTAGAAAAATAACTTCAAAAAAAGTAATCCCAGCCTCAAAGAAATGCAAAATTGTGCATAAATAAACCAAACTAAGGCTTTAGTACAAATCAAAAGGAGTTACTCAAAGAAGAAGTAATGTTCATCAGTGAACATCTTTATTTTATTTCATCATTAAACAGATAATATTATTTTTATTTAAAGATTATATAAAAATATATGAATATTAAATATACTAAGATTTTTTATGTTAATATTATTTACAAAAAACAGCAGACACTTCCATCATATAGGATACACAATCATTGTTTGTGTGTACGGTGGTCTATCTCCTCGTTAACCGATATCGTTATTTCAAACATTACCACATGCAATGTTAGAAATAATGTGGGAAATTATGTTTACGTATGATATATATGAAAATTATAATGAATTTATGATTATTTAATTATTATATAATACATTCAATTCTTCTTTCCATTTTATGATAATACGATAATGTCGTTCGTGTATACAGTAGACTACCAGCTCGCGAAGCGATGTGATTTATTAACGATTTACAAAGAATTTATTAAGGATAGATGTAATATAAATATTTTATATAAAATACATATTAATTATATTAATATATATATATATATATATATCATTTTCATTTATTTATTTAAATGCGATAATAAAATGTAAATAGAATTCATGCGTACATACGGCCCATTGTCACCAAGAACAGTATATTTCATTTTGTATTTCTATATTTTATAGATAATTATTAATACATATATATTGAATATATATGATAATAGTATCATTATTTAAATTATTTAAATTCTTTAAATTATGAAACAATGATCAATGTAATAAGTCCAAAAATAACAAGTCATATCATATATGAAAAACAAAGCGGCTAATAACTGAAACATAACATAAACAATAAAATTATTAATAAAGGAAAACTATAATCTCATTATACAATAATATGTATTATTATATATATTATTAGGGTTCTTTGAAATATTTATAATGAACTTATGTTTATTATATATTACTTTTTACAATTATGAATAGATTCAAGAACTAAGGTAAGGATATTTATAGTCTCACCTTTATTTCTGTGAGACTTATACTATACTAACCAATTGTTTATTATGTGTGTTCTATATACTAAACTATGACATGATAAATCATTAATTTAATATATTTAATTAAATTTTATTTTTTGAAATTCATTTAATTCCTTAATGGATCTTATGAATCAAAAGTTACACATGTTGTAAGACGTTTTCTCTTATGAATTTTGTTTTTGTGATATATATACCTTATTCACTACTTCTTTTGTGTTTGGGGAATATAGTTACCATTAATGTATTTTAATATTATTATTCATAAATATATAAATTTTAAAATATCTATTTTAGTATCACTATTTCATGGCGTTTACAGTTTCATAGTTACCAAATCAGTATAATTTTTTTTCTCAATTTCCCTTCTATCAGATATATGTTATGTTATAATCCTCTCTTCTATTATGAGGTGTAAATAACACCCATTTTAAATTTATATCATAAATATACTTATTTTAATGATATTTTATTTTTCGTTTAATTTTTTTCTTTCATGTGTCTTTCTCTTCAATTTTCCAATGTGGAAAGAGTTTGATGTTACAATCTCATCATTTATAGGGATTGTTTGAGATTATGTATCTAATGTTGGAATCTTATTATTTACCCACAAATGAATCTCATGAATTTTATTATCCTATTTTTATTTCCCGATAATTATGATTTTCTTTTATGTTCCCACTCTTTATATACATTAGTGTTCAAAATAAGTTTTTTATGAAAAATCATATTATCGTTTGAAAACACAATTTGTTCCAAAATCTAGATTTTTAAAAATGTTTTAATTTTTTTTTAAAATGAAATAGGTTATTTATTATAATTATAGTTTTTAATGTTTATTAAAATATTATTTATAATATATCATTTTTTCGTTTCAAAAAAAATTATTTTCAAAATGATTATGTTTTAAATAGTGTTTCTGAAAATTGAAATGATATTTTCTTTAAGATTGTATTTAAATAAATCTAATGATATTTCCATTAAAAAATTTCATAAACCCTTTTTTTACTTATCATAAACATGGGATGTTTTCTATTCATAATATCTCCATTATTTTATTTATGGATTATAATTGTTTAAAATAGATTGTAATGGAACCCGTTTCATTTCCATGGGTATCCATGTTTCATAAATATTGTTATAGAACTAATTTCATTCCTGGTTTAATCTAATTTGGAAAGGTATAATGGTTTTAGCAATGAATTTATGATGAAATAAAATTCTTATATGTTATGATTATGTAATGTTATTACTAAATTTAACAGTCATTATATTTTAATATAATGATGGGTGGTTCCATGATAATCCTATGAGGAGTGATTCTATGATAATATAATGATGGGTGGGTATGTGGTATCCCTTTAATTAACTGTGTACATAAGTTGAATTTATGGTTATTCATTTTGTAAAAGTGATTGTAATATTGTTGTTAAAATTATTTCACAAGTTACATATATGTTTTCATTATTCTTGATATGGGTTTATAGTGAATCTAATGATAAATTTTTATATCACATGGCTCCTGATGGTTGATTTTGTGGACTCTATCCTCTGTTTTATTCTCATATGTAATGATCCATGCATTTAGGGGTATTATTTCCATTAATATTTACTCATTCACATTTGTTATTTAATCAATCCTTTATTCACTCTTATGATAATTAATTACATTCAATTGTTAATGTTTATGTTTTACCTCGTTGAGAATTTTAGCGCACCTCTATTATGATTCCTTTTTCTGAGGTTATAAATAATTATGTTAAATTATTGATCACTCTAATGTATTTCACAACAATTATGTTGATGATATATGTGAAATAAGTAAATCTAGGATGAATGAGATAAATTTATATTTAATATCATATGAATTATTTGTATAGGTGTTTTTCCGAATTATTTAATACACTAAAACTAAATTTTCCTTGAAAACATATGTAATCCCTATTCTCACTGTGATTTTGCAATGTTTGGATGGGAAATATGGGTAATAATTATTTACATCATAGATGTAAATGTAAAGTTTATGATTTTTGTAAACGAGATAAGAGTTAAATTCTTATGATGTTATAGTTGGTACTAATGCTAGGTTTAGATAAATTTGGATGTTAGGATATTTTTATGTGAGATAATCATTATTGTTATTTATACCCTCATATGTCAATAATATTAAGGATAATAATATGATCATTGTTTTAGACACCCCCTCTAGGTTTTAAGCGATGATATCTTAATGTGATTAATGAATTTTTGGTTTAATTTTATTGGGTTGGTGTATTTTTAACCCCTAAAGCCAACATGATGTTCTATATATGGAGTAATTCAATATTATTTCTTACCAAAGAAAAATGGACAACCCCAAGGTCGGGTGACAAGCTGTCGCATCTAGAAGGTTACTGAGCTTGAACCCGCAACCAATGGGGATTAGAGTGTAGGGAATACAAAATGCCCACATGATTTCATTGTTAGAATTACATTTTTATTGGTTACAGACAATGTTATTTTGGAAACATATCAGATTTAAATTCAGGAAAAATGCTTGATTAATCTTAAAAGAATATATGATCGAATCATTCTAATCATTCAGTTCAAAACCTAAATTATAAATGTTTGAATAATATGAAGCATAGTTTTCTGTGGAATAATATTTTATGAAAATTGGATATTAATTTTTGATTTTTATTATTACTGTATCATATGATGGTTTATTCATTTTGAGAATTATCTTACAATGTGATGGACATTTTTGTTTCGATTAATGTTTAAAGACATATGGAATCTCTTGTTGTCCATTTCATTGTTATGTGGACTGGATAATATTATTTTAGTTCTTTATGGAAAATATTATTCAACTATAATATTCATCATCTTAAGAAAAATATAAGTATATAGTAGAAATTGATTAAAGGGTGAAATTATACTCATCATGTTTGTATATTTTCATATTATCTTAGTTTAAATGGTAATATAATTCTTGAATCTATTAAAGGGGGTATTGAGATAAATGTATTTTCGTAATACATTAAATTCTAGTTAACCAATGGTATTTTTTTAATCATAAATTTATGTTGTTGGTGGACTCAACATTCGACTTATCGTTCACCTAATTTTGATCAATGACCTCAATCACTCCCTCTAATTTTTTACACTTTTCCTCTATCCCCACATAAGCTCTATTATTTTTAAATATAGTTATGTATTAATCCATATGACCTTCAAACATACATTACTATTTTATTAAGATAATTTTTTATGAGCTATATTTAATGATTTAGTTTCAATAATGGAATTCTAGAAATTTTAGTCTTTCAACAACCAATATGAATTTCCAACGTGAAAATCATTTTAACAGGGGTAAGATATAACATCATAAGATTTTATGAAATATCTTCATTGAAATTAATATATATTATTTGGTACCATTAATTAAATTCAATTACTATTTAATATTGTTCTATATAAAAAATAAATTTTATCTTGTGTTTCACATAACATCAATTTTATTTGATAACTTGTGTTACATACAAGGATGACTCTTACCATAAGACAATATAATAATATTGTTATTATTGTCATCCCATGTAATTTTTAATATAGGGAATTAATAATATTAATTAAATTAAGATGACATGATTTACACATGCTTATACAATGAATCCTTTGGTAACCAATTAATTTCAAAAGAATATAAATACAAATTGAATATAGTGTATGTGTTTTATAACAAAACTATTTTATGACCACAAATGTATGTTATGATAATAAACAAAATTAATCACAATTATTTAATGATATCAATTAAATTTATTTGTTATATATTCCATAACATATTTTTTAATACCTCAAATATGGTTTTCTGGCATAGAAAAGTACAAATCCATTTTTTCGCATAAAATAATGTATTTCATCTAAAAGGGGTATTTTTGAACATTTGATGGTAAGCTTGTATTAAAACTAAATAATGATTGTTTTTAAAATTTGATTCCAAAAATAAAATTCGTTTTTGAAAGAGTGATATCAAAATTTATTTTTATTTTTGATGTTTTTATAATTTTTCGAGAAGTTTTACTTTTTGCGGAATAGTTTAAAATGTAGAATTTAATTGAAAACTAAATTTTCATCTATATATTTTTAAATGTTAAATAAATTTTTATATTTTTTAATTGATAAGTTTTCAATTATATATATTTTAATCCAATATAGTTTATTAGAAGCATTTTAATATTGAATTTTGATATAAAACATAGTAAATTGTTAGACATGTCCACAATAAAACCCCACTTTCTTATTTCATATATTGGATTAGTTTTAAATCATAATCATACAAAAAATATGGTTGTAATTATAAAATTGGATTCCATAATTGGAATCATAATAATTTATAATTTATTGTTAGTTATCATTATTTTTTAACTGAGAATATTAGTGAAAATTTAAAATAAATTGAAATGATTAAGGTAATAATGAGATTACATAGTTGTTAGGCATTACTATTTAGGAGGAAACTGACCTAGAAACTCTTCTAAAACCCATATTATATTATTTTGACCATATATATTATCATATAAAAAATAAATCATTATTTGAGGCACATTATTTATGGTATACCTCCCAATAGTGTTTACCTTTTGGTATTTACAAGAACACTACCCCTCCTCTTCTATAAAAGGGAACTCAACCTTTCAAGAATTATTATTTTCCCAACATCAACCCAAATTAATGATCAATATATATTCTCTCATTCTAGAAGAATGACTTTGTGTTTAAATGAATCTAATAAAGGCCTTTGGTTCAAAGGAAAAGAAGTTATGTAAAGGTCGGGATCTGTGTAATATAAGAATTAAACATCATATAAACTAGGTTCACGATGTTCTTGTTTTTGGGGTAAAATACATAAGAAGGTTTGTGTGTTTAGAAGAAAAAACCCAAAGTATTACATGATGTGAAAGGAAATCACACATCATGTAAATGTAGTATGATGTATGTTTAATATTTTTTAAGCTGCTCTGGTCTACCAAAATTTACAGTTGCAGCACTTCTCTCCTAATTCTAGGAAAACCATTGACCCCATCCTCAACATTTTGGGGAATCCATTATCATGGACTGATCTCTAGATCCCCTCCTTCGATATATCCTCAATGAAATGTATGTTCTACCATATTTTGTAGTCTATATGATCTATTACATCCTATTCCTCTTTGCAATGTTTTGGATCTTGGTCTCTATGTTTCTAAAGAATCGTTTTTTGGTTGTTTGTTTGTGTAGTATTATCATGAAACCCTTGGGTGGATATAGTTCTTGTGGGAGAGGTGATTGGGATCAGAATAATTGGTCCATTCTCATGAGAATAATGTTGAAACTTTTTGATGTAGGGGATTTTATTCTTCTCTTTTATATATGTTCAATCATAAATTTAGTATGTATTATCCCCTTGTATCAAAATAAAATTAACCTAATAATTACTTAAACCGAATTAATTAATTTTTGTTAATTGCATAGTGATCTGGTTGTTCTATATTGTGATAACAGTTTTCCTCTTGATATTCAATATTGTGTGATACATATCCCTTAAATGTATTAGAATTTTTTATTGATGGAAATTGGTCAATAATGTAAATCCAGAATTAATTGATAACTATTTGGACAAAATATTAAAGAGGCATGTTTAATTAATTTGGTTCTTATTGTGATTTAATGATAATTAATTTTTATAAGTCCACATGTTTAATTTATTTGGTTAATCAACCAGAACCATGTAGATTCTTGTTTATGAAATAATTAAAGAAATATTAAATTAATTGATTAATTAAATTTGACAACATGTGATTTTTTTCTTATTAGGTTTCTCATAGTAGGAACCTGTGGATAATGAATCAGTTAATTAATAATGGAATAAGAAACTATTGTGTGATAAAAGATAATTTCCTTGTAGGGATTTGGTTTCTTACTTTCTTGTAAAGGCCATGTGCATTGTGATTCAGATTGAAGAGTACTCAGTGTGTGTGAAATCTAAATGCATTGTTTTAGGGATAAGAGCGCAGTTACTATGATTTTTTTCAGGTTACTTGTGATGTGACATAAGCCTGGAATGGATGGTCCTGGAGGGTTATTGTGGTATGAGGGGTGGGTGGGCCTGGTTTTTGTGAAAACATTAACTCCTAAAGTGGTGATATACATTGGGATATGCATGAGGGTGTCGGGGAGGACACCAGAGATGATGGAATGTGTTTAAATGGATTTACCCATTGATATAAAAGTTAGATGCTTTTTTGAATATGTTGTTTGGTTGGTGTCTAGGTTGTTTGTTTATCATATTTATTTTCCCCACTGATTGAGGTAGATGGATGTTTTTGGATATTTTTTTGGAACATTTAAGATGCCTTCCTAGAGTATCTAATAATATGTAAATTAATTTCATCAAATAATTACTAATATTTTACCAATTGGGTTTGATATTTCTAGGATGAAATGTTTAGGTTATACTTTTGATAACTCATTGAATTTGTTTTCTCTTACGTGAAGGGAATGGATCTTTGTTTGGATGCTAAGGAAATGTAATGTGGAAATTGAAAGTTGATAATTAGT
Source organism: Viscum album (assembly GCA_963277665.1). Classification (NCBI taxonomy): domain Eukaryota; kingdom Viridiplantae; phylum Streptophyta; class Magnoliopsida; order Santalales; family Viscaceae; genus Viscum; species Viscum album. The sequence goes on from OY728140.1 coordinate 643,531,547, forward strand.
GGTAAAATAATAAAATAACGTAATATGAAAATGATTAAAATGAATAAAATAATTTATTCTAGCTCTTTAAGTGGTCATGTTCTTTTTGGGTATCAAGTCTTAGGAGTGGTAGACGGGAGTCTGATAGATGTTATATGTAATAGAGTATGAGAATATGTTATTCCCATAGTGTGTTTGTGATCTATGTTATATCATGTAATTTTGTGTTTCTATATTCTATGCCACCATGTTGGTTAGGGTGATTGACAACTCAAGGATTCTGAGTCGTGGGGGTGTTTTTCCTAATATCTCAATGGGATGATGGATGACTAAGTTCCCCCTTTGGACCCGATCTCTACTCTTAGTAGTTACTTTTGGTGGTATGTATATTTATTATTTTTTCACATATATCTGTGTAGTGGGATTAAATGTATTTTTCTTATTTCAAACACATGTATTCGAGATGTATTCTATTAAGGAATACTATATGTATAATGTGTATAGTTTGTGATGGATTTAGGATCTTTACTCAGTGTATGGGTTGTAAAGGCTTGAGGTATAATTACTGATGAATTATACACATTATATAGGTTGTGGTGGATCCCCAAAAATAACTTCTTATTTTTATTATATGGACATAGTGGTGTGTTTCATGAGGTGCATACTTTGGTTATTCAACAATGTGTCTTTAGGCCATCCTTTTTGTAGAGAGTTTCTTAGGATGTGTGATGTTAAGGTAGAGTAGAAAATTAGTGCGAAAGTGGTTGTAGGGTACCATTGATATTAATTATTATGTAATATCTTCTTGTATGTGATTGTTTGTTAGAGATTACATGGCGAGCTTGGGAGTATAGTATATATATTTGGTTGATGAGTTTGTTTCAATTGTTGATTCACTTTGCTTTAGCATATTTTATCTTTCTTTTCCATGAGAGGATCTGGGGAGGATACTACTAAGTATATTATTATACTCACCCTACGTATATATAAATTTTTTTTATTCTAATTGGAAATGTTTGGAGATCAGGCTGGTTACTACTACTTTGGGGTTTAGTAGGATCTATTTGTGCTTCTTGGTCGCTGTCGTATTTACTTTTCATTTGTTAATTTCAATTTTAATTTTAGTTTTAGTATTTCTTTAATGACACTACATATATGTTTTTTTTGGATTTTCTTCTATATTGTATTCAGAGTATATGTTGATTGGTATCTGTCTTATCTCTTTCTTTCAAATGTTTTCTCTTAGAGGGTAAAAATTCGATATGTGTGTTTATTATACCCCTTGTGCTTGTAGCCAACCGAGAGCCTACCGGAGGTGGGAAAAAGGTGTTACTATATATCTTCTCTCATTTGTGGACCATGAGGGGTATAATTTGTTGGGAGGGGGTTGTGATAGAGTTCTATCAAAATGATATTGAGGGATATGATGTAGTTTGGAGTTATGAACATGTGTGGTTTCATTGACTTATAGGGAAACATTGTCATCTATGTTTATAAATATTTAAAAAAATGTAATATTTGATGAGACATAGGTAGTTTGGGCCCCCTCTGATCTAATACATAGACCATTAAACTTACATGAGCTATCAAAAAAGGTGATACTGGTTGCAATGTATAGACCTAGGTAAGGATTGTGCATCAGTCTTCTTTGTGATTGTGTTCAAATGGATAGTCCTTGGGATAGAAAAATCTAAAACTAATAAAAGAAAATAATTTATTAATGTTCTGGTCTTCCATATTCCAAGTTTATGATATCTAAGAATTGGTTATTTTGGAGGCATGGCTCTAGGCTGATCTCCTCACTATCTTCGCATAGAGGATGTTAAGCATGTTGTATCGGTTGATCAACGCAATTTAGAGGTTTATGATGATGAACATGGATGAGGACACTATAAGAGTTATATCACTAGAGTATACAAATGTATAAGGGATATGATTCATATGAAATCATAGAATACTGGTAGGATGAGGTTGAGGAAGCCTTCAATTCAATCTATTCTTAGAAGTGGCACGAGGTATTCTTAGCTATGACAATGATGTGTGGGTAAGTAAGGTAGTATTGGTTCTTATTCTTCATATATCACAAGGATTCAGTAGTCTTCTAGGATAAGATCAGATTCTAGTTCATAGATAATTTTCTTCCTTCAACCACATAGGTTTCCAGTTGTTAGGATATGCTTACCCTATGACAAGGGAGCTCTAGTGTGTTAAGATTTGTTATCTATTTCCATAACCATTTATGATATTTTTTTATATTTGTTTCTATATGATTAAAATAGGGTATGGAATTTAAGAGAGGCCTTTCCTCTAAAGATAAAGTACAAGGTCACCCTGTTTAGGAAAAGATGTATCTCGAGGAGCTAGAGTGAGAAAATGTTATCGAGAAGATGTTATCCAGGACCAAATAATCTTGGGAATAGAGTCATTATGATTCCTAACAAATAAAATATGTGGTATGAGGTTCCAAATTTCCATGAAATAAGATATTACGATTGGAAAGGGGTAGGTCCCTCCCCTTAATGTATCATTTCTCTTGGGAAATCATCTCTAGAGCCTATAAAAATTAATCAAATTCATGTTTTCCTTATGGATTTTGAGGTCATCAACCGAGAGAGTTCATAACCATTATTTGTAGTAACTATTCACTAGTTGTTCCACTTCAGGTTCCTCTACTGAGTTAGTTCTAGCCGAGACAAAAATAGTGGGTTTCTCTTATTTGAGATTAGCTGAGCATTGTTGGGGAAGGAATAGGAAAACCCTAGTAAAATCCCAATCCATTTAGTGGAGAGTGAAACCATTTAGTTGGTCATCAGAAAGGTCATAGAGGTCATAAAGTATGTCTTGGTCAGCTTCATGCTTTAGTGTTTCGGGCACCCGGAATGTAAGATCTCCCTGGAGGTACCCTTTGGCATTTTTCTTCATGGGTTTATGCCTTGTTTGGTCCAAAAGATTTGTACTCCTTAATATCACCTAAACTTTTCCATTATTTGTTACTTGATTTATAGAGGATTCCAGTTCCCTTAGAATTGACTACACCAGTTAGAGGTCGAGCCTACTCGTTTGATGTATGTAGAGACTATGAACTAGTGATGGCACCACCGCTCTTGGGAAGATTTCAAATGATTACTGATGAAACCATATCACATATTACATGTCATGGATTTGTTTTATTCAGTGTAGGATATCATGGATTTATTCTAGAGTAAGATTGTGTATTGCGTTGCAGATAGAGATCCAACAGTTTTTGTTGGTGAGATACACACTCAAATGGGATATTGGAATGTTTGTTCCTTATCATTCATAATGTATAAACTGATTCTATGTTCATTATAGTTATAACATACCAGGTAAATAATGAATAAAACATTTTCATATTTATTAATATTTATGAATTAAATATTATTTTTACTTTAAAGGGGTTTCTATGTTCGACATCGTATCCGATACGCAACAAAGAGTTTCTTTGAAATCTTACATTGCACACTAGTAATAAAATAATATTATTTTAAATGGTAGTTAACACATAGCTGTTGTATTGGCGGGAATGGATAGAAATAACTAAAATATAATTATAAATTTTTTTTAAATGTTTTTCCTTTTATCTAATAAAAGATAAAGGCTTAAAATACGGAAAGAATTCAATTTTAGGCGTATATGCCCTAGCATTCACTAAAGGATCACTTATTGCCTTTCGATGGTGAACCGTTATTAAATATAGTTTTGTTAACTCTTATACATTCTATTGGACCAAATAAAACTATTCTTTAGAATCAGGATATCAAAATTTACTTTGTGTAAATTTTAGATATTTTTCCGACAAAGTTCATTTTTTAATGAATAGTGTAAAATGTTGTATTTTAATTCAAAACCCCTTTTTAATATAATTTATTTATATGATTAGATTATCTTTTTAATTTGTTTTAAAGTGAAATTAGAATATATTTTTACCATTAAATCCAATATTGGTCATTGGAATTAATTTCACTTTGAAATTGGACATAAACTAGTGTCAATATTTTGATACTTATTGTTTCATAAAAACACGCTATTTGCTCTGACAATGGGAATTAATTATTAAATTAATTAATTCAACTTATATGTTTTGAATTTTTTAAAATGTACTTCATTTTTGAATTTGGAATATCAAATATAGCTTAGGGTGAAGTTTTTGTATTTTTCTGAAAAACATCAATTTTTGATGAATAGTAAAACCACAAAGTGGTACTTAAAAAAATTGATTTTTCGTTTAAATAAAATTTTACCACCTCTATGTTTTTAATTTCAAAAATATGACATACATGGTTGTCATTAAGATTTAAAATTTGGTTCAATGGGATTAAAATAATTTTTTGGTGAATAGTAACTTATTAAGTTTTTAATCGCGATTAGAGGTAATTAGTGTAATTTAAGGTAAAAATAATGTTGTAATAATATGAAATGAACATAAAACATGTCCTTACCACATTGGATGTGTCATGGCCGACCAATAAAATCCATGGGTCAACTTGGGAACCCCATGGAGCCACTTTATTTGTAAAATGACATTAATAGCTTTTTATTTAATGATAAAGTAAAAATGACACAAACATGAGGTGTTTTACTAAAACAATTTTTACATGGGGTTATACAATTCCGATTTTTGACTATAAATAATAATTAGAAATCTAAAATTATTTCCTAAATCATAGTAGTTTTTTTATAATTTTTAGACATTAAATAAATCAAATTATATATGACATCATGATGATGCAGCGATTACCTCATTATTTAATGATTTAAATAAAATGGAAAGATAATGTAAAATCTAAGACCTACACATGTAAAAAACCTATTGGATGGGTAGAGTTAGAACCCTTATCACCTTATACTTTTAAAAAATCAATGTGGGACAATTAAAATTCGAAACTCATTCTAACATAAAGTAACATTTCCTTACTTTCCAAGAGTGCCCCTCCTCTCCTCTTATAAAAGGCCCCCACCTCTACCACCTTACCCACACTTACAAATCCTTTGTCTCAGCCAAAACCTGGAAATTTTGTATCTCAACATCCCTCTATTACTCCTTGAAGCCTAACGTTATGCAGAAGTCTTCCCAAGGAATACTTTGAGCTCAAATCTAAGAGAGTTACCCGATTTTATGGTGATGTCTTCACTTGTGTTCTTTTGTTTTATTATGTTTCTCCAACCACCTAAAATCTTTTTATTAATTTATTTTGTAACAACTCCAGTATCTTCAATATACTAGGATTTTGTTATAATAGTCTTTCAATCTACACTTACACACATCTACATCTAATGGTTAATGAACATACTGTTTCTGTGGTTGGTGAATTTCTGCCTCACAAACCGATGATTGTTCAATATTCTTTTAAACACCTTTAATGGTGGCCATTAAGATGTAACTATATTTATATATGTTATATATTATGTTTAGGTTTTCCTTATTCTTCTTTATTTTTAATTTCTGGTATAGCTTTATGGTTTCCATTGTGGGTAAACACAATAATTTCATTTTAAGAAGTGCGGACTACCACCCCCTCAAAGTGATGTGATTCGTTAATGCCATATGTGGGACGTATAAAGGATGGATTTAAAGTTATTATATATGATGTTATACTGGAATTATAATATACCTTTATATCATTGTTATTTATTTCCATTAATGTATGAGATAGAAATGAAAGTAGTGTCCATGAGTACGTACAGCTTACCGTCTCCATGAAGGGTGCATTTCATTTCTTATCCCCAAATGTAATGTACTATTATAAGTACATATATATAATGGATATATATGATGTATGTTACATCTAAATGATTAATATAATTCTGGATTTAAAATATACATACCTCTCATTTAGTTTTAATTCCATTAATATGACATAGAAATGAATGTAGCGTTCAAGCGTACGTACGGCTTACCGTCTCCATGAACGGTGCATTTCATTTCTTACCTCAAAATTATTATGTGATATTATAAATACATTTATATGATAGATATATAGGATATATATGATATCCAAATCAGGAATTTCATTCTGGATATAAAGAACCTTTGACCACACAAACAACATGTAATTGTAAGAAGTCCACTTTCGACTTAAGAACCAAATATCGACAAATCAAACATTATTGACATAAATAATTAAATAATGTTTATAACATGGAAATAATTGATATAAAAGGAATAATTAACTTGAAAAATGTTCTTAATCAAGTATAAATTAACTCAAGTTTATTATTCAGGACTTTAAAGAACGATCGAGTCAAGTCGGACCCGAGGTAAGGGACTTCGTCTCAATCTCCTTTCATTGAGGCATATTTCATTTTATACACAACATTATTTTATACGGTGTATAAACCCCTTTGAAGTTTACTTTTATAAAAAAGGAATCTTTTTCTATGAAGAGTTTTAGAAAATGACAAAAAAATGTTTCTTTTAACGTACGCGTTTGTAACACCCAGAGATTTTATGAAAAATATTCTTTTTAATTTCATTAATGTCTTGTGTTGTACGCTACACCAAAAGGAGATTTCATAACACAGATCCTTGACTTTCCTTGCATTACACGCAATCGCGACCTTCCTCGATAGCGTGTGTAGTACGCAATACTAAGTTTCACAAAACAACGATATGTTATTAACATGTTATTATAACTAGCCGTTATGAATATTAATAACAACTTTTTGAAATTTTATAAATTTTATTTTTCAAAATGGAGTTTATTTTTGGATTCGTAATATCGAAATTAGCTTAGGGTGAAATTTTGGTACTTTTCGGATAACTATTATTTTCTGATGAATAGTGAAAATTACTAAATTTTAATTAAAAACAACTTTTTTTTAATCAAAATAATTAATAGTGATAAATTATTAATTTGAGTGGTTTTATAGTATAATTAGAATATATTTTTACAATTTAATACAATGTTGGTCATTGGATGTAATTTCACATTTAAACCAGACATAAACAAGTGTCAATCTTTTGATAGATATTGTTTCTTAAAAACACGCTATTTGTTTTAACAGCGGGATTTAATTATAAAATTAATTAATGAAACTTCTATGATATGAATTTGTTAAAATAGAATTCATTTTTGAATTTGGAATATTAAATATAGATTAGGATTAAATTTTGGCATTGTTCTGAAAAACATCAATTTTTGATGAATAGTGAAACTACTAAGTGGTAGTTAAAAAAAACTGAATTTTTCATAAAACTTAATTTTACCGCTTCTTTGAATGAAATTTCAAAAATCCGAGAGACACGGTTTATGTCGGTAAGTAAAATGTGGTTCAATGGGATGAAAATAATTTTTGGTGAACAGTAACTTTTTACTTTTATTTACCACAGTTAAAAGTAAATAGGGTAATTAAGGGTAAGAATGATATTAATATTATCCTAACACATGTCCTAATTCTATTGGACAAGTGTATCTCGACCAAAAACAACCTTAAGTGTAAAATATTATCATTTAGGCCCACTTGGATTAGATTAGGACATTTATTATTAATTTATTCAAAGAAGGGTTAAAATAGTTAAAATCAATGTTTAATAAGTAAGTCATTTTTAATATGGGGTTATACATAATATAAAATCGACTATAAATATTCATTAGAAAGATAAAACGATTTACTACATAATGGTATTTTATTTGTAATTTTTAGACTTTAAATAATTCAATTTATTTATGACACAATGATGATGCAGTAATTACCATAATAGTGAACAATTAGAATAATTGATATTATAAATGCCTAAATAAGTATAATTTGAGACTTTTTATGAATTACACTAATTTTATAGGTTAAAATGACATGTTAGTATTGATTTAATTACCCTTTTTATAACATATCATTCTGTTATGATTTTCACAAAAATCAATTACTAAATAGTGTCAAAATTGACATAAAATAGTTTTAAAACAAATATTAAATTATTAATTTTTCTTTTATTCCTAAAAATCTAAGGTTCGGCCAAATGACTTAGATAATGTTATATATATGGATAATAAACAACTTGGGGTTCGTTTGGCTTGATATAGTAAGTTTATTAACCATATAGTGTAAGAAAACAAAAAGACACGGTAAAAGTTAAATTATTTAACTTAGAGTTAAATCTAATTGATAAGGTTAAAATAATAACCTAAACTTGTATAAATCCTATCGGATGATAGGATTGGACCCATCCCAACTTTATCTTCGAAATAAGACCCTTTGGAACCATTATAAACCTAATTTTACCTTAATATAAAATAATATTTTGAGATTTTCCTAAGATGCCCCTCTCCTCCCTTATAAAAGGGAACCTCCTCCCTCTACTCCTCACACCAATTTAAGCATTCAAGCTCGGCCAAACCCTGCCAAAATCTCTTCTCCACTTCTCTAGTATCATCCTAGATGTCCTGGTATTCTTAAAAGACAAATTTTAGTTCCCTAAAAGGAGGTCTCAAAGAAGCACTTCAAAGAAGAGGTAATATCCATTACCGATCCTTTCCAATTTCTTTCTTCTTAAACTTCTTATTCTTTAGTTTTTTCATTATGAATTAATAACATAAGTACCACTAATATACTGATATGTTATTATAAGTATGAAACAGCCCTATTTAACCATCTACCCATCCTACGGAAAATGAAATCACCGCGTGTGTGTATGTACGGAATACCGTCTCCACGCCGTGGTGTAATCTATTTTCCACCACCACCTTAATAGGATGGGTATAATGGTGTAATGAGTAACTATATATGATTATTATAAAGTTATATTGATACTGAAATAGTATAAATACACTTTAACACAATTCCACGACCATGGGAACTATATCATTGCTCGTGCGTACGTACGGACTACCGTCTCCACGACACGATGAGATTCATTCTCAATGATTAACCATTCATGAATAATTATAAAGTATATATAATAAGTACTAATTAAATATATGACATAATAATGATACTGGATTTATTTATATTTATATGTATGTCATCTACTTAATTCCATTCAATTCAATAAGGAAACGAAAACAGCGTTCATGCGTACATACGGACTACCGCCTCAATGAACGGTGTATTTCTTTCCATTTACTAATTTGTTATATATATGTATATTCTGAATATATATATATAAATCATGTTTTATATTCGGGAATTAAGTAATCAAGATCTAATTAATCATATGAATAATTACAAGTCAAAACACGGACGACAAATGAAATAATTTTACCCAAAACGCTCTTTAACAAGGAATTTACAAAAGAACGGGTAATATAAAGTCATAAGTGAACCATATATGATATCATAACAATGAATATGATTCTGTAATAATTCAATGACATTATTTAAATTATTATACAGGAGGTTAGGACACTTACGAAGCAAATCGGACATAAGGTAAGAGATAATTGTGCAAATCTCATTTTCATCTGAGATTGCTTATTCGTAAGTATTTACTGGGATTATTGTGATCATCCATGTCCATGAATTATAAAAGTGTATTCATGTATTTTTAAAGTCCTTTTTACCCATTTTTTACTTTTACTACATGGTATGTAATGAATCTTTCTTTTGTTTACGTTATGAGGTAATTTTTGACTTTTCCGAGAAAAGTACGAAAAGAATGTTTTCTTTTAACTTATACGGCATGAATGGATTTTTTTTTCAAAATTATTTCCAAGAAACTTCCTTTACATGTTTTCAAGTTTATTTTTAATCAAATTCTTATAGTTTAAAATTTTAAGACATGTTAAGAAAAGAAAAGTGTTTTTGAAGAAGAAGGGATATTTTCCTCAAGAATGGAGTTCAAGTGTTTTATCAAAATTATTTTCCATCTAATATAATAAAGTGTTCTATTTTTATCCCTATTATTACATTGATTTTATTATGTTGTGAGGGAATTATTTTTATGAAGTCATTTACCTTTTATGATTTGTTTTATGATGTCATGATGTTTAAGAATCCCATTATTATTACATGGGTTATGCAATGATGTATAATTTATGATTTTTGTGGCACACATAAGAATGGTTTCATTATGAGATGGGTGGGACCTTTATCTCCCTCCAATGCATTGGGTAAAGATTTTATATCTCATGAGATAAACATTGCTGGAATTGTAGGTTATACCGGTTTAGTGAAACAGGACTGAAACGAGGGTGACTCGGTTCAGAAAGGGACTTTGTCCACTAAGATAGTCTTGGCAATGAGTCTTGACTAACGAGAAATGATTCTCTATGTTTATGTGTGTATGCCACAAAGTTTCATGTTTTATGTTATGATTATTGGGATTTCATTTCACTACTATGATTTATCCCATGTTATGAAATTATTCTCTTTTTTGCAGGTTAGGATTTCCAAATGTTATATTCTTATGAATATGATATGATTTATTTTTTTGTTTACCCTTACTGAGCATTTGAGCTCACCCTTTTATGTTTTCTTTTCCCCAGGATTTAAATAAAGGTTTTAGGTAAAAAAAAGAGGGAATATCTTTATGGGAGATATTGGAGATCTTTCACCACGATTAGAAGATTACATTCTGAGTGTCCAAAGACACTAAACTATTACGATCCTTGGGTGTGTGTTTTTTGTTATGTACTAAGTATTCCGAAAAAGTAATGTAATGTTCAGGTACGTTAAGCTTCGGGTCTCTACAGTGTTGACAACGACCTTTTCCGCCACCGCGAGTATTATTTGGTCTTTGGCTTCCTGAACATGCCGTAATGTTTTTTTAAAATGAAATAAATACCATATACTCTTTTATGTATTTTGGTATTGAAAATGGTTTTTATATTGGATTCGTTATGTCAATATATTTATGTGATATATTGTGATTAAAGTGTGGAAATTTTTTCTTTCCATTATATTTGTTTTATGTCTTATGATTTTTATAATGGTACTTGGACATTTGATGGGTGGTAACGTGATAAACCATATGACGGGTGGTGCCGTGAATACCAGGACGTGTGGTTACGTTATAGCCTCCAATGCATTGGGTACGTAAGTCGGCTGTATGGCTATTTCATTAAGTATGTATGGAAGTTGGCAGTATGGCTATTCTATTAAGGGATATGTGTGGAAGTCAACCGTATGGTTATTTCACTTAAGTATTTTTATGTCCCAAGTTACCTTTATATGTTATGTGTTTTTTATATGGGTTTTTTGGTAATCCTTTGGTTACAAATGGGTAAGTAATGATATTTTATTCAGTAAAGAGTTTATACTACTTCATGAAGGTGAAGGTATTACTTTGAAAAAGTATACATGGTTTACTTGATGTTTGAAAAACTAATAGTTTTCATTCTTTGTGTATCCCTTACTGAGCTTTTTATGCTCACCAAAAGTTTTTTTGAAATGTTATTCACAGGACATAATGTGGAATAGGGTCAAGGATGGGATCAAGGGAAAGTCATGCTATATAAAACATGGAACTAGACATGTTTCTTTTTAAGAGTTTTTTTATTCTACGGAAACTTAGTAGAAGTGTCTACTTTGTAATCTTTTGAGATGTAACAGTTATGCCCTAATTCTCTAAAACTCTAAACCTGAAAAGATCCTCAATGTGAATTATTCATTTAATTCAATATTATGTAATTTTTAAGGCCAGTGCCTTAAAGTTGGTATCAGATGTCAGTTTAGACAACTTTAGGAGTTAGAAAAGTGTTAAATTATAAGTTAATTTGTGGTATGATTGAAATGATATAGCATTTAAAGATTACCATGTTACTTCACATTAGATATTTCTCTATTCAAAATGGTTTTCCGCAGAGTAAACAAAGCAGCTATATTGGGACGACATCAGGAGGAAGACAAACTTCCAAATCAGCAACCTGAGATGGTCAGAATCGGAACTGAACTGTATTTTGCAGTGATGACACAGTTGACATAGGCTATAAATGGTGGTGGTATCCATGCACGAGATCAGCCAGATCAACCGCAGAGAAACATGTCAGTGGTGGAACCTTTCATGAGGCAACATCCCCCATCATTCAGAGGATCATATGACCCCGTACAAGCCGAAGGGTGGATTAAAGCACTAGAGAATATTTTTGATGTCATGGGGTGCTCAGAACATCCACAGGTTAGTCTTGTTGTTTACCGTTTTGAAGGTGAAGCTGATCAGTGGTGGTCGATGGGGAAACATATCAAGGACAGTGATGAGATTGAGGATCTTCACTGGGATGAATTCAAAGGTATATTTCTTCAGATATATTTTCCTAAGGTGGTTCGTCTTAGGATTGAAAAAAAGTTCTTATAATCGAGGCAAGAGGAGAATTCAGTGGCTGCTTATGAAGAAACGTTCACTCAATTGGCAAGGTATGCTCCAAACTTCATACGAGATCTTGATAGTAAAATAAACCATTTTTACTCAGGGTTAAAGCCAAAGTATTGAATGGATTTAGCTTCTCGTGAGTTCAAAAGTTATGAAAAACTTGTTCGATGTGTGGAGAAGGTGGAAATGGAGTTTGCTGATGATCAGGTGTTCTATGACAAACAACAGAATAAGAGGTCCAGTTGGCAGGAAAAGGGGAAGAATTCATCAAAGAAGCAAGGAGGTAAGAAAACCAAATATCCATCCTGTGAGAAGTGTGGTAAAATGCATCCTGGAGAATGTTTATCCATGTCTGGTAAGTGATTTTGGTGTGGTAAGTCTAGTCATATTTCTCATAACTGTAAGGAAGATGATCAAGCAGGCCATGAAAAGCCAGAGGTAAGATGATTGAAGTGTAATGAAATGGGTCATTATGAAAATGAGTGTCTAATGAAGAACTCAACTGGGGGAAAGCAGCCAAACTACAAGCAGAAAGGGGTGGTGATATCCTTTGCAACAAATTTAGTAGTTGTTGGGCCATCGAATGAAGTAGTATCAGGTACAATGTCTGTTTGTTCAGATTATCCCAATGTGTCGTTTTATTCAGGGTCTACACATTCATTCATTTCTGAGAAGATTTCTAGTAAATTGGAAATTCCATCTCATGATATAAACCCTGAACTTATGGTAAAAACACCCGGCGGGAACATTGAGACAAAAAGTAATTATAAGAACCTTCCTATCCTTATGTGTGGAAAGAATCTACCAGAAAACCTTATTTTTTTTTGCCTCTAGTAGAGTTTGATGTTATTTTTGGCATGGATTGGCTTTCTTTTTATCATGCTAAGATTGACTGTAGAGCTAAAACGGTTTCTTTTCAGAAATATTTTTAGTTTGTGTACAAGAATGAACCCTTGATTTTGATAACATATCATGAAGTTGAGAAACTAGTAAAATATGGAAATGAATGTTACCTTGCACACATTGTTGAAAATAAAGGAACTATTTAGATTAATGATGTGCCAGGGGTAAATGAGTATCTTGATGTTTTTCTTGATGAGTTTCCTAGTATTATTCATGATCGAGAAGTTGAATCTACTGTTGACTTAGTTCCTGATTCTAGGACAATTTCAAAACCCCCTTATCGAATGGCTCAAGTTGAACTTTTAGAGTTAAAGAAGCAATTGCAGGAGTTATTAGATAAAGGTTTCATTCAACTAAGCAGATCACCATCTATTGCTCCTATCTTGATTGTTAAAAAGAAAGATGGATCAATGATACATTTCATTGATTATAGAGCCTTGAATAATATTACTGTGAAGAACAAGTATCCATTGCCTCATATCGATGATTTGATTGATCAGCTCCAGGGGGCTTAGTATTTTTCGAAGATTGACTTGAGGGTGGGGTACCATCAGTTGAAAGTAAAAGAAGCAGATGTTTCAAATACTGATTTCCATTCTAGATATGGCCATTATGAATTTGTAGTTATTCCTTTTGGGTTAACCAATGCACCTTCTGTATTTATGGACCTTCTGAGTAGAATTTTCCATGAGTTCTTGGATAAGTTTGTGGTTGTTTTCATCGATGATATTTTGGTTTTTTCTAAAAGTAAATAGGAGAATGATAGTAATTTAAGGGTTATCTTGAAAACCTTAAAAGAAAAGAAACTGTATGGAAAATTCAACATGTGTGAGTTTTGGTTACAACAAATTTCGTTCCTAGGTCACATTGTTTCAAAAGATGGCATAACTGTTGATCCTGCTAAAACAGAAGTTGTTGAAGAATAGCCAAGACCCACAAATGTAACCGAGATCCGTAGTTTTCATGGTTTGGTAGGTTACTACCGAAGGTTTGTTGAAATTTTTTCACAGTTATCTAGTCCAATGACTAAGCTAACTCTTAAGGGTGTTATGTTAATCTGGACAAAAGAATGTGATGATTGTTTTCAAGATTTGAAAATAAGATTGGTGAATGCTCCAGTTTTGGCACTTCCTTCTAGGAATGGTGAGTTTGTTATATACAGTTATGCTTAGTTGAAGGTACTTGGCTGTGTACTTATGCAGAATGATCAAGTAATTGCTTATGCTTCACGTCAGTTGAAAACTCATGAGGTAAATTATCCTACACATGATTTGAAAATAGCTGCTGTTGTTTTTTCTTTAAAAATTTGGAGCCATCATTTGTATGGAGTAAAGTGTGAAATATATACTGATCACAAAGGTTTAATGTATATATTCACTCAGAATGAATTGAACATGAGACAAAAAAGATGGCTAGAATTAATCAAGGATTATGATTGTACAATTCATTACCATCCGGGAAAATCAAATAAAGTGGCCGATGCTTTGAGTAGAAAGAATAATGCTTCATTAACCATGATATTTTTGGAACGAGATTCTTTGGTTTTTGATTTGATGAACTTTGGCATAGAAGTTGTTGGTGCAAGAAGTTCTTTTGATTTTTTTTCAGGTATCTGTGAGATCATCTCTATCAGACAGAATCAAGCAAGCACAGAAACAAGACAGTGAGTTGCAGAAAAAGGTAGAGCTAGATCAGAAGAGTAAGTTTCATGAATCCAACATTGATAATGATTGTGTTTTGAGGTTTGGGAAGAGATTATGTGTCCCTAGTGATTCACAGTTGAAGAATGAGTTGTTATATGAGGCTCATAGTTCCCCATTTTCAGTTCATCCTGGCAGTACTAAGATGTACAGGGATCTGCGGGAGTATTACTGGTGGGATGGAATGAAAAGAGATATTGCTGATTTTACTGTCAAGTGTTTGACTTATCAGCAGGTTAAAGCAGAGCAGCAGTTACCGAATGGGATACTTCAGCCTTTACCAGTAACATAGTGGAAATGGGAAAATGTATCCATGGACTTTGTTGTGGGATTACTGAGGACATCTAGAGGTAATAATGCAATCTGGGTTATTGTTGATCAATTGATTAAATATGCTCATTTCTTTGGAATATGAGATAATTTTTCCCTAGATCAACATTCCCGATTGTATCTTAATGAGATAGTCAGGTTACATGGGTTTCCTCTCTCCATTGTATCTGACCATGATCTCAGGTTTACTTCTATCTTTTGGAATGGCCTTCAGAAGTCATTGGGTACTGAATTAAATTTTAGTACAACATTTCATCTAGAATCAGATGGGTAGTCAAAACGAACAATTCAGAACTTGGAGGATATGCTACGAGCTTGTTCTATGGATTATCATGGAAGTTGGGACCAACATCCTTCTTTTGTTGAGTTTTCTTATAATAACAGTTTTCATTCCAGTATACAGATGGCACCATTTGAGGCATTATATGGGAAGCGGTGTCGAACTCCAACATTTTGGGATGAAGTGTGTGAAAGGAAGCTGATGGGAATAGAATTGGTAGAAGAGATGGCAGAAAAAGTTCAGTTGATTCAGAAACACATGAGAACAGCTCAGAGCAGGCAGAAGAGTTATGTGGATAACCAGAGGAAGGATCTATCTTTCGATGTAGGTGATCATGTTTTTCTCAAGGTTTCTCCATGGAAAAGTGTGATGAGATTTGGTAAGAAAGGAAAGCTGAGTCCAAGGATCATTGGACCATATGAAATTCTGGAGAAAGTTGGATTAGTTTCTTACTGAGTGGCTTTACCTCTGATTTTATCTCAGGTACACAATGTTTTTCATGTTTCGATGTTGAGGAAGTATATGCCAGATCCATCTCATGTTTTGAATCCAGAGGTAGTTCAGCTGGAGGAGAACCAATCTTATGAAGAACAATCTGTCTAGATTCTTGACCGAAGAGATCAAGTGTTGCGAAATAAGGTAATTCACCAGGTAAAGGTTTTGTGGAAAAACATTATGGTTGAAGAGGCAACGTGGGAATCTGAAAATGCTATGAGGGATAAATACCCCCACTTATTTTGATAAGTGAATAAAATTGCGAGGACTCAATTCCCAAAAGGGGGGAAGGATGTAACATCCCAGGTAAATAATGAATAAAACATTTTCATATTTATTACTATTTACAAATTAAATATTAATTTTACATTAAAGGGGTTGCTATGTTCGATAGCATACCCGATACGCAACAAAGCGTTTCTTTGAAATCTTACGTTGCACATTAGTAATAAAATAATATTATTGTAAATGGTAGTTAACACATAGCTGTTGTATTGGCAAGAATGGATATAAATAACTAAAATATGATTATAAATGTTTTTTGAATTTTTTTATTTTTATCTAATAAAAGATAAAGGCATAAAATACAGAAATAATTCAATTTTAAGTGTATATTCCCTAGTTTTCATTAAAGGTTCACTTATTGCCTTTTGATGGAGAACCGTCATTAAATATAGTTTTTTTAACATATATACATTATATTGGTTCATATAGAACTCTTCTTTAGAATTGGGACATCAAAATTTACTTTGTGTAAGTTTTTGGTATTTTTCCGATAAAGATGATTTTTTAATGAATAGTGTAAAATGTTGTATTTTAATTCAAAACCACTTTTTACTCTAATTTATTTATATGATTAGATTATATTTTTAATTGGTATTAAAGTGAAATTATAATATATTTTTACCATTAAATCTAATAGTGGTTGTTGGAATTAATTTCACTTTGCAATCAGACATAAACTAGTGTCAATCTTTTGATACTTATTGTTTCTTAGAAACATGCTATTTGCTCTGACAGCGGGAATTAATTATTAAATTAATTAGTGCAACTTATATTTTTTTTAATTTTTTAAAATTTACTTCATTTTAGAATTCAGAATATCAAATATATCTTTGGGTGAAGTTTTGGTATTTTTCTGAAAAACATCAATTTTTAATGAATAGTGAAACCACTAAGTAGAACTTAAAAAAACTAATTTTTTATTTAAATGAAATTTTACCACCTCTGTGTTTTTAATTTCAAAAATCCAACATACATGGTTGTCATTAAGAAGTAAAATGTGGTTCAATGGGATTAAAATAATTTTTTGGTGGATAGTAACTTATTATGTTTTTAATCGCGATTAGAGGTAATTAGTGTAATTTAAGGTAAAAATAATGTTGTAATAATATGAAATGAACTTGACACATGTCATAACCTCATTGGATGTGTCATGGGCGACCATGAAAATCCATTGGTCAACTTGGGGACCCCATGGAGCCACTTTAGATGGACAATGACATTAATATCTTTTTATTTAATGTTAAAGTAAAAATGACACAAACATGAGATATTTTAATAATACAATTTTTTACATGGGTTTATACAAGTCCGATTTTTTACTATAAATATTAATTAGAAAGATAAAAATATTTCCTACATCATAGTATTTTTTTTATAATTTTTAGAAATTAAATAAAATAAATTATTTATGACATCATGATGATGCAGCGATTACCTCATTATTTAACGATTTAAATAAAATGGAATAATAATGTAAACTATAAGACCTACACATGTCAAAACCCTATTGGATGGGTGGATTTAGAACCCTTATCACATTATCCTCGAAAAACATCAATGTGGGACCATTAAAATCTGAAACTCATTCTAAAATAAAGTAACATTTCCTTAATTTCCAAGAGTGCGCTCCTCTCCTCTTATAAAAGGCCCCCACCTCTACCACCATACTCACACTTCCATAGCCTTTGGCTCGGCCAAACCCTGCCCATTTTGTCTCTAAATATCCCTCTATTACTCCTTGAAGCCTCACTTTGGGCAGATGTCTTCCCAAGAAAGCCTTTGAGCTCAAATCAAAGAGAGTTTACCCGATTTTAAGGGGATGTCTTCACATGTGTTCTTTTGTTTTATTCTGCCTCTCCAACCACCTAAACTATTTTTATTCATTTATTTTGTAACAAATCCAGTATCTTAAATATAATAGGATGTTTTTATAAGAATCTATTGAGCTACACTTACACACATCTACCTCTAATGGTTAAATAACATACTGTTTCTATGGTTGTCGAATTTCTGCCACACGAACCGATGATTGTTCAATATTCTATTAAACACCTTTAATGGTGGACATTAAGATGTCACTCTATTTATATATGATATATATGATTTTTATGTTTTCCTTATGCTTATTTATTTTTCATTTGTGGTATAACTTTATGGTTTCCATTGTGGGTAAACACGATAATTTCATTTTAGGAAGTGCGGACTACTGCCCCCTCAAAGTGATGTGATTCGTTAATGCCATATATGGGAAGTATAAAGGATAGATTTAAAGTTATTATATGTGATGTTATACTGGAATTATAATATACCTCTATATCATTATTATTTCATTCCATTAATGTATGAGATAGAAATAAAAGTAGTGTTCATGCGTACGTACGGCTTACCGTCTCCATGAACGGTGCATTTCATTTCGTATCCCAAAATGTAAAGTAATATTATAAGTAAATATATATAATGGATATATATGATGTATGTTACATCTAAATGATTAATATAATTCTGGAATTAAAATATACATACCTCTCATTTAGTTTTAATTCCATTAATATGACATAGAAATGAATGTAGCGTTCATGCGTACGTAAAGCTTACCATCTCCATGAACGGTGCATTTCATTTATTACCTCTAAATGATTATGTGAGATTATAAATACATATATATTCTATATATATATGATATATATGATATCCAAATCAGTAATTTCATTCTGGATATAAAGAACATTTGACCCCACGAACAACATGTAATTGTAAGAAGTCCACTTTCGTCTTAAGAACCAAATATCGACAAAACAAACATTATTAACTTAAATGATTAAATAATGTTTATAACATAGGAATAAGTGATATTAAAGGAATAATTAACTTGAAAATGGTTCTTAGGAAAATAGAAATTAACTCATGTTTATTATTCAGGACATTAAAGAACGATCGAGTCAAGTCGGACCTGAGGTATGGGACTTCGTCTCAATCTCCATTTAGTGAGGCATATTTCGTTTTATACACAACATTCATTTATATGGTGTATAAACCCCTTTGACCTTTACTTTTATACAAATGGAATCTTTTTCCATGAATCGTTTTAGAAAACGACAAAAATGAATGTTTCTTTTAACATACGCGGTGACAACGACCTTTTCCGCCGCCGCGAGTATTATTTGGTATTTGGCTTCCTGAACAAGTCGTAATGTTTTTTTAAAATGAAATAAATACCATATACTCATTTATGTATTTTGGTATTGAAAATGGTTTTTATAATGGATTTTTTATATTAATATATTTAAGTGATATACTGTGATCAAAGTGTGGAAATGTTTTCTTTCCATTATATTTGTTTTATGTCTAATGATTTTTATAATGGTACTTGCACATTTGACGGGTGGTTACGTGATAAACCATATGATGGGTGGTTCCGCGAATACCAGGACGGGTGGTTATGTTATAACCTCAAATTCATATGGTATGGAAGTCGGACGTATGGCTATTCCATTAATTATGTATGGAAGTTGGCCGTATGGCTATTCCATTAAGTGATATGTGTGGAAGTTGACCGTATGGTTATTCCACTTAAGTATGTTTATGTCCCAAGTTAACTTTAAATGTTATGTGTTCTTTATATGGGTTTTATGGTAATACTTTGGTTACAAAAGGGTAAGTAATGATATTTTATTCATTGAATATTTTATACTACTTCATGAAGGTGAAGGTATTACTTTGAAAAAGTATACATGGTTTACTTGATGTTTGAAAAACTAACAGTTTTCATTCTTTGTGTATCCCTTACTGAGCTTTTTATACTCACCCCAGGTTTTTTTGAAAAGTTTTTCAGAGGACTTAATGTGGAATAGGGTAAAGAATGGGATCAAGGGAAAGTTATGCTATATAAAACATGGAACAATACATGTTTTTTTAAGAGTTTTTTATTCTATGGAAACATAGTAGAAGTGTCTACTTTGTAATATTTTGAGATGTAACAGTTATGTCCTATTTCTCTAGAACTCTAAACCTGAAAAGATCCTCAATGCCAATTATTCATTTAATTCAATATTAGGTAATGTTTAAGGTCAGGGCCTTATAATAGTTCCATCAATCAACGTTTCCTAGGGACGTGGGAGGGTACCCTTATGTCTCTCCTGTGGAGGTTGTTGCATTTTACCCTTAATGATAGATTGAGATTGGGATCATACTACAACCATACAAGTCTCTTATATCGGTGTATCTATATAGAATGGAACCTTGTGGTTTGTGAGAGCTACATATATAGGTCGATGGTCTGTTGTGGTGTGGCATTATTCATCTGATATTTTCAGCATTGGGTGCACTTGTCTTGTTCATAATGAAGTTCTATAGTAGTTTTCAGTTGTGGATTGATTATCATCACTTGAACCATGTAGAAGTAAAGAAATACTACCCCTTACATGGATTGCTGATTTATTTCATCAGATTAAGTGTGAAATTTGGTTATCGAAGATAGACTTGGAGTCAGGATATCATTATATTTTTTGTGAAGGATGAGGATATTCAAAATACTGCTATATGATGTTGTCATGGGAATTATGAGTTCGTTGTGATTTTGTTTGGTTTAATGAATGCTCTAGATGTGGTTATGGGGTTAATTAATATTTGTTTCTTGACTTCTTAGATTTCTTTTTGGAGGTATTCATCGATTTCATCCTAATATACTCTACATTTGAGGAGGACCATACAGAGAATTTGCATGCCATTTTGGGAGTTCATTTTCTTGATAATTTGTTAGATAAGTTACCAAAGTGTGAGTTTTTCACGTGAGAAGTTCATTTCTAAGGTAATGTTGTTTCCCAATAAATATTATCTGTGAATCCATTGAATATTAAAGTAGTCATGTCTTTTGAAGCCACCAAGACAATGCCAGAGGTGTGAAGTTTCATTGGACTTGCATGCTGTTATAGGAGGTTCTTATCCACTTTTTCTCAAGTAGTGACTCCTCTCACAACATTGACTAAAAGAATTATATTTTCCTGTGGAATGATCAGTGTCATATGTCTTTTGAGTATCTGAAGGTGATGTTTTTCAATTATCCATTTATTTTTCTATCCACAAAGGAGTTCAGTTTTGATATTTTCTGTGATGATTCACATCTTTTGTTGTGATATGTTCAGATATAGTAGATATTGGTCATTTATGATGGGTATTGTGAGTTAAGTCCCCATGAGTTTAAATATTCCACCCGTGATCTTATGTTTGTTGAGGTAGTTTTTTCCCTAATATTGAGGAGAAATTGCCTCATTGGTGAGCATTTTTTGGTCTTCACCAATCACAAGAGAACGAGGTTTGTTTTCTCCCAACATGCACCAACATCAGTGGATTGAGTTCTTATCAAACTATGACTTTGATATTTAATATACACATTGAAAGGGGAATGTTGTGTATGATACATTGACTAGGATGTTGAGTATTAATGTGTTGTATAAATCCAGAGATTTGTGGAAAGTGATGGAATAAATTTAATCATTACATATATATATAAGAAAATTTGGTGAATGTGGTTGTATTTTTTAGATGTTTGTGTAGTCATCTATGGTGAAATAGGTGTAAGAATTTTTGTGGGGGGATCTTGAGGTGGAGGTCCTAAGAGACCGAGTTGTTTGTGGTGAAACCCCGAATAGATGGTCTGAGATAGAACAATATTGGGTGTCATTTCTGGGAAGTATTTTAATTCCTTTGGTAATGTGTGATATGGATCTATGAACATTCCAAACATAACCTTTTTTGGTACAATATGGCATGGGAAATATTTTCCGAGCATTGAGGGTTCTTTTTAGTTTTCTTGGGTTGAAGAACGTAGTTTCAGTCTTTGTGTCTTGATGTCTCATCTTCTAGAAGGTGATTGTCGAGCATTGTGATCTCAGTGGTTCACTCCAGCCAATATATGTTCCTTAGTGGATGTAATAGGACTTCTTGATGAATTTTTTTACTAGTTTACCTCATGATGAGTGAGGTTTTGATTCTATATGGGTGGCATTGGATCATTTCACATAAATAATGCCACTTTATAGGTATCAAAGTGTATATCTTATTATAGTATTTGTTGAGGTTGTACCTGGAAAAGGTGGTGAGACTCCATGGGGTCTCAAGGATGATCATTTCTGATCGAAATCCCCCATTTACCTATAGGTTATAGAGAGGTATCTTACATTATTTTTTTTAACAACGATGCCTTAACACTTCTTTTCATATTTAGGTGGACTATATGATAGAGCAGGCCACCCAGTATCTAGAATTCATGATGTGATCATGTTTTTTAGATTTTTTAGATTTGTGGATGTGGCTCCTTCCCTCAATAGAGTTCCATTACCACAATATTTTTACTCCGCCTTCAGTATTTCCTTTTTGAATCCTTGAACGGCCATCCTTTCCATTCTCCATTGTAACACTAAAACGATTTTATGAAATATTTAATTTAAATTGTTTTAATTATTAAATAGCTTTGATTACATGCAATCAATATTTAAAATGAACTAGGATATTTCTTTAGTATAAAATAACAATTACAAACTTGATGTTTGGTTAACAGGTATAAATATAATTAACTTATGAACGTTTATTGTGAATGAAAAATAAAAATCAATTATATATTTTCATATTTTAGAAGTGATTTAAAATTAGTATATTAAATTAAGGAAATATATTTGTTATATAATTAAAAAAATATTTTTTATATTAATTTAATAGTTATTTTTTGTCATAGTTTATGAATATACTATATTTTATGTATAAAATGGTATATTTTTCCAATGGAAAATTTTCATCCTTTT
Organism: Viscum album; assembly: GCA_963277665.1. Taxonomy (NCBI): domain Eukaryota; kingdom Viridiplantae; phylum Streptophyta; class Magnoliopsida; order Santalales; family Viscaceae; genus Viscum; species Viscum album. The sequence goes on from OY728140.1 coordinate 643,554,581, forward strand.
AATGGAAAACCCATTTGAAATTATTATTTTGACACATTAATAATTTTTATATGAGAAGAAAAAAATTTTCATTGGAATTGGAATATAAAATTTTATTTTGGACGATTTTTAAATAATTTATGATAACATTCAAGTTTTAATGAATAGTAAAAATAAACTAAATTTTTATTAAAAACTACTTTTTCATTAAAATAGTTTATATGGATAAATTATAATATGGAACTATTTTATTATATAAATATAAAATATTTTTAACATTAAATATAAAATATTTCATTATAATTAATTTTACAATGAATTAAGATGTGAAAACATTTTAATCATTTGCAATGTTTTAACTTTTAAAACTCGTTCTCACTTTTTGAAAACGAGATTAATTTTAAATTAACTACTAAAATATATATTCTTTGAATTTTGAAAAAAGGATTCCATATTTGGAATCAATAATTAAAAATTATGTAAATAGATTACTTGTATTGTTTGTAATTAGTAATAATAACTTTTATTATTTGTTTTAATACGATAAAATATTAAATCATGTCATGAAGGGTAAAAAAGATATTATTAAAGTACCCTAAAACTTTTAATACTATTAATAGATGAGTTTATTTCGACCTAAATAATCCTTGGATCTAAATGGTGTGCTTTGGAAGCCACTTGGATGATATTAGGACATTTAATCTATTTAAATTAATTTAATATTAAATATACCTTACTCAAATTTTAATAAAAATATCAAATTTAATGTAAGTTTATATAAAAGATAACTTCAATTATAAATATTAATTAGAGAGCTAAAATGTTTTTATTTATCATGATATTTTATTTTTAATTTTTACGAATCAAATAATGAATTTATATACTCAGACTTTAATGATACACAAGTCATTTAATTGATGAGAAATAAATAAAATAATTATTGTTAATGTGACAATAACCAATAAAAGACCCAAACTCCTGACCGAATATTATTGTTTTAGTATATCTAAAAAACCATCTATGGGTATTGTTATTGACCATTCAGAGCCTTATAGAAAGGATAATGGGACTTATATTATTTCATATAATGTGTCGATAAACTTGTCACAATCTTTTTATAATATATATAAAATTTATAATTGTGGATTATACAGAATATACATTTGATTATAAGTATTCTTATAAAATCAGTAGGATTTATATTTTTCATTGTATTTAATTTTTAATTTTTATTCAAAAAACAATAATATTAAATTATTACATAATATTGTGAAATTAATTATTGTATAAAGGGAGATATCAAATATATAATTTTTAAAAAAATTAAAATAAATATTGTTTTGTTTATATAATATGACCAATGAATTTTATATATGATCTTTATCTCTTGTTAATATATTTAAATAAATTTTTCAAAGTTAACTTGTTATCTTAATATTTTTGAAAATCAATGAATTGAATTGAGTAAAAATTGATACTATTGATTGTTTATCAAAAATATGATTTATTAAATTATTTATATATAATAATAAAATTTTAAAAATATATAATAATTATGATATGGTATAAAATTTTCCAAGGTATTTATTTCTATTATAGTTTATATAAAATATGTAAATATTTCATCCTTTTAATACTGAAATGTTTGTTAACATAGTTAAAATTTAAATATAATAAGTAAGTGTTAATTATATATTTACGGTTTTAATTGATTGAAAAATATGTATAAAATTTAATATTGATGATAATAAAACCATATTTTATATCATATTATAAAATGGGAAATTTTGGAGGTTTTTTTGTTGTTTGAATTTATTGTAAATTAATATTTTTTAGATCCCAAAAGTGCCCCTCGCCTAAATTATAAAAGGGAACCTATTTCCTCACCCCTTTAATTCACAATGGAACTTCAAGCTCCAACATAACCTACCCATTTCCATTTTCAAATTCCGTAGTAAAATTCTAGAGGTTATTGTCTTCTCAAAAGTCCATCTTTAGTGATATAATTGGAGATTTAGAGGGAGAATGTTGAAGAAGGGGTAATCTCCACTTCCAATTCTTTCGAACATCATTCTTCTCCTACTTCCTATTCACGATATTTTTCATTATAAAGTAATAAATTAATTATACCTTATATAATAATATGTTATTATGATTTTGAACCAACTATATTCCACCTTCTATCTATCCTACTAAAAAATAAATCACCACGTGTGCGTACATATTGCTTATTGATTCCAGGTTGTTTTGTTATTTTCTTTTCACCGCCACCTTATTTGGATGGGTATAGTCATGTAAATAATATATAAAAATTATTAAAATTACTTTATATTTATTTTTAAAAATTATATACCATTATCATCAATACCATTAAACAATTAAGGGAATGATATCGTCGCTCATGCTTACATACGACCTACCTTCTCCATGATGTGATGTGGTTCATTCTACCTGATCTTCATTAAATAATTGTTGTATAAACGACTCTAATGAATAAATATGATATATATTATACTAATATAATTCTATAAAAGATATTACTATAACCTATGTTTAGGAAAAATAACTTATCGACAAAACATGCGTAAGAAAACAAATAAGTTAACACCCAATGGATGAGTAACAATGATACTAACAAAGAGATAATAACATGATCATATATAATATCATAAACATTTATATGATTCTGAAATAAGTAAATAACATTATTATAACATTATATAGGAGGTTCAGATACATACAATAAAAAATTACCTAATTTAAAGGAATATTTTGTAGTCTCGTTATTATCTGAGATTTTTTAGACGTAAGTATTTATTGAGGTATATTTGTTAAACATGTCCACATTTCATAATTAAGTAGTAAATTTTTTTCTATTATTATATAATTTATTAGATTCAATTTAAACCATTGGATAATTTTTATTAAATGGTATGAAAGAATCATTTTTCATTTTCGATATGATGTACTTTGAATTTTTTGACAAAAGTATGAGGAGAAATTTTTTTTAACAAATAACGAATGAAATGAATTTTATGTTTTCATAATTAATTATTTCCATTAATTATTTCCATATATTATTTCAACAATATTTCAAATTAGTTTCTTTCTTTTAAAATGACATGGCATTTTTAGAAAAGGAAACATCTTTTAAGAAGAAATGATATTTTCATCAAAAAATAATTTCACATATTATATCAAAATTATATTCCATCTAAGATGGAATTCCTTAGTAGTGTTATGTTTCAAGTATTATAAATTAATTTTTACAATGGTTTTATTGTGTTTATGATAGAATTTTATTTTTAAATCTATTTATTTTACATGGATTCGGTTTTGGTGTATAAAGAAACCCATTTTCTTCCTTGTGTTATGATGAATGATTTATGTTATAGTGGCACACATGAGAATGGATTCGTTATTAGATATTTGATACATATATCTCCCAAAAATTCATTGTATAAATAATTATATCACATGATATATAAATGGCAGGAATGGGAACTGATCTCGGATCAGTATTACCGGGATGGAAGGTGGAGTAAACTCAGTTCAGCAATGAACATTGTCCACTATGATGATATTGTAAATGAGCCTTAAATAATATGAAGTTATTTTCTATTATTATGGATATTCCAAAAATATTAACGTATTATGTTTTTTCTTTTTTGATTATGTTCATTGATTTTTATGACATGTTATGATTTATCCCATGCCATGATATCACAGTCATGCATATACTAGATAAGATTTTAAAATGTTATGTTCTTATATCTTATGATTATTAAATGATTGATGACCCCCTTATTTACCCTTACTGATCATCTAATCCCACCCTTTAGTATGTTTCTTTTCCCCATCTCATGAAGAATGATATCAAGTAATATATGTCAAAACGGGGCCCATTTGTGACAAATTATGTGGGAGATAATGAAGATGTATTATGATACACTTTTTTTATGATTCCCAATTTCTTAAAAAATATCCCTATATGGTATTTTAATGGATTTTTTCTATTCAGTAATGAATATTCATCAATTTTGAAGTTATATCAATGTATGAATTTTATGGGTATTATAGTTTGTATCAAAGTAAAGGTTGTAATTAATCATTGTAAAAGAGGATGATAAAACCTTATTTAGAACCCAAGGCATATTTCGAGGAATTTGTTACAATACTAGTGTTTTATAAATGATCATGAATAACCTTTTATAAAACCTAAGGTTCTCTAAATTGAAATTTTATTCTTGATTATGTGGTTTTCCCATTTTGATTAGTGTTTCTCAAACTCTGCTTCAGAGTTTAAATCAATGGTCAAAACCTAGGGGAACCTCAATAATGATGAATGTGATAGGAAATGAAATGATTTTAGACCTATGAAACATAATTTTATGGGAGTTGGAAGGAAAAATTGTTCAGCTACACTCACAGAACATTCTCAAGCTATGAATCAACAAACACTTCAAAATGATCAAAGGAGGGAACAATATTCTATTGAGTCCTTTATAAAGAAGCATTCATGTTATTTTAGCGGTTATTCTAATAAAATAGTGGATGAAAAATGGATCAGTAACACTAAAAATATATTTTTACTTATCTAATGATCAAAAAATTATAAAATCATCTTAGTAGTATATCTTTTAGAAGGTGAAGATAATAAATGGTGGAACCTTATCTAGAATATATGTCAAAGAGATGAAATTAAATCCATGGAATTTTATGAGATAAAGAACTAATTTTTAAATAAGTGATTTACTTGTATTCATTGAATAAAGATAGATAAGGACTTCCTTGAACTTAAAAAAAATTATGTTGAATCCTTTGGAACCTATAAATAAAAAGTTTCAAGGCCTTTAAGGTACTCTTCTAATATTATTATCCCACCTAAGAGTAAAATTGATTGATTCATTATTATATTAAAAAAATTCTCAAAAGGGTATTATCAATAAGGTAATTCAATTGCTATGGGGAAATCATTCTATATTTTTTCATGTTTAAGATAGATATTGTGGTAACCCATCAGTCATATTGGTTTGATAAGAAGATAAAAATGGAGATCAAGAGAAAATCTAAACACTAAATGGAATGGATTATTATTTTTACCATATTCTTAATGTGTGGAATGAAACATGGAAGAAATTTTCTTAAAGGTACTGAAAATTATTTAATGTGAGTAAAATAATGTCATCAAGTAGATGAATGATAAAGTGACGGGAAAATGATATATAATGATATGAATAGGGAAAACGCTACACATAATGCTCCTCCTAAACATCAATGTTACATGTTCAGGGAAATGGGTCATTATGCCAACAAATAACCTAATTAAATGTTTATTGGTGATGATCAATGTCAGCCAACTCTTAAGGGTTTAGAAAAAGGTAGGTTAAATGTTATCACTTTTGGTGATATAGAGTAGGACAATGATGTGGTGAAAGGTACACTTACCATAAACTCTAACCTAGAATTTTTTTTATTTGATTCATGATACATGAAGTATTTTATTTTTGATGAATTTTATAAGGGTTTATCTATATTACCTCAAATATTAAATGTTTAGTTAGCTGTAACAACTTCTAATGGCACAAATGTTTCCTTAAAAGTTTATAATTCTTCCCTGGTTAATGTTTGTGGGAAACTGATTCCTAAAAATCATGTGATCCTTACTATATTGGGATTTGATGTTATTGTTATCATTGATTTTATTTCACTATATGGATCTCAAATAAATTTCCAAGGAAGGGAAGTCACATTTAATATTCCTGGTCAATATATGATCATTTATTGATGCAATGATCAGCATAACCTTCAAGTAGAATTTTCTTCCATATTATGGGACTTGATTCCAAAAATTTAATATTATCTATCTCAAATGGCTGTGGAGAAACTCACAATTAAAAACACACTCATTTTGTGGGAGTTTAATGAAGAATTTACAGATGAATTTCCATGTCTTCCACCAAATAGAGAGGTTGTGTTTTCAAAAGAACTCATACCTAGTTCTATATTGATTTTGAAGACACATTATAGAATGGACACAACTGAGTTATAGGAATTAAAGAAGAAACTCCATGATAATCTTGATAAGGTATTCATACTACCTAGTTCTTCATCTTAGAGAGCACTAATTTTTCTTGTTAAGAATAAAGATTGATGAATGTGACTCTGAATTGATTATTGAGAACTTACTAAGATCGCTATTAATAAAAAATATCCTCTTCCCCACATTGATGACTTCTTCATCCAACTACATGGATATTAATACTTTTCCAAGATTTATCATTATTTTTATATCACCAATTTAGGGACAAGAAATTAAAATATACCAAATATGACATTCTCTAAAAGGTATGGACCCTGAATTTTTTGTGATTCATTTTGATCTTACTAATGCCCCAACTATCCTCATGGATTTATTGAATAGAGACTTTAGAGACTATCATTATCAGATTGTGGTAGTCTTTATAGAATATATTCTTGTCTATTCACGGAGGAAGGAATCACATAAAGATCACATGAGAATTGTATTGAAGCCCCTAAGAAAGGATAATAATTATGAAAAATTTACTAAGTATGATTTTTCACTTTAGAAAGTTTCATTTTTGGTTCACATAATCTCAATAGTAAGGATATCTAAGGATCTAGAAAAAATATAAGTTATTAAAACTTGGATGAGACGAACAATGGTAACTGGGATCTAATGTTTTCTTTGTTTGGATAGATATTATTGATGTTTTTTGAAAAATTGTTCATGATTATCTAATATAATCATCAAGTTGACTCATAAAGGAGTTAAGTTCTTATGTTCATAGGAATGTGAAAATAATTTCAAAGAGACAAAAGGAAGGTTAGCTAGTGCACGTATTCTTACACTTCCTTGTAGTGGAGAAAGTTTTGTAATCTATAGTGATGCATCCCAAAATGTTCTCGGTCTTTTTCTCTAGAAAAATTATATGGTGTTAGTTTGTGGATCATGAAAATTGAAAATCCATGAGAATAATTACCCAACTCGGGATTTGGAGTTATATGAATTAAAATTATCACTAATGATATAGAGGAAATATCATAATGGTGAAAGTGGGATATTTATACAGATCATAAAATTTTAAACTAAATTTTGACACAAATGGAGAAGGATATGAATCAAATTAGATGGTTTGAGTTGATTAAAGATTATGACTACAAAATAAATTACCACCCTGGGAAGGTGAATAAGTTGGAAGATGATTTGAGTTTAAAGGACCGTGTAATACTATTCATGATGAGGATCATAAAAGATCAAATATTTATGCATTTGAAAAACTTGGATATTGAAATTTTAATGGGGTGAAATATTATCTTTCTAAAACTAATGTTAAACAGTCAATACAAGTGATGATTAAGGAGGCGTAGAAGGAAGACGTAGATCTGAAAATTTATGGTGAGAAATGTTCCTAAAGTTAACATTTATTGTGATGGAATGAGAAGTTTTAAGAACAAAATTTTTATTCCTCCCAAAATAGTATTAATGAAGGAGCTATTGAAAAAGTCTCATAGTTCATCATTCTCTATTAATCCTAGAAGCACAAAGTTTTACAAGGACCTAAAAGAGTATTATTTATTGTGGTATGAAATTAAAAGAGATGTTACCAAATATTCTTCTCTCTTCCATGATTCTCTGTAAGTTAAGTCTGAGAGATAGAATTGTAAGGGGATGATACAACCATTACCCATACCACAATGGAAATGGGAAAACAACACTATGGCATTTTTAATGAGAAATCCAATAATATCTAAAGGACATAATGCTATATGGCCTATAGTTAATCTCCTTAAAAAGTCAGTATACTCCATTTCTATTAGATTGGATTTCCCTCTTGATCAGATTTTCAGGGTATATTTAAAAGAAGTGGTAAGATGACATGTAGTACAAATTTCCATTATATATTATTGTGATCTGAGTTTTACCTCAATGTTCTAGATAATTCTTTAGTAGGATATAGATATAGTGTTATGTTTCAGCACTCATTATCATTCTCAAAAATATTGTCAGTCTAAGAGGACAATTAAAACTCTTGAATACATTTTGAGATCCTTATCTATAGATTTGAAATATGTATGGGATCAACACCTAAATTTAGTGGAATTTTATTACAAAAAATAACTTTCACTATCGTATTCAGATGGATCCTTAAAAGGGCCTTTTTGGAAACAACTGCAGAAATCCTACTTGTTTGGATAAAGTTAAGGAAAGAAATATATTTGGACATGATCTTGTTGATGAAATGGAAAAACATACTAGATATATTCAACAACCTATACGAGCAGATCATAGTTGAAAAATAATTTATGTTGAGAACCAATGAAAAGACCATGAGTTTGATGTGGGTGACAAGGTGTTTCTAAAAATATCTCCCAAGAAGTCAGTAATGAGATTTAGAATGAAGGGAAAGTTAGGACCTTAGAATATTGGACTTTATGAACCTTTTGATGGTGTTAGAAAGGTATATTTTTTATTAGAACATCCACTGAATCTGTCTCATGTTCATGATGTATTCCATGTATCTCTCCTAAGAATGTAGATACTTTATTTTCCACATGTACCAAACTCCAAATCCGTACCACTAGAGAAATATCTTTCGTAAAAAAAACAACCAACAGAGATTTTGGATCATAGTGAAAGAGTTCTACGAAACCATATCACCCACTCGGTTCAATTTTCATTGTGGAACCACAAATTTGAGGAAGATAGGTGGTAACTTGAGGATATAGTGAGGCAGAGATATCCTCATCTATTTATAAATCAATGATGAATTTTTAAGGAAAAATTTAGTTTAAGGTGGTAGAATGTAACACTCAGATGTTTTATGAATGTTTTTATTTTAATAATTTTAATTCTTCAATAGCATGGACAACACTCAATCATGAGTTAATACGAACCCCAGACACCCTAAGTATAAAATTTCTATTTTAACCTAGTCGATAGGTTAACGGGAATAAATATAACTAAAAATGAAAATGTATTGTGAATAAAAAATATAAACAAATTATATATTTGTATTTTTTAAATTTATTTACAATTATAAAATGAAATTAAATAAATATATTTGTTATATATTTAATAATATATTTTTTTATATTCATACCATATATATTTTTATCATAGGGTATGAATAAAACATATTTTATGTATAATAACAAATATTTTTCAAAAGCGTAATCTTCCACCTTTTAATAGAAAACCCTATTTACATTAATATTTTGAAAAATTAATAATTTTAATATAAAAAATCTTGTTCTTAGAAATTGGGATATATAAATTTACTTTGGATGAATTTTTAACATTTTATCATAACTTTCTAGTTTTGATGAATACTAAAAAAAAATTAAATGTTAATTGAAAACATCTTTTTTCATAAAATAAATTTATATGGTAAAGTTTTAATATTAAATTGTTTAAAGTATAAATATTATATATTTTTATCATTAAATTATAATTTATTTTATTGGCATTAATATAAAATTTAATTGATATTTTAAACCATTCAATCTTTTGTAATGTTTTATCTTTTAAAACATATTCTCTCTTTCTGAAAAAGAGTTTAGTTTTTAATTAATTAATAAAACTACATATATTTGAATTTTTAGAAATGGATTCCATATTTGGAATCATAAAGTCTAAATTATGTAAATTTATTACTTTTATTTTTTTGTATTATGAATAACAACATAGGTAATTTTTATTAATATGGTAAAAGGGTAAATCAGGTAATTGAGTGTTGAAATAATATTAAGAAATTAATGTAACACTTTTTTTAATATCATTGGATAAAATTTACAAATGGGGTTTGATTGTATAGTAAATTAATTTTTTGTAGATCCCAAAAGTTCTCCTTAGCTCAATTATAAAAGGAGACCAAATCCCTCACCCCTTTACTTCACATTGAGACTTCATACTCATCCATCCCCTAAAAAAAATTATGTTTTCATAACACATTATTACCATGAAGCTTACTCCACACAATTTCATGTTTATTTTGAAATAAATTATTCTTTATTAAAATTGCATATCATTTTGAGAAAATAAACAGTTTTTGAAGAAGAAAAGATATGTTCCTCAATAATTAATTTCGTGTGTTATATAAAAATTATTTTTCATATAAGATGGAATTATTTAAAATGGTTATGTATCACATATAAAATCCTTATTGATCCTATGTTTATATAGTGTTTATGATAGAATTATATTTATGGAATCCATTTTTTTACAAGGAATATGTTTTAGTGTTTAAAGAATCCAATTTTATTCCTTGGGTTGTGATGAATGATTTATGTTATTATGGAACACAAAAGAATGGTTTCATTAGGACATGGGTGGGTCCTATATCTCCCTTCAAATCATTAGATAATTAGTTATATACTATGATATAAACATGGATGGAATGGTACATGATCATAGTTCAATAGTACAATGTTGTAATGAGGAGTGAACTTTGTTTAGTAATGGACTTTGTCTACTATGATGGTCTTGGAATTGAGCCTCCACAAATATGAAATGATTTTATATGATTGTGTGTTTGATCAAAAGAATTAATGTCTTATGTTATGAATTTTGGGATTAAATTTATTTATTCTTATGAACTTTTATTATTTTTTCCATGGAAAGATATCATAATCTTTCATATACAGGATGTGATTTTAAAATGTTTTGTTCCTATGTCTTATAATTTTTATATGATTGTTATCTTCCTTTTTTACCCACATTGGGAATTTTATCTCACCCTTTAATATTTTTCTCTTCTCAAGGTCCTGAAGAAGGTTATTACATAATATATTTTAACAATATGTCTAGTTATGATGAAATAAGTGGAAGACAATTACGATATCTTATGTTCCAGTTGTTTATGTTTCCCAGTTTTTAAGACACTATACATATATGGTCCAGTTGTGTAATTGTTATATATTATAATGAATATTCTTCAATTTTTAACTAGTATAAATGTATGTAATGTATGGGTTTTTATATTCATTATGCTGGAATGAGGTGGGAGTGTCAACAATTATTGAGCTAGAAGTGGTATAGAACACTATAGAGAAGGTTTAGGTTATTAGTGAGAGGATGATGGTAGCACAAGATCATCAAAAATCCTATTATAACCACAGGAGGATAGCAATAGATTTTGGTGTTGGGGGTTATGTGTTCTTGACGGTGACTCCCCTTTATGGGTGTCGAAGACTTGGTCATGGGAGTGAGCTTTATCCCTAGTTTTTTGGGCTCTTTGAAGTGTTAGTTGATGTTAGGGTCATGGATTATAAGATAGGGATTCCCCCCATTGATGAGCAAGATATATTATTTTTTCATGTGTCTTAGATGCATCATTTTCTTCATAACAACACTGACATCATAATTTGGGGAAATATTGTTGTTAATGATGATGCAGACTTTGAGGAGTGGCATGTAGAGATCCAGGATAGTCAATAAAAGGAGTTATATGTGCATGTTTTCCCTTTAGTTCATTTCTTATGGGGACATGATGGCATGGAGGAGAGTACATGGGAATGTAAGTCAAAGATAAATGCTCATTACCCTAGATTTTTTGTGTTTATCTCTTATCTTGTAAACAGTTATCAATTTTTGGATGTACAACTTTTATGGTTTGTGAGGTGGCCCTCTATCTTATTACTTATTATGGCTTACACTCTTTCCATGTGATGTAATGATGCATAGGTAATTCCATTTTATTTCTATATTTATCTTCATGAGGTTATGGATATACTCTCCCTCTATAGGTGGTGTATACTCAATAAAATATTCACCTACTCAGAGTTTCTGGATCCTTATTTTTGGATGGGGGTGGTTGATCATTGGTGGTCGTGAGAGTTTTTGAGAGGTATCTCTTGGGGTGGTTATTTAGAAAATCCCTTTATGGTTTCCACTCTAGGGTGGTTTTGGATTCTCGAGGATGAGTATATTTTGAGATATATCTAACATAAGAGTCCAGATCGACGTGGATCCACCATTTGTTTATTTCTAAATATTGTGGTGATTGATGGAGGATCCTAGGAACCTAGATGAGTTAGAACGGAAATTTCTAGAAACAATAATAATTACAAATCATGTAAGAATTACACATCATGTAAATGAGGTTATCAATTTGTATGTTTTGGGGTTAAATTAATAAGAATGCAACATATATTGTGTGAGATAGAACCCTAAGGATTATAGGATGTGAAAGGGTATTACACATCTTGTAAATCACTAATTTTGTAAGTTTTAAATGTTTTTTACCACTCCAGTATGTAAAACCCTACAGATATAGTGCCTCTCTTCTTATTTTATGAAACCTGATGACCCCCTCTATGATGTTTTTGGGATTACATTATCAGGGATCGATCTCTAGATTCCCTCCTATGATATTCTTTAATCAATGGTTTGTTCTACATTTGTTCATGTAGTTTATTCAATTTTCTACCTCTCATTTGTAATTTCCATGTGCTGGCACATTATCTCTATGTTTTTAAAAGGGCTTTTTTTTAGCATTATTGTCATGTGTCATCCTTGAGTGGATGTAGTTATTTTGGGGAAGGCTATCGGGATCTGCATCAATGGTCTATTATCATGTGAAAAACATTCATACTCTTTTCAGGTGTCGTATTGGTTTCTTATATTCTATATATTTTCAATATTATAGTAAAAATGACTTATCCCTTATATCATAATGAAATTAACCTAATAATTACATGATCCGAATAAAATAATTTGTATAGATCACATGTAAATGTTTTTGTTTTGTACCATGATAATGTTTTGCCTATTGATTTTCTAAATAGTTTTATATCTATGAATTTCTTGGTTTATAATGATTTTCATGACGTAAATTGGTAAAGAACATAAATCCAAAATTAATTGATAATTAATTGGATAGAAGGAAAGAGAGGCATGTTTAATGAATTTGGTTGTTGTTTTAATTTGATAATAATAAATTATTAAAATTATGTATATTTAATTGAATTGGTTAACAAACCAAAATTTTGTTGGTGATTTTTGATAAATTTAAATAAATTAAATTTAAATTAATTTTTTAAATATTTTTTGATAGATTTTGATAGCTTACTACATAGGTCTCCTATAGTAGGAACCTATGGATAAGGAATAAATTAATTAATCAAGTAATTAGAATTGGTTATTAGTTAAAGGATAACTACCTTATAAGGCCAGTGTTTCCTTATTGATTGTAAATGAAAATTTCTTTATGATTTGGAGACATGAGAGTTTAATGTGTGCAAAGGATGGTTCCTTGTTTTAGGGCCAAGAGCCGAGTTATTATGATTTTATCCTAATACTTGTGATGTGACATGTTCCAGGGACGGTTGATCCTAGAGTGTTATTGTGGTATGAGCAGTTGGGAGGCCTAGTTGTTGTTCCATCAGTTAATGCATAGAGTGGAGAGATGCATCATAATTTCCCTGTGGGTTTCGAGGAGGACCTAAGAGATGATAGAATAGGTTGAAGCGTGACTTACCTATTTATATGAAAGGGAGGATTATTGTTTTAATCTGTTTTTTGGATGATGGAAATGTTGTTTTTTTATCAACTTTATTTTCCCAACATAGTAATGTAGATGCATGTGATTTTTTTGTTTCTTTTTTTGGTAGCGTTGGATGTTTTCTTAGAGTAACTCTTATTATGGAAAGTAATGTTTACAAATAATGAATAATTTTTAACCAATGGGGTTGGAGCTTGTTGGGATGTAGTGTTGTGGTTATAATTCTATGATGATGTGGAATTGTTTATATTATTCATGGAGGGAATGGATATTTGCTCTGATTCTAATGAAATGTAATTTGTAAATTTTTATTTGTTAGTTAGTGTTTAAATAATTAATTAACATAAAGTGAAACTGATGAAAAATAATAAAATAATTTAATGTATCTCAGTAACTGGCTGAAAGATTTTCGGATATAAAATCTTAGTAGTGGAATCAAGGAGTCTAAGAGATGTTTGATGTAGTGGAGTATAAGACAAGGTTATTCCAATAGTGTGGTTGTGAGATATTTAATATCATGTAACATTCTATTGTTATAAGATACTCCACCCTATTGATTAGGGAGACTAACACCCCAATGATTCTCATCCCCCGGGGTGTTTTCTCATATATATTGGTGGGAGGATGGACGACTGACTACCCCTTTTGTACCCTCTTTATTATATTGGTAGTTATGTGTGTGGATATGCACAACGGTTATTTTTTCCCTCATATGTGTGTAGAGGGATGTAATGGATTGTGGTTACTTAACACACATTTATTTTTGATATTTCTTCCTATGAACTACATATAGGTATAACATGTATAGGATGTTATGGATTGGGGATCCTTACTTTGTGTATGGGTTATGATGACTTGTGATTTAATACCTAATATATAATACTTGTTATTTGGGCTATTTTGGATCTTGTAAATACCATGGTTACTTTTGGTTACATAGATGTGGTGGTGTGTTTCATGAGTTTCATATTATGGTGCTTCGCCGAGGTGTCTTTGGGCTAGCCTTTTTTTAGAGAGATTCTCATGACATACAATGTTGGGGTAGAGTGAAAAACTTATGGGGAGTGTAGTGTGATACCCTTGATATTTTTTATATAATATTCTCTTATATATGATACTTGGTGAGAGTAGCCAGGGTGAGGTTGGGAACATATTATTCCTATTTAAATGTTGAGCTAGTTTCACCTATTAATTCATGATCCCTTAGTATGAAATATTTATCTTTTTCAAAAAAAGATCTCAGGAGTATCCTTTTGATTATACTATATTACTCATCCAACATATATATAATCTATTTTTAGGTTATTTGGAGTAGGTTGGAGATCAGTCTGGTTACTACTAGCTTGGGGTTTAGCACGCTATCATTAGGCTTCGTGGTTGCTATCGTCTTTACTTTTATTTTGGTACTCGTAGTTTTTTTCAATTTTAATTTTTATTTTATGAATTTACATATTTGAGTTTTGGATTTTTGTCTATATAGTAGTATGAGTAGGAGTTGGTTGGTGTTTTTCTTATCTATCTCTTTCACATATGTTCTCTTAGAGGCTAAATCATCCCATATATGTATTTATTGTACCCTAAGTGCTAGTTTCCAACCTAGGGCCAACCATATGTGGGTCTCATGTTTCTCTATCAATCTTCTCCAATTTCCATCCTATGAGGGGTACCCTTTATGGGTAGGGGGTCTGGATAAGTTACCTGAAGCAGAGGTAATATTCATCAATGAACATTTATTTTATTTCTTCATTAATCCAGATAAATTGTTTTATCTCAAGATTATATAATTAAATTTTTATATTAAATATATTGAGATATTTTTAAGTTAATGTTATCAGAAAAAACATCACACACTTACATCTTGTGGGATACACAATCATCATTTGAGTGTGTGGAGGACTACCGCCTCGTGAACAAATATTGTTCGTTCTTCCATTACCCACAATAAATATTTTTTATAATGATAAAAATGAAATTTATAAATGCTATATATATGATATTTATGATGTACTTATGATTATGTAATTATAAGATATCACATACATTCAAGATTTCTTATTTTTTAGAATTTGAGATTGTTTTTCATGTGTATGGAAGACTAATGCCCCACTAAGCGATGAGATTCATTCATGATTTTCATTGAATTTATTAAGGATGGGTGTAATAAAAATATGCGATATATAGTACATAATAATAATACTAGAATAATATATATATATCTATATATTTGTGTGTGTGTTTGTGTCTTTTATTGTTCATTATTTCAATATGAAAAGAAAATGGAAACCGAATTTATGCTTACATATGACATTCCCTCTCCTTGAACATCATATTTCATTTTATATTTATATATTTTATATAATTTTATAAAACCATATATCTAGAACATATATGATATTAATATCATTGTTTATATTAAATAAATTCTTAAAAAAAGATCAATTTAGGGGGACCCAAATAACAATTCCAACCATATATGACAAAAATCGGTCATTACTCGAAGTGTAACGTTAACATGAAATTTTTAATAAAAGGGTAATATAAAATTTTAATACAAAAATATATGGTATTATATATTTTATTATGGTTATTTATTACATTTATACTAATAAAATATTTATTATACAATATTCTTAAATAATAACGACAATATTCAAGACTTAAGGTAAAGGGACTTATATTATCACATTAATTTCTATGAGACCTATGACAAACTCAACACTAATTTATTTTGTGTGGTCTATATAATTCCATATGAATTTATATATCCTAAAATTTATTTATTTTATGATATTAAAAGTCTCAATTGGTTTTATTCTATCAAAGATTTCATGATTCAATATATACTCAAGTATTAAGTGTTTTTCTCTTCCAACATTTTGTTTTTTGAGATATATTGCATATTCTGAAAAACAATTGTGGTGTATATTTTTCACATGAATTTATTTTATGATTATTATCCTTAAATATATGTGGTTATATATATACATTTCATTATCACTCTCTCATAGGATTTATGGTTTCAAATATACAAAATTGATCAGTGATTTTTTCTCAATTTTCCTTCTTTGATAAGTTTATTATGTCATACACGTAAATTATTTTACGAGGCTTATATAATACCCATTTAACATATTATATAATTAATATAATTAATTTAATATTATGATAATTTTGAATTAGTGTTATTATTACATGGTTCTTATGATTCAATGTTACCAATATGGTAGGAGTTTCATGTTACAATCTGATCATTTATTCAGATTGTTTTTTATTAAGTCTCCAATGTTGAAATATGATGATCTATCTCAAAATAATTTTCATTAATTTATTACTCCTCTATTAATATTATTTTATATAATTGGATTAATTCACCTCTATTTTTGAACTCTAGAGATGAAAATTATGTTTTTCGGAAAAAACATATTTTTAGTCGAAAATTACTTTTCTTACAAAATCAAGATTTCTAAAAATGTTTTAAATTTTTTACATATAAAAAAGATATTTTATATACCAAAATTTTTATTATTTTTTTGAAATCATATTATATAATCATTCAAGGTTATTTTTTAAGAAATATATTTTTAAAAATATTATGTTTTAAAAAGTGTTCTTCCACATTAAGAGAATATTATCCTAAAGAATGAATTTAGTTATATTCTAATAGTATTTCTATTAATGAATATCAAAGAAAAACTATTGTTAATTATCTTGGTTTACAGATGTTTTTTATCGATACTATTCTATTTCTTTTAGTGATGGATTAATATTATTTTAATGTGATTATTAAGGAACCCATTTCTTTTCTATGTGTTGACCATATTTCAATGATGCTATTATAGAACCCATTTATTTTATATGGGTTAATCTTGTTATGAAAGTGTTAATGGGTTTTATTTGATTTTAAAATTATATAAAATAATTTTTGTGTTATTATTATGTAATTGTACATGGAAATTTCATGGGTGGTTATATTATATACCAATGAAGGATTGTTCCATGATATAGCAACGATGGGTGGCTCTGTGATAAACTATGGATGTGTAGTTCTATGATATATATCATATTTATTTGGTACATATGTTGAATGTATGGTTATTCCATTTGTAAGAGTTATTTTAAGATTTAAATGAAAATTATTTCCAATGTAATATAAAAGTTATATTAATTCTTTCTATGGGTTTATAATGATTCTAATGATCAATATTGATATCACATGACTCATGATTGTTGACTATGATCGATATTTAATTTTACATGTTTCAAATTTTAATGATCTAGGTATTGATGGTTAATATTTCTTTTATGATTACCTCTTTCCCCTTGATTAGGTCATAAAAACATTATCCACTCTTACACTCATTGATGACATTCAATTGTAAAAGATCTTGTTTACCTTACCGATAATTTGATATCATCCTTATAATGTTTCCTTCTCCACAAGTTATAATTGTTGAGGATGATTGATTTATGTCACAAAAAATTTTCACAAGGAAAATTTTAATGACCTATGTTAAATAAGAAAAGATGGGTAAAATTGGAGAAATTTCCATTTAATTTCATGTCATTTTATTGTGAAGGAGGTTTTCTTAATTATCAAAAAATAAAAACCAAAATGGTCTTTGAGAATTTAAGTGATTAATTATTTCATTTTTTGGTTTTAAGTATTGGATAAAAAAATTGTTTGTAATTATCAGCATTATAGCAGGAAATTTAATGTTTACAATTTCAGCACAAGATCCAGGGGTGCGAGTGATGGGTTGTTATAACATGTATATCAATTGATACTTGTGATTATTTAGCGTATCATCCAAGGAATATTCATAATGATTAATATTTTTCTATGAATAAGAACCATTAAAATATATTACCCATACAAGATATTGTTTCAAACAATAAACAAATTTAGGGAACACTATGGTCTATCCCAATGGATATATTGGGTATCAAAATTCATACACAATTGAATATACACTAATTTAGTGTGTACAAATTGTATAAAATCTAATCGGTCTATACTTTAATTTCACCCTAAAAAATTTCCCTCATAAAAATACTAACAAATATGTTATATTCAATGAAACAAATACACATATGTACATTAATTTCATATAATTAAGTTCCACGAGTATCAAAAATTATAGTGTGGAGAACCTATGTAACTCTATAAACCAGGAAATTCACAATCCCTTGATAATGAAAACTTCCTGATAATACATTTTTACAACAAAAATAACAATTAATGGTATAATTATTTCCATACATTATAAAAATTTTAAAATATTAGGTAATGAAATAAAGCACAATTGATTGAATATCTAATCATAAAAAATAGACAAATTTAATAAACCACTATTCATTATAGAATATAATAATATGAAAACTATAGTCTATAAACCATTTACATAGAGGGAAATTATATCAAATCCTATATTTCTGTTACTTTATTAAATTATTATCATTCCCATTATAATTCAACGGTAAAATATAATGGGCTACCTACCCATTTAATGAAAAATAAAATTCATAATCCCATAGAACGAACACATAACAAAACCTAAATATTTAACAAGAAATAAAATATTTAGGTCTAAATTTTATGTCATCTATATTGAACCAAATTTTTTATTAGTATTTTTGTATTAACACTGATAAAATAATTTTGACGTCAATATATGTTGAATAAGAAAAAAATCAAAAATATTTTGGAGTTCCCATGAAAATTGATCTAATTATGTTTTTAGTTACCAAGATAGAGGTAAAAACTTCATCATGTGTTAAGTTTCGAAAAATTAAAGAATATCCTGATGCATGTTGAGTGAATTAAGGATATAGAAAAATTCTCAATAATGGGAAACATGAAAAGTTTATTACATTTATTATATACCTGAGAATGAAATATAATCATTTATATTATTATATATCCATTGTTTTTGTCATTATTATAGTGATAATAGATGAAATACTATTAGATTATTGTATACCAATTCACATTGAAATTTTAGGTGATAAAATGAGTAAGCTTCTTGTTTTTTATCTATAATCAACTTAAAAAGATTTAAAAAAATTAGGAATACCATTTGTTCCATTGTGTTAAGTGATGTTTTTATATTATTTTCAAGTAGAGAAATCCATAAATGATTATATAAAATAACATCATTTTATTAATCAATATTTAATAGTGTTGTATCATATAAAATTATACATGGATGATTCTTTTGTAAAATAATATATGGGTTGAGGTATTGAAGGTCAATTCATATACTCTATGGAGTATGTAAATGATTCATAAGATTTGGAATTATTGTGTCCATGACTAAATATGATTCAAATGTCTTTCTATATTTTTAGAACTTTTTTGAAATTTTTTTGATGTATTGAGATTAATTATAGAGATACTAGTCCCTAGTATTTGTTTAAAAGATCTCTATAAACAATAGTTTTTTTATTGAACGGTATTTTGAAGAGTCTTTGGTATTAAAAATTTCTGGAAAATGAAAAATTCAAACGATAAATAATATTAATTCTAAAACCTAGAACAATGTTTAAATGTAATCTAAACATTATAGACTCAATTTTGAAAAATTCCAAAATTTCCTTGTAACATATCATAATAATAATATATTATATAAAGCTCAAAAATTAGAGGAAATTTTGTAAAAACTATCAATGAAAAGGGGTTAATCAGAGTGTGAAAAAATGTTTTAAAAATGGTCCATTCCACACTATAATGTGTAATGGTTACCCTTATTGGAATAGAAATTCAAAAAATTAAATATATAAAGGATAGACTAAAAGTCCATTCTATAAGTAAATAAGGGTCTTCATTTTGGGCTTTAAATTTAAAAATGTGTAGAATCTTACTATAATACATATGACTAATATTTCTTATATAGTCATCCAAAGTTAGAAAAATATAAGGATCTTGAGGATGTATAAAATAAGAAAATGTTGTTTTAATCTTAATAGATTAAATATTATGATTATTTGCAATATCAATGACCCTATACTAGTATTATGGACATGAGAATTAAATAAAAAATATGATTTGTAATGAATATTTCAATTCTTTAACGAATAAGATCAATAGATGATAATATTTGAAGAAGAAAATACTTTAATGATGGTTCTATTATTGTTGATACAAATAACAAGTGATGTTACGAATTTATAGTGTTTCATAATGATTTATAAATTAAGGTAAAGCTTCACTATGAAATATCATTCCATGGATGCTAGAAAATATAATGTAACTTGATTATTGATTAGGTCACACTACAAATGGGGATTACAGAAATACCAAAAATGAAAAAACCCCAATGAGTGAAATTTTATGATGAGTAAATTCATTATTCTCTTGTGTCAATTCTTGTTCCAATTCAAACATGTAGTTTAAAGTGCATGATGTTTTCTATTGAATTAAAAAAAAGTTAAATGCATGATATTACTAGATATCATAATGATATTAAATAAATCCATGTATATATTTGGATGATCAATAATAAAATTTAATTAAGGGGACAATAATAATGGGTTTTGATATTTAATGTAAAAAAACAATATTAAGGATTTATATAGGGAAGAGAAACCAAAGAAGGATAAAAAATCTATTGTGATGAAAGAGATCTTGATAATTTTATTTTTTGGATATATAATATATTCAAAAATGTTTCAATGCGTGGGTTACCATACCATATTATCTTGAGTAATATTATTTGAAGGACATGATGATATCAAATTTGGTTCTATTATACTATTATCCAGAAGAATTGATGAAGAATAAAAAGAGAAATAGATGGATATATCTTTGTTGATTATTGATAGGATGTTGGTCTGTCAAAATTTTTATTTATAAAAAAATACTCTTTTATAGTTGTATTTTTATTTGATCTTATATGTAAGAAGACAATGTTTGCGAACTTGGAAAAATTATACAAATAAGATAAATTGAAAAAAAAAAACAAAGCAATGTCAAATAAAGAAGATATAAGATAATAGACAAAGGATTTTTAAAAGTGATTGGAAATTTGAAAAAAAACAAAAGTTGGGTGTGTGAATTCATATCTAAAACAATGAATTACAAGTGTTAATATTGAATAATATGGGTTAGACATGATAATAATGTCGATTAAAATTGATTGTCAGATCATGAAATAATGTTCCATTATTAATGGAAATCAACACCTTCAATTATATAATATGACAACCAAATGGTTAAGTAAATGTAGTCTGTCATTAATCAACACAATCCATTAAGAAATGGTATATAAATATGTTCACCAAAAATATATAATTCAAACACAGGAAAACTATTATTCAATAATTAAAATGTATAATTGATTTTTGATTTTAAATAATTGTTCTAAAATATTATTAATATATAAAAAACTATTGTTTCTTCCTAAATGTTAGAAAAATTAATGATATTAATTGATTTTAAATGTTGAATAAGCATACTATAAAATAGAATAAATTATTTATGTGATACAATATAATAATATTTATACCATTTTTGAAAAAATAATTTTACCATCATTCATATTAGAAAACAAATATTAGAAAAATAATCCCATTACAACTGAAGAACATAGTTATAGAAGGATATTTTAAATGAAAAAAATCTCCCCTTTTGAGTTGAATTTTATTTCTCAAATCCCACTCACAATTTACGTAATCTCAAAGAGTATCTTCTTATGAATAAATGAATAAACCCTCACATTTTTATATTAATCCATTGAAACCAATCTTCTCTAAATGACTCGTACATATAATATCATATTTAAAATCACCAATATTTATATGGTCTAATATATTACTCAATATCTCCTCCATCATCAATATATTAAATGTCTCAAAAATAAAATATCCTTTATGAGCCCTCAGTTTTTTCACTAATATAGTGGTATCTAGATTATTCATCAACTCAGATAACATCTTCCAATATTCCTCAGTATTCCTTGGGAGAATGGAAATAATTAGAGCTATATTTGTTTTAAAAATACCTTATCCATGTATGTAAATTACGTTCCTTATATCACCATTTTATAATTGAAATCTAGAAAACATCCTCTTGATTATAAAGAAAAAAAATCAAGATAGATTTATTTGGTGATCACACTAACAGAGTGAAAAAAAGGCCCTGAATAAGTACAAACTTAATAAATTATTAAAAAAAATTATATATAGGAATTTATTTAAAGTATGAATTTTATAAAAAAAATCACCTCCAAATGGAATTGAAACATAAAAAATGACTAATATAAAAAATCAAAATGTATGGAAATAAATATTAGAGACAATACCAAATTATGAATGTTCATAACAATTATATAGAAAATAAAAAATAATAATTTCTTATCAATAAATAAATTAATTAAATGAAGTAATAAAAAATATATTAAAATCCCAAATTTTATTTTATAATTTTATAGAATAACATTTCCTCTCTAAAATGATCAAAAATAATCAATTGTCCTTTATATTCACATTTTAAATCTACAAATACCCATAAAATAATGGAAATGTATGTGAATACAATATCAAATTATAATAACACCCAATTCCCCCACCTAAAAAATTACTTTTTATTAAGATTTTAATTTTTAATTTTTAAAAGAAATTAATGTGTATAAAGAATGAATGATTTGTAATTCCATTATGAAATGATTTTCATAATTATGTTACACCAATAATTATGTGAAGTAATAAATAACTATTTCTATCTTCAATTAAATAGCATTGGGAAAAATCTTGTTAATTTTTTTCATAAGGATGTTTGAAATTTAAAATCCTTAATCAAAATAAAAAACATCAATTTTTATTAAAACATTATTACACAATTCTATTTTCCTCTATGATGGAATAACAAACATAACTTAGAGACCCAATTTTATTATTCAAAAGTGACTGAGGAGTGAACATAATAATTAAACATATATAAAAATTAAACACCTTCCCTTATTTCTAGATAAGAATAAATGATTAAAAATTTAAAAAAATCATTTTTAGTTAAATTGAATGAATAGTTAATTAGTCGGTCTCCAATTAAGGAGTTTAAATTCCATGAAAATTTTAAAATTAACTCCTTAAATTTCGCTAAAATAATGTTTTCAATAATTAAAAAGAATATATTTTTCTTGATTGAATCCATGGTTAGTCAGTGAAAATTTACCAATCAATTTCGTAAAATTGTCCTTAATTTATGAATCATTTTCAACCACCAAAAATTAAAATTAGTTCTTGAAAATATTTAATTTAGAGTAATGTTTTTGTATTTCTTATATGATTTTAATGAAATAAAATTTAACAAAGTTGAAAACCACTAGCCCACACATTACATGTAAAATTTTCAACAAATTTGAACAATATGGTGGTGGTAATAGTGAAAAAGTATTTAGTTCAACATGGATTACAATTCAGTATTGAAAATCATATGTAAAGGGTCACATGAAAGCTTAATAATAGTAACATGCACACCATATGCATTAACCCATTACACTAACTTTGAATACAGAAAAAATAATCATCAACCATTTATAAAATATCAAGTACAGTACATGAATGTTTTGTTGATAGATAAAATAATTTTTTCATGTAAAATAATATAATAACAAGTAAACTAACATTTATAGTAACTAAATCATAAAAAATTAAGTAAAAATAATTTATTTTTATAGAAATCCTCCATTAAAATAATTTTTAAAAAGAATTCATACAGCAATAAAATAATATTATCATAAAATGGAAGCTTTACATGGTGTTCATCACCTAATCCAAGAAAGTATCAAGGAACATATGTGTGAATTTAAGATTAAAAGTTTAAAAAATTTGAAACAATAAATACCCTAGTAAGTTCATTTATTTACTTTGGGTTTATTCAACACTACTAAATACCTTAATTTATAATTATAAAACAATTTTTCTTACTTCATGAAATTAAACAACATTTATAATTGAAATTTTAATCATTTCCTTATAATTCAAATAAATGAATGAAACCATCTTAAAATTTTGTTATGTATTCGAATCCCAAATGAACCACCTAATTCATGATAATCTCACTAGTTCCATATAATTGATCAAAAGAACCAAATTTAATCCCAAAAATAATAATTTCATAAACAAAATAGAAAAAATTTCATCACTAAAATTGAAATTTCAAGAGGAATTTTTCTACCAATATGGTTTTACATTACGATAGATGAAATTATATAAAGGGGACCCCACAATTTATATTGAAATCTAGAATATAGGGATCTTAATAATTTATACCCTTAGTATAAACTAAAGGACTCACAATTTTATTTATTACAAATTTCACTATCATAAATATATTGGGAACCCCTCAAAAATATCTCCTATATAGATTGAATCCCAATAAATTCCTCAAAAGGAAACTAATTTATTATGTTTTCTAGTATCATTATGAAACTATAGTTGATCGATGTATTATAATAGAATTTAAATGTTATATCCCCCATCATATACATATTTATTTAAATATTAGATTAATATTTACATGATACCAAATTGATGGTAAATCTTCAGACATACTATATATTAATCTATATAGTCAACTATGAAAACATTATCCAGTTGATAATTTATATTCATGAAATTCAAAAACATAAACACACATGTTTTCAATTCCCTTTTATATTTTCTAAATACTTAAATAAATTCATTCGTACTTGAATGTGATAAAAAAACTAATACAATTAATACTTAGGATAATGGATATTTCATGAATATTCTGCTCATGGGATATTTACAATAGAGTGTAAAGGAGGGATCAATAGCGTCAACCCAAATAGAGGTATATATACTAAACCAGATTTTACCATTTAGTGTAGTTATTTGACATGTTAGAGTGTATTATAAACAATCCATTGGTTTATCTACTACAAGATGAGATCCAATGAAATTTGGAGATAAAAGTTAAAACCAACAGATATTATGATGGATGTTATTAGACCAGGTGAACCTATAGATCTCCAAACTATACTATTAATGGATGTACAATGGACAAATACTAAATGATTATTTATAGAAAATAATTATCAAGGTAGAAAATAAGAAATATATAATTTTTTATAATCATAATAACATATTTTTTATAATACCCCAAGCTTCCATGGTACACTTATCTTTGAATAATACAATAGCTTGTATTGTACACTACTTCGAGTTGGAACACACCATGACCAACCAAACTAGGCATTATGAATACTAATACCCATTTTTTAAATTTTTTAAATTATATTTGTCAAAATAGACTTCATTTTTTTATTTGGAATATCAAAATTAGCTATGGGTTAATTTTTTTGTATTTTCCGATAACATTCAATTTTTGAAAAATTGTGAAAAACATTGTGTTATTCTTTAAAACTGACTTTTTATTTGAATAATTATTTATATTTATTAAATTTATATTAAGTCAAATTTGATACATAATACCTATATAATTTCAATATAATTCATTAGAGTCAATTTCTAATAAGATTGGATGTATAGAATTTTATTGAACTTTTTACCGCCTTTTACCAATCTTCCATGCCCATTTTAAAATTTGCATAAAACATAATTTTACTACTTCTATTATTTAAATTTCAATAATTTGAGAGACATTGTTGACATCATTATGTAAAATGTTGTTCAATAAGATGAAAATAGTTTTTTGTGAATAGTAACTTCTGCCTTTTATTTACCACGGTAAAATATAAATAATGTAATTAAAGGTCAAAATGATATTATAATTATCCTAACACGTGTCCTAATTCTATTAGATAAGTTTCTTTCGACCAAAATCAACCTTAGGAATAAAATATGATCTTTTTGGTCCACTTGGATTAGATTAGGTCAATTATTATTATTTTATATAAAGAAGAGTTAAAAGTGTAAAATTCAATGTTTAATTACTAAAACATTTTTAATATTGGTTTATATATAAGATATATTTGATTATAAAAATCATTAGAAACATAATAAGATTTCTTACATAGTGGTATTTAATTTATAATTTTTATACATTAAATAATTAAATTTATTTATGATACAATGATAATTCAATTATTACCTTATTAACGAAGGATTAAAATAATTGATATTATAAATATACAAATTGTTGGACTCCATATGTATTAATCATGTTTTATTGATCGCAAATCTTATTCATCCTAGTTAACTTCTATAAATTATACCCAATCTTGTGTATTTATGCCTCAAGATATCTAATGATTTATAATGGTTAAGATCAATCCATTTCATGCATATCTATGTTTATGTTTGAATACAGTTACTTGCCTAAGTACAAGACATCGTAAACTAGACACCGTGATGAAAGACACCGTGAAGCCTGATACCGTAAACCAGACACCGTGAAACATGACATCGTGGATCCAGACACCGTAAACCAGACACTATGAATCAAAACACCGTGCATCCAGAAACCGTAAACCAGACACAGTGAAGTAAGACACTGTGAATCCAGACACCGTAAACAAGACACAGTAAACAAGACACTGTGAACAAGAAACCATGAACAAGACACCGTAAATGAGACACCGTGATGCTCAGACACCGCGATCAGTCTAGCCACCGTGTGAAGGAGACATCATTTTCATAACTTACTGTGACACCATTTCTTAAACTATTTTTTCATCTTCTAATTTAATTTCTAACGGTAATATTTGATTACTTTAATGCAATGACATAATTAATGTTTATTTTTAGACATATCATCGGACAATACGAAGTAGGAGGTGTAGAACACATGGAACCTGTTAGCAAAAACTCATTAATTTGAAGATAAAGAGCGAAGTGTGCCCAAGAAGAAGAGATATATATTGAACGAAAAACAAGCCTGTGAGAACAACCACGAAGAACATATAAGAATATTTTCAAAAGGAAAAATTGTCACATACATGTAATCTGACTCTGCTGATTAACATACAAAGTACACTGGAATCTAGAGAACATCTTAGAATTATCAGAACTCGTGAAGAACACGATCTGAATCGCGACACTCTGTTTTTCACACAACATCCAAAGAAGGACTCAATGCTTCATTTGCTTCAATACAAAGAAGTACGGAGTTGCATTGACATCACACAAGAGCATTATAAACTCATCTCTATATTTTTTCTCATCTACGATCATATATTTATTTACATTTTGAGAAGTGTGTGCCCCTGTCTGTTTTGACACACAATAACTCCTAAGCTGAACTGGAGGATACATAAATCCTTAAACCAAACTTTATATACTTTTTTTAACCAAGAAAACTATGGAAGACGTCCCTATGTGGCCTGGTTATTAATTTTTGTTTACCCACAAAAACTATGGAAGAGGTCCCTGTCTGACCTTGACAGTCTGTGTACTGTTGTTAACCCCGATCCAGGATGTGGATCAAAGTTTATAAATATAAAATGCTTGGTGGAAGTTGATCACCAAGTGGAGTGTATAAGGCCTCGACTTGAGACTGAACCACTTATTTCATATCCTCTGTATTATTTAAATTTAGTCTTCTCTGTTTTACTGCTCTATTGCATAATCCAGAAATCACTAAATTCACTTTGATAGTTAGTCTTGGAAAGAAGTTATAACTGGTTTTTCTTAGTAGGATAACTTCAAAAGTAATATTAATAATACAAATTAAGATTACTGAGAATTAATCAGTCTTCTAAGAAGCTGTTTAAAAATTCAAACTCTTATAATAGTATAACCATTATTAATTTGGATGTATCTATTTTTTGGAAAACCATTTCATTTCAAAATAATATTCATTTAATAGAATTTTTTATAGTTACTCAATTCACCCCTCCTCATTTGAATTTACTACTCCGACCAACATTTGGTATTAGAAGATGCTTTATTAGGACTCTGTGTAACCTTACTCAACAGTGATTGTAGTTGTAATTTAAAGATCTGTAAAATTCTGTTAATTCTAGATTTCTATCTCTTTTAAGGTAATACGTTAGAATGGATAATATATTGGAAGGTGTTGTAACCAACATACCACAATTCATTAATGGAACCAACTACGCTCAATGGAAAATTAAAATGAAAATTCATCTAGAGAGTATGAGTTTTGAAATTTGGTCATCCATTATAGATGAATACAAACTTCCTCTAACTGATAGAATTACATGGGATGAATCTACCAAACTTTCCTACAATAACAATTGCAAAGCCATGAATGATTTGTACTATTACATAGGAGGTGAATAATTTAATAGGATTTCTATGTGTAAAACTACCCATGAAATTTGGGAGACCTTGTCTGTATCACATAAAGGCACATCTAGGGTAAAGGAAATGAGACTAAATACTTATACTATAAAATATGATAATTTAAAATGAAACCTGATGAGCCTATTTCTGACATGTATCTACTGTTCAATGAGATTGTCAACAAAATGATTTGTCTTGGAAGGGAAGTCACTGCCAAAGACCAGATCATGATAATCATTAGATGTCTACCTGACAGATGGAGGGGAACCTCTGTCCTTATTAGAGAATCATGCCACATCAGAAAGATACTTGTAAAATAACTGATTGGGAAACTGATGATGTATGACTAAGAGCTGAAAGTCAACAAAGAATAGGAGGATAAACCAAAGAGGAAATCTGTAGCATTCAAGACAACCTCCTCAAAGCACAAAGGCAAAGGAAAACTGGAAGCTTCTATAGGAAGTTCCACCAATAAACAATCGTCACCTGACAGTGATGAGGATATGTCTCAACTATCCAAAAGATTCAAATGATTTTACAAAATTTAGAACTTTTTCAGAAACCCTAACTTCAAGGGAATGTATGATCTAAAAGGAAACTGAAAAAGGACTACAAAAGAAGTGACAAAACTGATGAAATTTTATTCTATGAATATAAGCACAAAGGACATATAAAGGCTGACTGTCCAAAGCTCAAGTATAAGAAGAGATATGAGGACAAGGAAAAGAAGTACAAAAAAGGCAATGAAAGCAACCTGGAGTTCCCTTGAGGATACTTCAAGAAACTCAGAGACATCACATTATGAGAAGGCTAACAAAGACAATATGTGTTTTATGAAAAACTCATCTGAGGTAACATTGAACTCTTATGTACATAATTCATACTATTATGAAGAGGAAAGTGACTATGAAAATATGAGTAAGGAAGAAATTTTTGAATACTGTGACATGATTGAAGAGACATGTAATGAATTAAAAGATAAATATAAGTCATTGAAGAAACAACATACTCTCACTATAAATGTTAAATCTGAACTTAGTACTGAAAAGGAGAAAAATGATTAACTACTAAAAAAATTATTTAAAAATATCTAATGGGAAACTAAAAAGTGACTTAGA
The DNA here is from genome assembly GCA_963277665.1 of Viscum album. NCBI lineage: Eukaryota > Viridiplantae > Streptophyta > Magnoliopsida > Santalales > Viscaceae > Viscum > Viscum album. The sequence goes on from OY728140.1 coordinate 643,584,432, forward strand.
AAAGTTTACTAAGAGGGAAGAATACCCTTAACCAAATTCTAGGAAAACAAACTGCCCATAAATACAATACTGGGATTGTTTATCAACCTGGTAAAAGAACCCTTGTTAGAATGGATTTTGTTTCAAATTCTAGGACATATAGTTTCGTTCCCAATTATGGACATAACTCAACTAGATCAAGTCATGATACATATTCTACTGTTTCAAGTTTTTGTGGACTAAATACAGTTTATTTTTCAAATACATTACATAATTCTTATAGGAAACCTATGAGACAAATATGGGTTCCTAAAGCACTTATTACTAATGTTACTAAACCCAAATGAGTATGGGTACCAAAATCTGTCTTTGCTTGATCATGTTATAGGAAAGCATCTTAAAGTGATCCTACAAATATCTATGGTACTTGGACAAGGGATGTTCAAGGCACATGACAAGAGACTACTCAGGCTTCAAGAACCTGATAAAAGTAGACAGAGGATATGTCACATTTGGTGACAATGCCAAATGGAAAATCATTGGATTAGGCCAGAGTGGTAATAATGATTAGATTTTAATTTCTAAATTATTGTTTGTTAATGTATTAAGGTATAATCTGCTTAGTATCTAAAAATTATGTGATGATGGATATCATGTTAAATTTGAAAATAACACCTGTAATGTCTTTATTTCTAAAGACGAATTAGTATTTTCTGCATCAAGTAATGAAAACATTTATTCTGTTAATTTAGATTCTTTAGCTTCTCAAAATGCTTCACGGTTAAGTGTATTTCATAAAGAATATTGGCTCTAAAATATGAGACTAGGAAACTATAACATTCACTACCTTAGAAAGCTAACTAGAAAAGTCCTAGTTAAAGACTTCCCCAAACATGAGTTTCCACATGAAAAGTATGTAATCCTTGTCAAAAAGGAAAACAACACAAAATCTCTTTCAAAAAAAATATGTTTATACTTCTCATCCTCTTGAACTGGTTCACAAGGATTGGTTTGGACCATCTAGAGTTTCTTGTTTAAATGGGAATCACTATGTTTATGTCCTGGTAGATGATTTTTCTAGATATACCTAGACCATCTTCATGGATCAAAAAATTTAAGCTTGCTCCTATTTTTCTAAGTATGCCAAGTTTGTAGAAAATCATAGTGGCATTAATATTAAATCTTTAAGAAGCGATCATGGTCGTGAGTTTGAAAATCAGGATTTTGAATCCTTTTTCTCACAAAATGGTTATAGTTACAATTTCTCTTCCCCTAGAACACCTCAGTATAATGGTGTTGTAAAAAGAAGAAATATAAACCTAAAAGAAATTGCAAAAACAATGCTTAGTGAATATGACTTACCTATATAATTTTGTGCTGAAGCTGTTAATACATCATGCTACATAATCAATAGAGTCTTGATTAGACCAATTCTAAAAAAGACCATGTATGAACTCTAGAACAATATGAAGCCTAATGTTAATTACTTCAGAGTTTTTTTTGCAAAGTATTTATTCTCAACACTAAGGATAATCTTGACAAATTTTAATCCAATATTGATGATGGAATTTTCTTAGGTTACTCAATATTAAGTAAATATTATAGAGTATTCAATAAGAGAACTAAATGTGTGGAAGAATATGTTCATATCAGGATTGATGAAATAGATCCACATGAGCCTAGAACCATCCTAGAAACTCTGGAGGATGATGTATCAAATATTAACAACAACTAAAAATCCTTAAATTCCACCATGAAAGAATCTTTGAAAACGTACAATTCTAGAAATTCCATACAATTGAGTCATAATGAACTCGAATCTGTTGATGAATCTAAAATCACTAGTCCCTCTTTTTCTAGAAATGTTAGAACCTAAAAAACTATCCACTAGATGTTCTTGTAGGAGACTTAGAGGATGGAACTCAAACTAGAGATTCTCTTAGAAATCAGGTTGATCATCAAGCCCTCTTGTCAAAACATGAACCTAAAAACATTGATGATTCCATTAATGATGAATTTTGGTTAATGGATATGCAAGAAGAATGTAATCAGTTTGAAAGAAAAATATGTTCGGAAACTTGTTGAAAGTTCAAAGGATAGATTCATTATAGTCCATAAAGGTGTGTTTAGAAATAAGGTAGATGAAGCTTGAAATATAGTTAGGCAAACAGATAGATTAGTTGCATAATGATATAGTCAAGAAGAAGTAATTGACTATGAGGAGACCTTTTCACCAATACCTAGACTCGAAGCCATCAGTGTAGAGACCTGATGCCTGACGTACACAGACATTACATAACTTTTGAGGAATACTTAGTACATAACAAAAACACACACACAAGGACCGTAATAGTTTAGTGTCTTTGGAAACTCAGAATATAATCTTCTAATCATGGTGAACGACCTTAAACCTCTCCCATAAAGATCTTCCCTTTTTTTACCTAAAATCTTTCTTTATATCCTAGGGAAAAGAAAACATAAAAGGGTGAGCTCAAATGCTCAGTAAGGGTAAACAAAATAAATATCAATCACATCATATTCATAAGAACATAACATTTTGGAAATCTTAACCTACAAAAGAGATCGTAATATCAAAACATGGGATAAATCATAGTAGTGAAATTTAATCCCAATAATCATAACAGAAAACATGAAACTTTGTGGAATACACACATAATCATAGAGAATCATTTCTTATTAGTCAAAACTCATAGCCAAGACTATCTTAGTGGACAAAGTCCATTTCTGAACCGAGTTCACTCCTCGTTTCAGTCCTGTTTCACTAAGCCAGTTTAACCTGCCGTTCCAGCCATGTCTATCTCATGAGATATAAAATATTTACCTAATTAATTAGAGGGATATATAGGTCCCACCAATCTCATAATGATACCATTCTTATGTGTGCCACAAAATCATAAACCATACATCACAGCATAACCCTTGTAATAAAAATGGGAATCTTAAACATCGTGACATCATAAAAAAATTCATATAAGATAAAAGAATTCATAAAAATATTTTAATCACAACATAATCAAATACATGTAATAATAGGGATAGAAATAGAACCATATGTTATCTTATATGGAAAATAATTTTGATAAAACTCTTGAACTCCATTCTTGAGGAAAATATCTTTTCTACTTCAAAAACATTTTTCGTTTCTTAACATGTCATACAATTTTAAACTAAAAGAAGTTGATTAAAAATAAACTTGAAAACTTCTATAGTAATCTTCTTGGAAATAATGTTTTAAAAATCCATTCATGCCGTATAAGTTAAAAAAATATTCTTCTCGTCCCTTTGTCAGAAAAGTAAAAAAGTACATCGTATGAAAAACGACAAAATATTTCTTTCATATCTTTTACTAAAAACTCAGCCAAGGGAAAATTGGATTTAAAAAATTGTAGTTTTATGGAAATAATATTACATATTTAGGAAACATGGATGTGTATGATGAAATACTCCCCGGTAAATTTCAAACTATAAACAATCTCGAATAAAAATGAGATTGTGATATTTCCCTTACCTTAGGACCGATTTGATTCATAAGTGTCTGAAGCTCCTGTATAATGATTTAATTAATGTCATTTACTTATTCCATAATCATACTCATTGTTATGATATCATATATGGTTCACTTATGACTTTATATTACCCGTTCTTTTGTAAATTCCATGTTAAATAGCGTTTTGGGTAAAATCATTTCATTTGTCATCCGTGTTTTGACTTGTAATTATTCATATGATTATTTAGATCATGATTACATAATTCTAGAATATAAAACATGATTTATATATATATTCAGAATATACATATATATAATAGATCAGTAAATGGAATGAAATACACCGTTCATGGAGACGGTAGACCGTACGTATGCATTAACACTTTTTTCGTTTCCTTATTGAGTTGAATGGAATTAAGTAGATGACATAAATATATATACACATAAATCCAGTACCATTATTATGTTATATATTTCATGATTACTTATATATATACTTTATAATCATTCATGAATGGTTAACGTGGAGAATGAATCTCATCGCGTCGTGGAGACGGTAGTCTGTACGTACGCACGAGCGATGATATCGTTATCCTGATTGTGGAATTGTATTGGAGTGTATGTATACTATTTAAGAATCAATATGACTTTAAAATAATCATATATAGTTATTATGTACACCATTATACACATCCAATTAAGGTGGTGGTGGAAAATAGATTACACCACGGCGTGGAGAAGGTATTCTGTACGTATGCACTCGTGGTGCATTCGTTTTCTATAGGATGGATAGATGGTGACATAGGTTTGTTTCATAGATATAATAACATATCAGTATATGAGTGATACTGATTTTATTACATCATAATTAAACAACTAAAGAAGAAGAAGTGAAAGAAGAAATAAAGTTCAAAGAATCGGTAACGGACATTACCTCTTCTTTGAAGCGCCTCTTTGAGTCCTCCTCTTAGGGAACTAAAATATTTCTTCGAAGAATACAAGGACCTATAGGATGTTCCTAGGGAAGTGTAGAAGATAATTCTACAGGGGTTGGCCGAGCTTGAAGTCTCAACGTGATGTGAGGAAGAGAGGGAGGAGGTGCCCTTTTATAAGGGAGGAGAGGGGCACCTGTGGAATAACTAAAAATATTATTTTATTATAAATCCAAATTGAGTTTTAAATAGCTCTAAATTGATTTATTTAAAAGATAATGGGGTTATGGGTCGACATCCTCTCATCCAATATAATTTATACAAGTTTAGGTCATTATACTAACCTTATCATTTAGTTTTAACTCTTAGTTAATTAGATTGACATTTACCATGTCACTTTGTATTTTTATATTATATTGTTAATAAACATACATATACATCCAAGAGACCCCCAAGTGGTCCATTAATGATACACCTATCTTTATATAATTATCTTGGCCGAACCTTATATTTTTAGGAATAAAATAACAATCAATAATATAATATTTGTTTTAAAAACTATCTTATGTCAATTTTGACACTATTCAATAGTTGATTTTTTTGAAAATCATAATAGAATTATTACTTCAAAAAACGTTACATAAATCATTCCTAACATGTCCTATTAACCTATAAAATTAGTTTAATTCATTAAAAGTCTCAAAATATATTTATTTGGGTATTTATAATATCAATTATGTTAATTTTTCACTATTATGGTAATTAATGCATCATCATTGTGTCATAAATAAATTAAATTATTTAATGTCTAAAAATTATAAATAAAATATAATTATGTATGAAATCTTTTTATCTTTATAATTAATATTTTGAATTGAAAATCCAACATATATAACCATATGTAACATTTTTTTTTATAAAAGATATATGCTTGCTTCATTTTTGTATTTATTTTTACTTAATTAAAATAAAGTGTCCATATCACTTACAAGTGGCACCATGGGGTCCCAAAATTGACCCAAAGATGCCCATGGACGAACATGTATCAACCAATAAGGTTATCACAAGTTTTAGGGTAATTTTTTTGTTATTATAATATTATTATTTAACCCTTATTTACCGTATTTACCCTTTAACCATGGTAAATAAAATATTTACCAAAGTAATTATTCAAAATGTCTAAAAATAAAAGTTACCTATTTACACAATTTTAAAATCCTGATTCCAAATATGGAATCCATTTTTCCAAATTCAAAACACAGAAGTGGAAGAAATTAATTTAAAATTAATTCCCGCTGTCAAAACAAAAAGCGTGTTTTTAAGATATAATAACTATCAAAAGATTGATACTTGTTTATGTTCGGTTTAATTGGGAAATTATGTCCAATGACCAAAGTTTTATTAAATGGTAAAAATATATTCTAAATATACATTAAAACCACTCAAATTAATAATTTATCAATATTAATTATTTCGATTAAAAAGGTTGTTTTTAATTAAAATTTAGTAATTTTCACTATTCATTAGAAAATGAAAGTTATCCGAAAAGTACCAAAATTTCACCCTAAGCTAATTTCGATATTCTGAATCCAAAAATGAAGTCCATTTTGAAAAATAAAATTTACAAAATTTCAAAAAGTGGTTATTACTATTCATAACAACTAGTTTTAATAATATTTTAATAGCATATTGTTGTTTAGTGAAACTCGTTATTGCGTACTACACACGCTATCGAGGAAGGTCGCGATTGTGTGTAATGAAAGACAAGTCAAGGAAGTGTGTTGTGAAAGATCCTTTTGGTGTAGCATACAAAACAAGACAATAATGAAATTAAAAAAAATTCATAAAATCTCGGGGTGTTACATTCTACCTCCCTTAAAATGAATTTTTCCCTCGAAATTCGTCGGGGTTATAAATGGTTTACTCCTCAAAAGTGTCTTTAATATAAACCCACATCGTAAAAAAGAATACAAAAACCAATGTTTAAAAACTAAAGTATGAAACGTAATGGTTACCCAAATAAACTAATCACTGGGTTTCCACGTAGATGAAAATATGGATATGGAAGAGAAATCTATCCATCATGTTCTGATGGAGAGTGGTAGAGAATATGGCTATGGAAAATCCAGAAATCACAAAGCCATGCATTTGTGATGATCTATGGTACCATCTGATTCATCAGATATAAGGGCACTAGGACAACATTTTTGGTTTTCAAGATCATTTCCCTAAAGTTGAAGAATTTGAATTAGAATAAATACTTAACTTTATTTTGGTTCGTGATTTGAACAATTTCCACTTCATATCTTAAAGAAATGAAGTTGAATTTTTTATTCATTATGTGTTAATAGATCATGTGATAGAATGATGGGTCATTCCATCTGTTTCAAACAAAAGGTTAACAAAAGTTATCAAATATACATAAGTCAATCTATGGTGAGGTTAATCATATACAATTCCAAGAATGAACTTATACATCATATATCATAATGCGTAATAATATAAAACTAGTTTCTACTAACCAGGGACTTCATGTAGGCCAGTGGTAGGCGATAAAGGCCAGTCGCACTTCGGTTGTGGGTTCGATTCCCACAGCCTTGTCTGACATGATTGGTTGTTGCCCATCTTGCAGGTTGTCCTTTTTCTAAAGCTATATTACTATAACATCCCATCAATAATATCAAAAAATGTTCTATCCTTAAACAATACTAACTTATTTCCAACATAATCCATCCCAATCTTTAGGATTATCTAAAATACTTCGGTCCAAACTCATAGTATAAAGAAAATGATTACTTGAAATGTCACATAACAATCACGTGAATGCCATCATTTATCCCACATATATCATAAGATATATCTTGTTGGTCAAATTACAAACATTTGAATACCTTAATCATGTATTATCTCAAAGAATGAATTCCCATTGAACCTTATTGAAAACATGCATGCTGTTAAAAGTTAACTCTTTCCACATACCAAAATCCTCAAAACGCTATATACACAAACCATGATATCACTTAGTCCTTATATCAATCATGAGCTCATGAAGACAATCAATCATCTCATTATCTTCTTATCCCTTCATTATGCTCATATCATCTGCTTACCAAAATTTCTCAATCACTTTCCATGGTTACCGGTACCACAAAATTATTGAAAACCACAATTGACCAATACATAAATATTTCAATGTTCCACGATAATATATACAACTTTATTTTGGAATCTCATTACATAAAAACATAATCATTCCACCACATCGTTATCATATTCAAAATCACCAATAGTTATCGCATGTGACTTCCCTTTGTCCTTTTCCTTAAGTGGTTGCTCATGTCGATAATCATTAACCCTTGGATTAGGGAATTGATTAGCATAATGTCCCATTACATTGCACTTGAATCATTGAAGTGTTGTTGGTGTGTTCTCTGGAGTCTTTTCTTTATTCACATCATTAGAAATCCTTTTTCCATTACTTCAACACTCAGCTGCTCGATGACCTTCTTTTCCATACTTAGTCCCTTTAAGACAGTCTCCACCATGATTCTTTCCACAATTTTAGCATAAGGATACAATCATCTTATTTTCACCAATATTCTGAGATTTCTCCTTGAACTCCATCTTTAGTTTCTTGTCAAAACTATGAGATGGATAAGTAACACCAACTTCCATTTCTACCATTATTGCACAACACACAATATCTTCATAGCTACTGAAGTCTCTTACAGATAATTTCCTCCGAAGATTTAGTTTTAAGCCACTGAAGAATCAATCAACTTTACTTTGAGGTTGGATGATAAATCCAGATGCATACCTTGAAATCCTTGTAAAATTCGCTTCTTATATACCAACAGATTCATCATCCTTTTGCTTTAGTTCAAGAAACTCCTTATCCAAATTTGTTCGAAGAATACGAGAGAAGTACTTATTGAAAAATAAGTTCTTGAACTTGTCCCATTCCATGGACTCAATTTCATCTCTTGGCCTCGTATTCTTGATAAGATTCCACCATTGATCAGCATCACCTTCCAAACGATACACTGCTAAGATGACTTTATCATGTTCAGAACATTGAATAACTGAAAATATCTTTTTAGTGGTACTGATCCATTGTTCAGCAAAAAGTGGATCAGAAGACCCACTGAAAGAAGGTGGACATTGCCTCATGAAGGACTGAATAGAATATTGTTCCCTTCTATGCTCATTTAGAAGTCCAGAATGATTCATAGCTTGTGTAAGTATAGCAATAATATTTTTCAATCCATCTCCCATAACATTTGTTTGTTCAGGAGGACAATCATTGCATTGTCCATTGCATTGATCAACACGGTTCCTTCGGGTTCCAGCCATCGTCTAAAACCCAAAAAGAATAGTGTGAGAGGCAATAATAAATCGAGGAAAACAACATAATAAAGGGGGAGTACCTTCAATATCTAACATCTTAGGTTACCTTAATTCTAGTACTATAACCTATACTTATACTTAACCTTAGGGACATCCCTATACATACCTTAGAAATATCTATTGGGATCTCACTAAAGTTCTCGCATCCTAGTTTCCAAAGGTTGACTAAACCTTTCCTCTGGTACGAATTGTAGTGAACCGAAGCATGACATACATGGACATTACATTACTTTTGCAGAATACTTAGTACATAACAAAAACACACACACAGGGACGGTAATAGTTTGGTGTCTTTGGAAACTCAGAATATAATCTTCTAATCATGGTGAAAGATATTCCACATCTCCCATAAAGATATTCCCTTTTTTTACATAAAATCATTCATTATATCCTGGGGAAAAGAAAACATAAAAGGGTGAGCCCAAATGCTCAGTAAGGGTAAATAAAAGAAATATCAATCACATAATATTCATAAGAACATAACATTTTGGAAATCTTAACCGGCAAAAGAGATCGTAATATCATACCATGGGATAAATCATAGTAGTGAAATGTAATACCAATAATGATAAATTAAAACATGAAACCTTGTGGCATACACACATAATCATAGAGAATAATTTATTATTAGTCATGACTCATAGCCAAGACTGTCTTAGTGGACAAAGTCCATTTCTGAACCGAGTTCACTCCTCGTTTCAGTCCTGTTTCACTAAACCGATTTAACCTTCTGTTCCATCCATGTCTATCTCATGAGATATAAAATCTTTACCCAATGCATTGGAGGGATAAATAGGTCCCACCAATATCATAATGATACCATTCTTATGTGTTCCACAAAAACATAAACCATACATCATAGCATAACCCATGTAATAAAATTGGTAATATTAAACATCGTGACATCATAAAACAATTCATAAAAGATAAAGGAATTCATAAAAATAGTTTCATCACAACATAATCAAATCCATGTAATAATAGGGATAGAAACATAACCCTATGTTATCTTATATGGAAAATAATTTTGATAAAACTCTTGAACTCCATTCTTGAGGAAAATATCTTTTCTACTTCAAAAACATTTTTCCTTTCTTAATATGTCATACAATTTTAAACTAAAAGATGTTTATTAAAAATAAACTTGAAAAATTGTAAAGGAAGCTTCTTGTAAATAATGTTTTAAAAATACATTATGTCATCTTAGTTAAAAATCATTCTTCTCGTCCTTTTGTCGGAAAATTCAAAAAGTACCTCGTATGAAAAACGACTACTGATTTCTTTCATATCATTTAATAAAAACTCAACTAAGGGTTAAATTGGATTTAAACAATTGTAGGTGTATGGAAATAATATTAAATATTGAGGAAACATGGATGCGGATGATAAAATACACCCCAGTAAATTTCAAAGTATAAACAATCTTGGATAAAAATGAGATTGTGATATTTCCCTTACCTTAGGTCCGATTTGCTTCGTAAGTGTCCAAACATCCTGTATACTGATTTAAATAATGTCATTGACTTATTCCAGAATCATAATAATTGTTATGATATCATATATGGTTCACTTATGACTTTATATTACCCGTTCTTTTGTAAATTCCATGTTAAAGAGCATTTTGGGTATAATCATTTCATTTGTCGTCCGTGTTTTGACTTGTAATTATTCATATGATTACTTAGATCATTATTACATAATTCCAGAATATAAAACATGATTTATATATATATTTATAATATACATATATATAATAGATCAGTAAATGGAATGAAATACACCGTTCATGGAGACGGTAGACCGTACGTACGCATGAACATAGTTTTCGTTTCATTATTGAGTTGAATGGAATTAAGTAGATGACATACATATATATACACATAAATCCAGTATCATTATTATTTCATATATTTCATGATTACATATTATATATACTTTATAATCATTCATGAATGGTTAACGTGGAAAATGAATCTCATCGTGACGTGGAGACAGTAGTTCGTACGTACGCACGAGCGATGACATCGTTCTCATGATTGTGGAATTGTATTGGAGTGTATGTATACAATTTCAGAATCAATATCACTTTACAATAATAATATATAGTTATTATGTACACCATTATACCCATCCAAGTAAGGTGGTGGTGTAAAATAGATTACACCACGGCGTGGAGACGGTATTCCATACGTACGCACGTGCGGTGCTTTCGTTTTCCGTAGGATGGATAGATGGTGAAAGAGGTTTCTTTCATACTTATAATAACATAAAATTATATGAGTGATACTGATGTTATTACTTCATAATGGAAAAACTAAAAAATAAGAAGTGAAATAAGAAATAAAGTTGAAAGAATCGGTAACGGACATTACCACTTCTTTGAAGCGCCTCTTTGAGTCCTCCTCTTATGGAACTAAAATTGGTCTTTGAAGAAGACCATGACCTCTAGGATGTTCCTATGGAAGTGGAGAAGATAGTTCTTCAGGGGTTGGACGAGCTTGAAGACTCCAATTGGTGTGAGGAAGTGGGGGAGGAGGTGCCCTTTTATAATGGAAGAGAGGGGCACCTGTGGCATAACTAAGAATATTATTTTATTATAAAACTAAATTCGGTTTTAAATAGATCAAAATTGATTTATTTATATTATAAGGTGGGTATGGGTCTAAATCCTCTCATCAAATATAATTTAGACAAGTTTAGTTCATTATACTAACCTTATCTTTTAGTTTTAACTCTTAGTTAATTATATTGACATTTACCATGTCACTTTGTATTTTTATATTATATAGTTAATAAACGTACCATATACATCCAAGCGACCCACAAGTTGTCAATTAATGATACACCTATCTTGATATAAGTATCTTGGCCGAACCTTAGATTTTTAGCAATAAAATAACAATCAATAATACAATATTTGTTATAAAAACTATTTTATGTCAATTTTGACACTATTCAATAGTTGATTTTTGTGAAACTCGTAACAGAATTATTACTTCGAAAAAAGTTAATTAAATCATTAATAACATGTCTTATTAACCTATAAAATTATTTTAATTCATTAAAAGTCTCAAATTATATTTATTTGGGTATTTATAATATCAATTATGTTAATTTTTCACTATTATGGTAATTACTACATCATCATTGTGTCATAGATAAGTTAACTTATTTAATGTCTAAAATTTATAAATAAAATATACATATGTAGGAAATCCCTTTATATTTCTAATGAATATTTACAATAGAAAATCCAACATATATAACCATATGTATAAATTGTTGTTCTAAAACATATTTGTTTGTGTAATTTTTGTATTCATTTTAACTTAATTAAAATAAAGTGTCCCCATCAATTACAAGTGGCACCATGGGGTCCCCAAATTGACCCAAAGATGCCAATGGTCGAACATATATAAACCAATAAGGTTATCACACGTTTTAGGGTATTTTTATATTATAATATTATTTTTTTAACCCTTATTTACCGGATTTAACCTTTAACCATGGTAAATAAAATATTTACTGAAGTAATTATTCAAAATGTCTAAAAATAAAAGTTACCTATTTACACATTTTGATCATCCTGATTATAAATATGGAATCCATTTTTCCAAATTCAAAACACATAAGTGGCAGAAATTAATTTAAAATTAATTCCCGTTGTCAAAACAAAAAGCGTGTTTTTAAGATATAATAACTATCAAAAGATTGATACTTGTTTATGTTCGGTTTAATTGAGAAATTATGTACAATGACCTAAATTGTATTAAATGGTAAAAATATATTCTAAATATACTTTAAAACAACTCAAATTAAGAATTTATCACTATTAATTATTTCGATTAAAAAGGCTGTTTTTAATTAAAATTTAGTAATTTTCACTATTCATCAGAAAATGAAAGTTATCCGAAAAGTACCAAAATTTTACCCTAAGTTAATTTCAATATTCCAAATCCAAAAATGAAGTATATTTTGAAAATTAAAATTTACAAAATTTCAAAAAGTGGTTATTACTATTCATAACAGCTAGTTTTAATAATATTTTAATAGCATATTGTTGTTTAGTGAAACTCGTTATTGCGTACTACACACGCTATCGAGGAAGGTCGTGATTGCGTGTAATGCAAGGAAAGTCAAGGATGTGTGTTTTTCAAGCTCCTTTTGGTGTAGCGTACAACACAAGACATTAATGAAATTAAAAAGAATATTTTTCATAAAATCTCGGGGTGTTACAATCAGAATCCTACTTGTCTATACTGCACATCTGAATTTCAAACAATATCAAATGGATGTTAATAGTCCATTAATAAATGGTTATATAGTCGAGGATGTCATTCTTGAACAACACCCTAGATTTACAAATCCCATGTTTCCCAATAATAGTTTCAAACTATCAAAAGCATTATATGGTGTAAAGTAAGCTCCAAGAGCTTGGTATGACAAATTAAGTACTTTTATCATTTCCAAAGGTCTTAAAAATAGAATATCTAATCCTACCATCTTTATAAAACTAATTTGTAATGATGTTTTAGTTTTTCAAATCTATATAGATGATATTATTTTGGATCTTCAAAAAATTCATTATGTATTTATTTTTATAAAATGATGAAAAACGAATTTGAAATGAGTTTAATGGGTGAAATAAAATTATTTCTTGTATTTCAAGTCTTTTAAAATAATGATGGAATTATTTTAACTCAAATTTAATACACTAGATATCTTCTAAAATGTTTTGGATTGGATAGCACTAAAAGTAGTGACACTCCCATGAGTACCACCTGTAAGTTGGATCTTGATGAAGATGGAAAATCTATTGATCAAACCACTTATAGAGGAATGATTGGAATTTTAATCTACTTAACTACTAGACATCTGGACATTATGTTTAGTGTATTTATGTGTTCTTGTTTTCAAGAAAATACTAATGAATATCAATTAAATGTTGTAAAGATAAATTTTAAATGCCTCAAACATACACCAAATCTAGTACTATTATATCCTAAAGGACAATAATTTGAACTAGTTAGTTATTCTGATGCTGACATTGGTGGCAGTACGTTAGATAGAAAGAGAACCTCTAGAACATGTCACCTTTTAAGCATGTCACTAGTATCATGGTGTAGTAAGAAACAAAATTTTATTGCATTATCTACTACAGAAGCTAAATACATAGATGTTGGTAGTTTTTGTGCACCACTTTTGTGGATGAAACACACTTTACTAGATTATAGATATCAATTCAGACATGTACCAATAAATTGTGACAACACAAGTGCTACTAAAATCTCAAAAAAAACTTGTTTCACATTTTAGGACAAAACATATTGATGTAAGACATCACTTTTTGAGAGATAGTTACCAAAAAGGTTATATCACCTTGGATTCATTAGTACTAAATATCATCTTGCTGATATATTCACTATACCATTAAAAACTGATAGAATAGACTACATCATAAATGATCTTGGCATTATAAATCTCAAATATATAACTTACTTGTCTTATAATTTGACATTTTACTATGTTATATTTTACTGTTTCATAGTTACGGTTTCTCAGTCACTATCTCTTATGTTTACGGTCTCACCATTAGCACTTTGAACTTACAGTCTGACACTCACCGTCTCACTGAAACGTGCACAAAAATGTCCCCTCACTATCTCACTATGACGACCACTCACTGTCTCACCGTACTGACCACTCATTGTCTCAGCGTGAAAAAATATTTATGTTTTCCTTTAAAACCATATCACAGTAATTATTATTTCACCTATTTTATTTTCCTGCAATTTTATTTTTGTGAAGTTTTTCATTCTTAAATGATAAAAAAAATGTTTCACTCAGTTCTTCAGTCGGGATTTCTCATATTCACTCGTTTCAAACCCTTTCAACCTTGATCCCATCTCTCTCCCTCTCTTGAACCCTCAGTGGATGCCAAGAATGAAATGTCTATCATCATCCACACCTAAGAAGCGCAGGTAGAAGAAGAAGAATATTACACATAAGCTGACACCTGAAGGAATATTAAATCTAAATCAGGTAAATCGTAGTGTTTTACCTAAGAAAGAAATATGCCCTGAATGGCTTCTATCTAGAAACTCTCTGCTCATGAATGTGTTAAAAGAACCCGGTTGGTTAGAGTGGTTCTCAAGGTAGAATAGACCCATCTATCCTAGGTTAGTGGCTCAGTTCTACTAGTACGTATAATTCTTTTTTGATTCTAGTGAATGTTAGGTTTTTAGGAGCTAGGTTAATGGCCAAAGATGCTCCTTCTATTCGAGGTTATGGGATGTATCCCATATGATACATCATGAAGGTATATGTAAGGATTATCCGAGAGGACCTCCACCTTCTACCAATTTCTTTGATCTTGAAGATTCTCTGAAAACCCTAACCGGAAATGGCACTAAGAGAAGGTTCGTCTCTGCTGAACTAGATGGAGAAACAAGGCTTCAGTTTATGTTTATTAAAAATCTTGTTAGAGCAAGAAAAGGTGTTATTTCTAAGTTAAAATATCAAGATGTTTTTTTATTAACCTTATGAAAAATGGACATAAGATCAACCTCTACAAGTACATCATTCACAATATGTGTGATTTGATCAAAGTTACATCCAAATGCACTTCTATGTTCTACTCTCGGCTAATATCAGCCATGATTTTTGCAAAAGGCATGTTTAGACCTAATGAAGAAGTGCTTGTGGACTGTGAGCACTGTCTCTCTAAAGCCACCATCAAGAGAATGAAGATAAACTGGAATCCTTGGAAAAAGGAATGGGTGGAAGACAATGATAAGGTTTATGAGAAGTTTAATCTTGTGGATTATCCATCAAGGCCGAAAGACATTTTTGATCCTAGTTTAATACCAGATGAACTTGTTGAGTATTAAGAAGAATAGGATGAAGAGGCTGAAGTCCCACATAGGGACGTAGTTATTGTTGAGAAAGAAAGGACTATTGTCCCTCATGTTGTTCTTGAAGAAGAAGTTCATTCCCCTATAGACGATATCAATATAGAAATCCAACAAGAGGCTGAAAAAGAATCAGTTGTCATAGAATCTAAGAAGCAAGACAAGGAAGAGCCTATAGTAGAAGTGTAGAGACCCAAAGATTAACGTACATGGACATTACATTACATTTGCGGAATACTTAGTACATAACAAAAAACACACACACAAGGATCGTAATAGTTTAGTGTCTTTGGAAACTCAGAATATAATCTTCTATTCGTGGTGAATGATCTTAAAAATCTCCCATAAAGATCTTCCTTTTTTTTCCTAAAACCATTCTTTATATCCTGGGAAAAGAAAACATAAAATGGTGAGCTCAAATGCTCAGTAAGGGTCAACAAAAGAAATATCAATCACATCATATACATAAGCACATAACTTTTGGAAATCTTAACCTGCAGAAGAGATCATAATTTCATAACATGGGGTAAATCATGGCAGTGAAATGTAATCATAATAATCATAACTTAAAACATGAAACTTTGTGGCATTCACACATAATCATAGAGAATCATTTCTTGTTAGTCAAGACTCATTGCCAAGACTATCTTAGTGGACAAAGTCCCTTTCTGAATCGAGTAACCCTCGTTTCAGTCCTGTTTCACTGAACCGGTATAACCTACCATTCCAGCCATGTCTATCTCATGAGATATAAAATCTTTACCCAATGCATTGGAGGGAGATATAGGTCCCACCCATCTCATAATGATACCATTCTTATGTGTGCCACAAAATCATAAACCATACATCATAGCATAACCCATGTAATAAAAATGGGATTCTTAAACAACATGACATCATAAAACCATTCATATAAGATAAAGGAATTCATAAACATAATTCCATCACAACATAGTCAAATCAATGTAAAAATATGGATAGAAACAGAAACCTTTATTATCTTAGATGGAAAATAATTTTGATAAAACACTTGAAATGAATTCTTGAGGAAAATATCCTTTCTTCTTCAAAATCAATTTCTTTTCACAAAACATCATGCAATTTTAAAAGAAAGAGATTTTATTGAAAATAGTCATGAAATATTTTGGAGGAAGCTTTATGAAAATAAGAATTTATAAAATTGTAAAAATCCGTTCGTGCCGTTTAAGTTAAAAAAACATTCTTCTCGTACTTTTTTCGGAAAAGTCAAAAAGTACCTCATACAAAAAACAACAAAAGATTCCTTTCATATCCTTTACTAAAAACTCACCGAAGGGTAAAATTGGATTTAAAAAATTGTAGGTGGATGGAAATAATATTACATATTGAGGAAACATGGATGTGGATGATAAAATACACCCCAGTAAACACCAAAGTATAAACAATCTCGGATAAAAATGAGATTGTGATATTTCCCTTACCTTAGGTCTGATTTGCTTCGTAAGTGTCCCAACCTCCTGTATAATGATTTAAATAATGTCATTTAATTATTACAGAATCATATTCATTGTTATGATATCATATATGGTTCACTTATGACTTTATATTATCCGTTCATTTGTAAATTCCATGTTAAAGAGCATTTTGGGTAAAATTGTTTCATTTGTCGTCCGTGTTTTGACTTGTAATTATTCATATGATTACTTAGATCATGATTACATAATTCCAGAACATAAAACATGATTTATATATATATATATATATATTCAGGATATACATATATATAATAAATCATTAAATGGAAATAAATACACCCTTTCATGGAGACGGTAGTCCGTACGTACTCATGAACGCTGTTTTCGTTTCCTTATTGGATTGAATGGAATTAAGTAGATGACATACATATAAATATATAAATAAATCCAGTATCATTATTATGTCATATATTTCATTATTACATATTATATATACTTTATAATCATTCATGAATGGTTAATCATTGAGAATGAATCTCATCGCGTCGTGGAGACGGTAGTCCGTACGTACGCACGAGCGATGATATCGTTCCCATGGTCGTGTAATTGTGTTGAAGTGTATGTATACTATTTCAGTATCAATATCAATCTATAATAGTCATATATAGTTCCTCATTAAACCATTATACTCATCCTTGTATGGTGATAGTGGAAAATAGATTACACCACGGCGTGGAGACGGTATTCCGTACGTACGCACGCGCGGTGATTTCATTTTTCCGAAGGATGTATAGAAAGTGAATTAGGGTTGTTTCATATTTATAATAACATATCAGTATGTATGTAATACTGATGTTATTACTTTATCATGAAACAAATAAAGAAGAAGAAGTTGAAGAAGAATGAAATTGAAAAAGATCGGTAATGGATATTACCTCTTTTTGACGCGCCTTTTCTTAACCTCCACTTAAAGAACTATGGATGGTCTTTGAAGAAGACCAGGACCTCTAGAATGATACTAGTGAAGTGGAGAATAGATTTTGTCAGGGGTTGGCCGAGCTTGAAGGCTCAATGTTCTGTGAGGAAGAGAGGGAGGAGGTGCCCTTTTATAAGGGAGGAGAGGGGCACCTTTGGAATTCTTAAAAATATTAATTTATAATAAATCTAACCCCACATAAAAACCTCTAAAAATGACCCATATTCGAATATTAGATAAGATAAGGTTGTAATATCATAAACCAATAGAATTTAGGCATGTTAGGAATTTATTTTAAACATTATCAACATGATTTATCCTTATTTAATCAATTTAATTTTATTTGTGGTAATAACATTCTAATTTTTAAATTATAACAAATAATTACTTATTTGTTGTGAATTGTCCATAATTGGATTCTTAATAACATTTTAGATCATATAAATTTAAATTTATAATTTTGAAATATTTTGTGATTTTTAATCAATTTTATAATATGTTTTTTTATAAAATAACAATAGTGTCAATTTTGACACTATTCATTTATTTGAATTTAAATAAAATAAATACAGAAGATATGTTCTAACTAAAAGTTTTAACAGATTCATAAAATTTCATATGTATCTTAAAAATTATTGGAGCACATTAAATAGTTCATATAATATTTATTTTATTATTTTTGAAACCATTTATTTTGTTTATCCCTTAATAAAATAAATACTACAACATTTTTGTATAATTATTTAATATACTTATTTGTTGCATAAAAATTAAAAATAAAATCCTATGATGAAAATAAATCTATTACCTTTCACAATAATACTTTCACTATAATTTATCATCTTAAAATCACAATATTTAAATTGTTATATTTATTAAATTATGAAGGTGACAACTTTGGCATCATTTAAAATAAAATAATATAAGTGTCATAATCTATTTTATAAGGCTCAAAATGGTCAAATATTCGACCATTGGATGCTTATTGTTTACATTTACATGTCCAATAAGTTTTGGTTAGGTATTTGTGCATTTTATGGTCACTATTAGTTTAATAAAAACAATATTCTTGATTTTCCACTAGATAAACAATTTCTGCATCACTATTGTGTCATAATTAATGATAATTATTTAATCCCTAAAAATTATAAATAAATTTATATGATGTAGATAATTTCATTAGCTTACTGGAGACTATTCATGTTCGAAGTTTCATGAAGTTTATCACTAAATTAAAATTAATATACTTATAAGATTTAAGAGAGTGACATGTTGTCACTTTCTTTGGTTTTAATAATAATTAAGTTATTTTCATGGAAAAATGTCCATTAAATGATTATAATCCAACCCTCAGGTGATATGGGTCGACTTTTAGTCATCCAATAGGATTTTGACATTTGTTAGGGTAATTTTAAAATATTATATTTACCCTTAATTACCCGATTTACCTTTAACTATGGTAAATAAAATTTACCGTAGTTACTATTCATAATTCCCAAAAATAAAAAGTAGCTTATTAACATAATTTGGACCCACTGATTCCAAATATGGAATCCGTTTTCCCAAATTCAATACACAAAAGATGCAGAAATTAAATTAAAATTAATCCCGTTGTCGAAAGAAAACGGGTTTTTCTTTAAAACATTGCAAAAGATTGAATTGATTTAACCTATGAATTCAAGGTAAAATCAATGCTAATGACATACATTATATTAAATGGTAAAAATATATTCTATTTATACTTTAAAACCATTCAATATTATAATTTAACCATATAAGATATTACGATGAAAAAAAGTTGTTTTTAATTAAAATATAGCGTGTTTTTACTATTCATTAAAATATGAAAGTTATCGGAAAAATATCAAAACTTTATCTAATGTAAATTGTTATATCCTGATTCAAAAGAAGAATATTATTTTTTCATATTGAACATATAAACATGTCAAAAACTATATTTAAAGTGGGTGCGCCATCAAAAGGCGGTAAAACTGCATTTTTTGAAAAATACTTATTTTACCCGAAAAATATATTTTGTTCTTATACCATGTTCTAGAAATGTGTAAGATGAATAATAATGTTATAAAATTCAAAATTTAGTTAATACTATTCATAACGGCTAGTTCATGACAATATTATAATAATATAACATTGTTTATTAAAACCCGGAATTGCGTACAACACATGCTATCGAGGAAGGCCGCGATTGCGTGTAATGCAAGCCAAGTCAGGGTTGCATGTTGTGAAAGAATCCTTCATTGTTTCATATAACTGAATCCAACCATATTTCATTTATACATTTAATATATATATATATATACTCAATGTTGTGTAGAATAACTATTATCAAAATTATGTGTAACACGGTCCAAGAATAGTGTTGCATATACTAAAAGCTAATACGGTGTTGCGTATAGCGCAGGGTAATCTTGGTGTAGAATACAACATAAGAAATTAATGAAATTAAAATAATATTTTTCATAAAATATCGGGGTGTTACATTCCACCCCCCTTAAAAATTAATTTTGCCCTCGAAATTCGTCGGGGTTATAAATGGTTTACTATTTGAAAGTTTCATTGATATAAACCCACATCGTAAAAAGGAATACCAAAACTTATCTTTAAAAAAAAAGTATGAAACGTAACGGTTACCCAAATAAACTAATCACTAGGTTTCCACATAGGTGAAAATATGGATATGGAAGAGAAATCTAACCATCATGTTCTGATGGAGAGTGGTAGAGAACATGGCTATGGAAAAGCCAGCAATCACAAAGCCATAAATTTGTGACGATCTAGGGTACCATCTGATTCATCGGATATAAGGTCACTAGGACAACATTTTTGGTTTTCATGATCATTTCCCTAAAGTTGAAGAATTTGAATTAGAATAAATACTTACTTTATTTTGGTACAATCTCACTGTTGTTCGTGCCTTGAACAATTTCCACTTCATCTCTTATATAAATGAAGTTGAATTTGTTATTCGTGAAGTGTTAGCAGATCTTGTGAGAGAATGACGGGTCATTCCATCTATCTCAAACAAAAGGTTAGCAAAAAGTTATTAAATATACATAAGTCATTATATAGTGAGATTAATCATATATGGTTCCTAAAATGGACTTATACTTCATATATCATACTGATTAATATAATAAAACTAGTTTCTACTAAACAGGGACTTCCTGTAGGCTAGTGGTAGGCGATAAAGGCCAGTCGCACTTCGGTTGTGGGTTCGATTCCCACAGCCTTGTCCGAAGCGATGGGCTGTCGCCCGTCCTGCAGGTTGTCCTTTTTCTAAAGCTATTTTACTATAACATCCCATCAATAATATCGAAAATCTTCTATCCTTAAACAATACTAACTTATGTCCAACATAATCCATTCTAATCTTTAGGCTTATCCATAATACTGCAGTCCACTCTCATAATATAGTGAAAACGATTACCAGAGATTTAATACCATCGTTGATCCCCATATATCATAAGATATGTTTTGTTGGTCACATTCCAAACATTCAAAGTCCTTAATCATGTATTCTATTGAATACCCATTGAACCTTAGTGAAAACATGAATGCAGTTAAAAGTTAACACTTTCCACATACCAAAATCCTCAAAATTCTATATACTCAAACCATGATATCACTTAGTCCTTATATCAATCATGAGCTCATGCATACAATCAAACATCTCATTATCGTCTTATCCCTTCATTATGCACATATCATCTACTTTCCAAAAATACTGGTACCATTCATCACATATTTTCAAAACTTAAGGAAAGATAACAATGTAACAATCCTTAGATGTCTCTTTATCCCATAGTACCATGAGATTACTTATACAACATTACACTTGATAAACATGTAATCATTCCACTACATTCTTAAACCATTGACCGAGCTTCAACAATTCTTTCATCTCACATATCATTTGTAGTCTCATCATCATCATCAACATAAATACTACCCATATGACCATACTGATTTTCTTCATGAGACTTTCCCTTAGGGCATTGGTTTGCATAATGCCCGTACATTCCACATTTAAAACATTTAACCATTGTTGATGTCGTAGCAATACCATTATCCTCATCCATGGTGTTAACTGAAACTTTTCCATTGCACTTACTAGCTTTGTGTCCTTCTTTTCCACACCCAAAGCATCTTACAGTTCCTTTGAAACATTCTCCTTGATGCCTCTTCCCACATGATTTACATAGGGGAAATTGAACTTTCTTTCCTCTATGATCATCATGAAACTCCATCTTTCTCTTATTAGCCGAGTCAGAAAACTTAACAAATTTTACTTTATTGATCAAATTATGAGATTGCTGATTCGGCATAATAATGATGTTTGGAATTCCAAATCCCATTTCATTTGATTGTTTACGAAGAATATCATTCCATTGTCCATCATATCCTCCATTATCGTGAATCATCTTGTTTCCAGCCATTTTCAAAAACCCAAAAAAGAATAGTGTGAGAGGAAAAAATCATAATAAAGGGGGAGTAACTTCAATATCTAACATGTTAGGTTAAATTCTATGATCGTTACCGTAGTGCTAGGACTATATCCTATATGTATACTTATCCTTAGGGACATCCCTAGATATACCTTTGAAATATCTCTAGGGATCTCACTAACGTTTTCGCGTCCTAGTTTCCAAAGGTTGACTAAACCTTTCCTCTGATACCAACTGTAAAGACCCGAAGCTTATCGTACATGGACATTACATTACATTTGCGGAATACTTAGTACATAACAAAAAACACAGACATAAGGATCGTAATAGTTTAGTGTCTTTGGAATCTCAGAATATAATCTTCTAATCGTGGTGAAAGATCTTCAAAATCTCCCATAAAGATCTTCCTTATTTTTCCTAAAACCTTTCTTTATATCCTGGGGAAAAGAAAACATAAAAGGGTGAGCTCAAATGCTCAGTAAGGGTCAACAAAAGAAATATCAATCACATCATATACATAAGCACATAACTTTTGGAAATCTTAACCTGCAAAAGAGATCATAATTTCATAACATGGGATAAATCATGGCAGTGAAATGTAATCACAATAATCATAACATAAAACATTAAACTTTGTGTCATTCACACATAATCATAGAGAATCATTTCTTGTTAGTCAAGACTCATTGCCAAGACTATCTTAGTGGACAAAGTCCCTTTCTGAATCGAGTAACCCTCGTTTCAGTCCTATTTCACTGAACCAGTATAACCTACCATTCCAGCCATGTCTATCTCATGAGATATAAAATCTTTAACCAATGAATTGGAGGGAGATATAGGTCCCACCCATCTCATAATTATACCATTCTTATGTGTGCCACAAAATCATAAACCATACATCATAGCATAACCCATGTAATAAAAATGGGATTCCTAAACAACATGACATCATAAAACCATTCATATAAGATAAAGGAATTCATAAAAATAATTCCATCACAACATAGTCAAATCAATGTAAAAATATGGATATAAACAGAACCCTTTATTATCTTAGATGGAAAATAAATTTGATAAAACACTTGAAATGAATTCTTGAGGAAAATATCCTTTCTTCTTCAAAATCAATTTCTTTTCACAGAAAATCATGAAATTTTAAAAGAAAGAGATTTTATTGAAAATAGTCATGAAATATTTTGGAGGAAGCTTCATGAAAATAAGGATTTATAAAATTGTAAAAATCCGTTCGTGCCGTTTAAGTTAAAAAAAACATTCTTCTCGTACTTTTGTCGGAAAAGTCAAAAAGTACCTCGTACCAAAAACAACAAAATATTCCTTTCATATCCTTTACTAAAAACTCACCGAAGGGTAATATTGGATTTAAACAATTGTAGGTGGATGTAAATAATATTACATATTGAGGAAATATGGATGTGGATGATAAAATACACCCCAGTAAATACCAAAGTATAAACAATCTCTGATAAAAATGAGATTGTGATATTTCCCTTACCTTAGGTCCGATTTGCTTCGTAAGTGTCCGAACCTCCTGTATAATGATTTAAATAATGTCATTTACTTATTACAGAATCATATTCATTGTTATTATATCATATATGGTTCACTTATGACTTTATATTACCCGTTCTTTTGTAAATTCCATGATAAAGAGCGTTTTGGGTAAAATTGTTTCATTTGTCGTCCGTGTTTTGACTTGTAATTATTCATATGATTACATAGATCATGATTACTTAATTCCAGAACATAAAACATGATTTATATATATATATATATATTCAGGATATACATATATATAATAAATCATTAAATGGAAAGAAATACACCGTTCATGGAGACGGTAGTCCGTACGTACGCATGAACGCTGTTTTCGTTTCTTTATTGAATTGAATGGAATTAAGTAGATGACATACATATAAATATATAAATAAATCCAGTATCATTATAATGTCATATATTTCATTAGTACATATTATATATACTTTATAATCATTCATGAATGGTTAATCATTGAGAATGAATCTCATCGCGTCATGGAGAGGGTAGTCCGTACGTACGCACGAGCGATGATATCGTTCCCATGGTCGTGTAATTGTGTTGAAGTGTATGTATAATATTTCAGTATCAATATCACTCTATAATAATCATATATAGTTACTCATTACACCATTATACTCATCCTTGTAAGGTGATAGTGGAAAATAGATTACACCACGGCGTGGAGACGGTATTCCGTACGTACGCACGCGCGGTGATTTCATTTTTCCATAGGATGGATAGAAGGTGAATTAGGGTTGTTTCATATTTATAATAACATATAATTATGTAACTAATACTGATGTTATTACTTTATCATGAAACAAATAAAGAAGAAGAAGTTGAAGAAGAATGAAATTGAAAAAGATCGGTAATGGATATTACCTCTTTTTGGCAAGCCTTTTCATAACCTCCACTTAAAGAACTAAGTATGGTCATTGAAGAATACCAGGAACTCTAGAATGATACTAGGGTAGTGGAGAAGAGATTTTGGTAGGGGTTGGTTGAGCTTGAAGGCTCAATGTTGTGTGAGGAAGAGAGGGAGGAGGTGCCCTTTTATAAGGGAGGAGAGGGGCACCTTTGGAATTCTTAAAAATATTAATTTATAATAAATATAACCCCACATAAAAACCTCTAAAAATAACTCATATTTGAATATTAGATAATATAAGGTTGTAATATCATCAACCAATAGAATTTAGACATGTTAGGAATTTATTTTAAACTTTATCAGCATGATTTATCCTTATTTAATCAATTTAATTTTATTTGTGGTAATAACATTATAATTTTTAAATTATAACAAATAATTACTTATTTGTTGTGAATTGTCCATAATTGGATTATTAATAAAATTTTAGATCATATAAATTTAAATTTATAATTTTTAAATATTTTGTGATTTTTAATCAATTTTATAATATGTTTTTTTATAAAATAACAATAGTGTCAATTTTGACACTATTCATTTATTTGAATTTAAATAAAATAAATACAGAAGATATGTTCTAACTAAAAGTTTTAATAGATTCATAAAATTTCATATGTATCTTAAAAATTATTGGAGCACATTAAATAGTTCATATAATATTTATTTTATTATTTTTGAAACCATTTATTTGGTTTATCTCTTAATAAAATAAATACTACAACATTTTTGTATAATTTTTTAATATACTTATTTGTTGCATAAAAATTAAAAATAAAATCCTATGATGAAAATAAATCTATTACATTTCACAATAATACTTTTACTCGAATTTAGCATCTTAAAATCACAATATTTAAATTGTTATATTTATCAAATTATAAAGGTGACAACTTTGGCGTCATTTAAAATAAAATAATATAAGTGTCATAATCTCTTTTATAAGGCTCAAAATGGTCAAATATTCGACCATTGGATTCTTATGGTTTACATTTACATGGACAATAAGTTTTGGTTAGGTATTTGTGCATTTTATGATCACTATTAGTTTAATAAAAACAATATTCTTGATTTTTCACTAGATAAACAATTTCTGCATCACTATTGTGTCATAATTAATGATAATTATTTAATCCCTATAAATTATAAATAAATTTATATGATTTATATAATTTTATTAGATTTCTGGAGACTATTCATGTTCGAAGATTCATGATGTTTATCACTAAATTAAAATTAATATACTTATTTGATTAAAGAGAGTGACATGTTGTCACTTTCTTTGGTTTTAATAATAATTAAGTTATTTTCATGGAAAAATGTACATTAAATGATTCTAATCCGACCCTCAGGTGATATTGGTCGACTTTTAGTCATCCAATATGATTTTTACATTTGTTAGGGTAATTTTAAAATATTATATTTATCCTTAATTACCCGATTTACCTTTAACTATGGTAAATAAAATTTACCGTAGTTACTATTCATAATTCCCAAAAATAAAAAGTAGCTTATTAACATAATTTTGACCCACTGATTCCAAATATGGAATCCATTTTTCCAAATTCAATACAAAAAATATGCAGAAATTAAATTAAAATTAATCCCGTTGTCGAAAGAAAATGGGTTTTTCTTTAAAACATTGCAAAAGATTGAATTGATTTAACCTACGAATTCAAGGTAAAATCAATGCTAATGACATACATTATATTAAATGGTAAAAATATATTCTATTTATACTTTAAAACCATTCAATATTATAATTTAACCACATAAGATATTACGATGAAAAAAAGTTGTTTTTAATTAAAATATAGCGTGTTTTTACTATTAATTAAAATATGAAAGTTATCGGAAAAATATCAATAACATTATCTAATGTAAATTTTTATATCCTGATTCAAAAGAAGAATATTATTTTGTCAAATTGAACATATAAACATGTCAAAAACTATATTTAATGTGGGTGCGCCATCAAAAGGTGGTAAAACTGCATTTTTTGAAAAATACTTATTTTAACCGAAAAAATTATTTTGTTCTTATACCATGTTCTAGAAATGTGTAAGATGAATAATAATGTTATAAAATTCAAAATTTAGTTAATACTATTCATAACGGCTAGTTCATGAAAATATTATAATAATATAACATTGTTTATTAAAACCCGGTAATGCGTACAACACATGCTATCGAGGAAGGTCGTGATTGCGTGTAATGCAAGCCAAGTCAGGGTTGCGTGTTGTGAAAGAATCCTTCGTTGTTTCATATAACAGAATCCAACCATATTTCATTTATATATTTAATATATATATATATATATACTCAATGTTTCGTAGAATAACTATTATCAAAATTATGTGTAACACGGTCCAAGAATAGTGTTGCATATACTGCAAGCTAATACGGTGTTGCGTATAGCGCAGGGTAATCTTGGTGTAGAATACAACATAAGACATTAATGAAATTAAAATAATATTTTTCATAAAATCTCGGGGTGTTACAAGAAGACCTCCCTGTTGTGCAAGAAGTGAATCTGGAGGAACTCCCTATGGAACAATCTGTTCCTGAAATCATACCCTCTGCTGATGAAAGGATAGAGCTGGCCTTTCAACTGGAAAGACAAGAAATGAATGAGGAATTTAGAGTTGAGTCTGTGGATTTAGAACAATCTCCTAAGCCTCTCAATCCTGAGAATTATGCACCTGTTGAGGGGGATAAAACCCCAAATCATTTTTCTGAGGAATCCTCACATCCAACTGAGTCAAGTACTATAGACACTCAGTATAAATTTCCTAGTTTCTATGATGTGAATGAGTCTCAGAAGGTTACTGCAACCGAGCATGGTCTTTCTTCCCTATTTAACTTGAAATCATTCAAAAACATTGCACCTGAGAAGGAGCCTGAACCAGAACCTGACCCTGTACCAAATCATACACCAGATCATTTACTTGAATAGTCGTCCTTTGTCAGTAAGGATGATCTGAATGAATTTGGAGATACTCTCTAATTTGGAGTTGAGAAACTTATAAACTCCCAACCTCATCCTGTGACAAATTTAAGTGAGCGAGATGCCTCACTATTATTGGAAAAGATTATTTAGAAAATACAACCAAAGAGGATCCATGAGATTCAAGAAGTATGAGTTTAAAATAAGTTACTCCGTAATGAAGTCACAACCCTGAGAAGCACTATTGAAGACATGTAGAAAGATCTGCATTCGATATCAGAGCCTGTTACTGCCCCTCTAGCACCATTGTTTCTCAAATCTCATGAGATGTTGTGTCTCAGATTCATCCTTATCTATAATTCTTTGATTAAAAGGTTTATGAAAGGCACAAACATATGCTTAAGGTGATGAGAGAGCTTGTGGTGAACCTTAATAAACTCACTGATGAGTACATGGGTTGTCTTCAAAAGGTACTAAATCATCTCAAATCCTTGAAAATATCCATCAAATCTTCTAATACCTCTGTTCAATCCTCTATACATTCCTTGCATAGTACGTTTCTCAGATATATAGTCAAATAAACGCTTTATAATGTTTATTGTGGCTTTAATGTGGCTTCTTTATCTAAAGTCATCATGAACAGTGATAGAGTTCTTGACCTTGTACAAATTCACTCCATGATTGCGAATGATTCCCAACATGATATTTATAAGAAAGTAGATTTCTATTTTAACTGTATTTCCTCCAATAATTATATGACCAACCACTTCAAATACCTTGTAGAGAATCTGTGAATTTCTCCTGTGACTCAAGACTTCAAAACCCATATCCAGAAGCTAACCGAGTTTACTCGATTATTGGAAAAGATTATGGAAAACAAAGATGACTTTGAAAAAGACATGCAGTATAGTGGAGAGATTATTGCAGACTTCATCAAACTCTTGAGACCTTATCTTCATGTCCAGAGTACAAAAATTGTTTCTCTAGCGGCTGCACCTCTCAGACCTGGGCTGCCTACCTTCACCTCTACCTTGACCTCCACTACCATGTTTTTTGTCCGAGCTCTCAATCAGATCGGGCATGTGATTCTTGATCAGAAACTGCTTTGATCTTCTACTACTCCTACCTTGTCTCCCTAAGTCATTGAAGGTCTCCCTTTACCCTCTTTATCTACCCCGTCTCTGCCTTGTTCTACATCAACCACTACCCATATGGATTCCTCTTCTTCTGCTGATAAAGGAAAAGAGAAGGCCAGTCCCTGAAGAAGACCAGTGATTACTCCTTTTTGATTGGAATGACATTGTTTGTGTATTTGTCCTTTATTTTGTAGTAAACTATGTTTAGTCTAAATGGAATGTGCACTGTTTTCCATCTCTTCTTTCATCATTTTTATTATCCCAAAAGGGGGAAAAGTTTCTATATTATATTTTATTCATAGTTGCATCCAATTTACACTTTAACTTTGCATGATTTGTTATCATTATATAGGGGGGATATTGTTGGAATCCTTGTGAATTAATCATGTTTTACTGATCAAAAATCTAATTCAACCTAGATAACTTCCACAAATTATATACAATCATGTGTATTTATGTTCCATGTTCTCTCATGCTTTATAATGGTAAATCTCAATCCATTTCATGCATATCACTGTTTAAGTCTGAATACAGTTATTTTACTAAGTACAAGACACTGTAAAACAAACACTGGGAAGCAAGACACCATGAAGCCAGACACCGTAAAGTAGACACCATGAAGCAAGACACCGTGAATCCAGACACCGTAAACCAGACACCATGAGGCAAGACACTGTGAAGCAAGACACTATAAACCAGACACCGTGAAGCAAGACACCGTGAATCCAGACACCATAAACAAGACATGGTAAAGAAGACAATGTGAAAAAGACACTATGAATAAGACACCGTAAATGAGACACCGTGACACTCAGACACCATGATCAGTCTAGCCACCATGTGAAGGAGACACCGTTTTCATAACAAACTATGACACCATTTCTTAAACTATTTTATCATCTTTCAATTTAATTTTTAATGGTTATATTTGGTGCCTTTAATGCACTAGAATAATTAATCTTTCTTTTTAGACATATCATCGAACATTATGATGTACGAGGTGTAGAACACATGGAACCTATTTGCTAAAACTCATGCATTCGAAGATAATGGTCGAACTATGCCCAAGAATAAGAGATATATAATGAACGTAAAACAATCCTGTGAGAACAACCGCGAAGAACATATTGCAAGATTTTCAAAAGGAATATTTGTCACATAAATTCAATCTGACTCTGCTAAAGAACATATGAATTAAATTGTAATCGAGAGAACATATTCTCATTATCCGAACTCGTGAAGAACACAAGCTAAATCGCGACACTCTATTTTTCACACAACATCCAATGGAGGACTCAAAGCTTCATATGCTTCAATCCAAAGAAGTCTAGAGATGAATTGACATCACACAACATCATTCTAACCTCATCTCTATATTATTTATTGAATTCGATCATATTTTTATTTACATTATGAGCAGTGTGTGCCCCTGTCTATTTTGACACACACTGACTCCTGAGCTGAACTAGTGGATACTTAAATCCTTACTCCAAACTCTCTATACTTTGTTTACCCTCGAAAACTGTAGAAGAGGTCCATGTGTGTCTTGGTTGTTAATTTTTTTTACCCTTGAAAACTTTGGAAGAGGTCCCTGTGTGACCGGGATAGTCTGTGTACTATTTTTAACCCCGATCCAGGGTGTGGATCAATGATTATTTATATAAATTGCTAGGTGTTAGGAGATCACCAAGTGGAGTTGATTAGGTCTTGTATTGAGACTGAACCACTTGTTTAATATCCATTGTGTTGTTTAAATTTAGTCTTCTCTATTTTAAAACTCTATTGCATAATCCAAAAATCCCTAATTTCACTTTGATAGTTAGTCTTGTAAGGAAGTTATAACTAGTTTTTCTTAGTAGGATAACTTCAAAAGCAATATTAATAATACAAATTATGATTACTAAGAATTAATCAGTCTTGTACGAATATGTTTAAAAAGTCAAACTCTTATGAAAGTATAACTTTGATTAAATAGGATTTATCTATTTTTTGGGAAACCATTTATTTTAAAAATAATATTCTTCTTACAAAAATTTCTATAGTTACTCAATTCACCCCTCCCCTATTGAGTAAACTACTCTGACCAACACAAATAAATTTGAATTGAGACTTTTGTTAAATTACATTAATTTTATACGTTAATATGACATGTTAGGGTTTATTAAATATATTTTTTTCGAAATGATAACGTTTTTCTGACTTTCACAAAAACAAAATACCAAATAGTGTCAAATTTGACAAAAATGAGTTTTTAAAACAAATACAAAAATATTACATGATATAATATTCCTAAAAATAAATAGTTAAAAAATAGACATAGATAAGGATATATATATTAATAATGGACCACTTTGTGTTCTCTTTGATTTTGATATTATGTTTATTAACCATTTAATATAATAATACAAGAATACATGGTAAAACATAAACTATTTAACTAAGAGTTTAATATAAAATACAAGGATAATATGGTGATCTAAAATAGTCTAAAACCTATTGGTAGAGGGT
Organism: Viscum album; assembly: GCA_963277665.1. Classification (NCBI taxonomy): domain Eukaryota; kingdom Viridiplantae; phylum Streptophyta; class Magnoliopsida; order Santalales; family Viscaceae; genus Viscum; species Viscum album. The sequence goes on from OY728140.1 coordinate 643,616,138, forward strand.
TTTCTAACCCATCCCCACCTTATTATTGAGAAAATAATTTTGGAGCCATTATGATCTTAATATGATTGTATAATAAAATAATATTCCTAACGTTTACTAAAGTGAACCCCACATATCTTATAAAAGGGTAGTTCTACTTCTCTCAAAATCACACCTCCATACCCATTTGGCTTAGCCAAACCCTACTCAAATACCCTCCCAAATCCCCTCACATTGACCTAGAAGCCTTAATATGATCATAAATCCAATCTAAAGAGCCCTTTTTATATACTCAAATGGAAACACCCGAATAAGATATATTAATTTCACCACCTCTTTGAATGTTCTTTTGTTCTTCCACATCCTCTTTATTTGTTGTTTCCATACCAGAATAATAAATCTAATATGTTATACAGACTGTGATGTTTTTACAGTTATGGTACAACCATATTCATTATTGTATCCATCCTATGAATGAAAATTCATCATACCTGCGTACGTACAACTTACCGTCTCCGCGTCATGGTGTAATTTGTTATTCAAACACTTCATTATTTGTATTGGTATAATAATTAGTATAAATGATTTAAATAATAAATATACCGTGTTATTGATTCTGTATATATGATATACCATCAAATTACATATAATTTCACTATCAATAGAATGATATTTTCTCTCGTGCGTACGTACGGATTACCATCTCCACAATCATGATGAAATTCCTTCCTCATCCTAACCATTCAAGAATAATATTCATTTTTTTACTAATAATAATGTATAAGAACATAATATCATTATGTATATGAATCAAATACATCCTATCCATAACAAACATGGCTTTCGAAACCAATAATATAAATGAAAATGAATCAGTTAACACCCGAAACAATGATACTACTGAAATATTATTTAAAAATCTATATTAGAAGATCATATATGATATCCTATTTATGTATTTGGTTATTTTATAATTTAATAACAATTATTTAACTATTATACTGGATTTTAACATACCTTTGATCAAGGAAAATTACATGTTAATGTATAATTATACAATATCTTCATTATTCAAGGTTCTATATAAATGAGTATCTACTGGGACCTCTTTATCATCCATATCTTTGTTTTATAAAAATGTATTTCAATTGTTATTTAATGTTTTCTAGACTATGGGTTAATGTAATTTATACCCTTGTTTGACTTTTTATGAGATTTTTATAATGGAATATTTCAGTCGTTTTTCAAACAATGTCCTTTACAACCTTTTTGTCAAAATTAAGGAATGAATGTGTTTTTAACTTATACGGAAGGTGAAACTATTTTCTACTATTGTAATACATTCTAAGATACTCCTAAAATCTGATTAGAATTTTTTCAAAACAAGTTTTTTCATTTTAAATTACATGACTTTTAAATTAATTCAAAATACAAACAGATATTTCCTTCAAATAGTTTTGATTTCATCTAGGTCAACATCCTTTGATGGATTTTACGCTTGTTTGATATTGATTTACTATGATATAATCTTCCATATTATATTAAGGGTTTTTTGATATGTTTGACTGTGGATGTGATATTTTTATACCATTCATAGTTTATGGTTAATTTATTGACATTTTGTATGCTAGTTTTAATATAAATGATTATGTTATGTTTCAACATTTTCATATGAGGAGTGCATTGGACTTAGTATGTGACAGGTGGAGCCCGCTATATCTCCTTGATGAATTGGCAAGTCTCAAGATTCAAACTACGATCTTGGCATAAGGCCTTGAAAAAATCCAATTTATATTTTTGGCATGAGGCCTTGACTATGTGGTTATGATGCTCGGCATTATACATTCTATCATTATGAAATTGGATACTGATATTACATGTATTTATTCAATGAGTAGAATATCCATGTGAATAATTAAATGGAATTATTTTATTTATCTTTTCCATATTATGCTGAAGTTTGTGTTTAAAAGGCGTGTGTTTTAGTCTTATAAATTGACTAAAATGTATATTCTTATTTAGGAATTCTTTTGCTATATTGTATTCCTTACTAAGAACATAAGATCAACCATTTATATGCTTTATTTTTCCATGTATCCAAAGATTTATATTATGACTAACTTGTAGGGATAGTCTACGGGATATGAATGTGTTCAAAGGAGACAATGGTGTTCTTGTTTTTCGTTTTATAATGTAATGTAAAACATATATATGTATCTAATACATCTAAGGCTTCTAATGTGATCAAATTTTAGGGATTTTATCCCTTGATATCATGTCAATGTTATGTAATAATGCACCAACATAGGGTAATTGGGGTTAGGGTATTATAGTTGGTATCGGAGGAAGTTTATAACAATCCTTGGATGCTAGATTTATAAAAACACTTATTAGGGAACATTACCCTATGATAGAATTTGATGATTAGTATAGAAGAACTACATAGAATTTTGGTAATGTAGATATTTTTTGATATTTCAAAGAAATACATCCTTGAATGTGTATGAGAAGGTAGTGGCAGCTCTAGCACAGATGTACCTAGGAGTCAAAACTCTTGCAAGGTGTTTTGGGCTTCACTCAAGGAATCTTGTTACTAGACAACGAGATTTGATACACTCTTGGTTATGACAATCCTAGGGGATATTCTTAGGATAATTCACATTTTCTTTATAAACCATTATGAAAGATTTATCAGTATATATCTCCTCAAATAAAACATATTTATTATTATGTATTATTTCCCTAAACTTTTCAATTTATGTTAAGTATTTTACATGTTTGGAATTATATATCGCGATTCATAAACTAATCAACTATATTCCATTGCATAGAAATGGGGCCTAGTGGAAGGAATGGAAACATAATCAATGAATTTAATCCATATTAGGAATTACCTCCTACTCATGATAATTATAGTGGGTCTAGTTATGCAACTGGTGCTGATAAGCTTATCACCATACTCAGAAAACTAACTCAGATTATGAATAAATACATAACCTGTATAGAGAACCCTGATCTACAACATATGGGATCAATGTTAGATTGCTTCATAAGGAAAAAACCACCAACATTATATGGGACAACAAATCCATTTGTAACTGAGAAATTGGTAAGTTTCTTAAGGAAAATATTTCAAGCAGTGGAGAAAAGGGAAAGGGAAAAATTTGTCATGGTAGTTTAAAACATCCCGGAAGATGCATGTCAATGGTGGTAATCATTTCAAAACACAAAGGAAGATGAAAATTTATAAAATATGGAATGGAAAGAGTTTATAGAGATTTTCAATGAAAAATACTTTCCTCATGACGATCGTGCAAATATGAAAATACAATTTCTTAGTCTAGGGCAAAAGGATGATGATAATATCACAAAGTATAAGGCTAATTTTATAGTGTTAGCAAGGAATGCCATAGATTATATACATAACTGAAGGAGTAATACTAATAGATTCTTCATTGGTTTAAAACCATTTCTCCACGGAGCATTAGTTTCACAATCCTCATCATCATAAGAAGATATTATCTCATGTTCTATCAAGACATAAAATGAATTCTCTATGTCTTATGACATTAAAACAACGGTAGAGAAGAAGATATCTGATTAGCACTATGGAAATGGAAATAATGGGATAATGTAAAAAAGTTAAATTTCTATCCTGTGGTAAATGTGGGAAGAAACACCCTGGTACTTCCTGAAGGGAATGAGAGTCTCTTACAAGTGTGGTGAAAAAGTCCACCAAACTCGTGATTGTAATGGAATGAAAGAGGATATCAATGTTCTATGCTACAATTTTAGAGAAATGAGGCATTATGGAAATTAATGTCCTATGTTCCAAGGTAAATTACCTCAAAAAGTACAAGGGAGAAAGTCCAATCTTATTTGATCACTATTGCTAAGGTTGAGGCTTTGAATTACGTGGTGGCAGGTAATTTAATGGTTTCCTCAAATTTAGCCAATAATTTATTTGATTCTGGATCTTCATGTTGTTTCATATCTTACCAGTTTTCTAATAAAATTAGATATATCTAATTTGATTTAATAATGTTGTTGACAGTCAAAAATCTTAAGAGAAGTATCATTGAAACAATGTTTTTTGAATCAGTTCCCATTCGGGAATATAAATGTTTTTTATCTGCTGATCTCATCACCATACCCATCATTGAATTTGATATAATCCTCTGTATGGATTGGATTTCGGACCATGGTGTGAAATTTTATTGTAAGAAGAAGTAGGATAAAATTTTTGATGATAATAAAAAGTACCTTATCTTTAGAGAAGAAACATCTCTACCTAATTCATATCTAGATCCACCCCTAGTGGCTCAACCAAATTCAATCATTAGGGATGAAGAGATTTAACTAACTATGGGTGTTGAAAGGAATGTTCAAACAGAGGATGTAACTATTGTACAGAAATATGTAGACATGTTTCCAGAGGATTTACCTGGACATCCTCCAGAACAAGAAATTGAGTTTTCCATTGATTTAAATATTGGTTCAAGGTCCATATCAGAGACCCCTTAGATAATGGACACTTTTAAATTAATGGATCTAAAGAAACAACATGATAAATTGAGTAATAAAGGATTTATTCATCGGAGTGTTTCACCATGGGGATACCCTATTCATTTTGTTAAGATGAAAGATGGATCTATGAGGTGGTGTGTTGACTATAAGGGGATCAATGCTATAACAATAATGAACAAGTATCCCCTACCTCGCATTGATGATTTTTTTGATCAACTTCATGGAGCTCAATATTTTTTAATGATTTAACTTCAATCTAGATATCATCAACTATGTGTGATGAAGGAAGACATTTTGAAAAAAAAAATTTGAACATAGTACGAGCATTTTGAATTTATAGTAATACCTTTTGGACTTACTAATGAACCCTATGTTTTCATGGATCTAATGTATAGAGTTTTCAAGGAATATTGTGATGAATTTTTAGTGGTATTTATTAATGATATCTTGGTTTAATCCAAAACCTATGAAGAGAATGAAAATATCTTGCGCACTATTCTAATAACCCTTATCAGAAATGAATTATATGGGAATTTTAACAAGTGTGAATTCTGGCTTCAGGAAATTTCATTTCTGGGCCATATTTCCTCTAAGGATGAAATCTCTATTGATCCATCTATTACAATAGCAATACAAGAATATCCAGCACTGATGAGTGAGACTAAGGTATGAATTTTTATTGGTTTAGTAGGTTATTATTGGAATTTGGTCGAGAATTATTCCCGATTGGTTAACCCATTAACCAAGCTCACACGTAAAGGGGTTAATTTTTTTTGGAAAAAAGAGTGTGAAGAATGTTTTGAATAACTGAAGAGAATATTAGTCAATTATCTTATCTTGACTCTACCATCGGGGAATGATGAGTTTTTTATTTATAGTCCTACTTTAAAGAAAGGACTTGGTTGGGTACTTATGCATAATGATGGGTTGTTGCCTATGAATCCCGACAACTAAAAATTCATGAACAAAACTAACCAACTCATGATCTGGAGTTAGCAGCTATAATCATTGCCTTAAAGATATAGAGACACCGTCTCTATGGTGAAAAATCTGAGATATATGATGATCATAAGAGTTTGTAGTATATTTTCTCATAAAAAGAACTCAACATAATGTAAAAATGATGTCATGGACTACTTAAGGATTATGATTTCAATATACAGTACCACTCGGGGAAGGAAAATATGGTGGAAGATTCTTTAAGTAGATAGGATAATGAATTTTTCAATAAGATGAGAGTTGAAAGGGGTTATAACGACCCATACTTTACATACATTGTTAATACTTCAAAATTGAAGCACACTTATTACAACATATGACAAAACCACAAAGGACCGTATAGGTATAGTGTCTTCAGAAACTGGGAAACATAAACAACTGGTTAATAAATCTTCTACAGTTTCTCCCATTTATTTCATCATATCTAGGGTCCCTTTTAGCATATTCTACTTAATATCCATCTTCCTGACCTGGGGAAAAGAAAACATAAAAGGGTGAGCTCAAATGCTCAGCAAGGGAAAATAAAAGAAATAAAAATCATATCATATCTATTTGAAAATCATAACCTGCAAAAGAGATCATAATATCTTAACATGGAATAAATCATAGAAGTGAAAATGAGATCCCCATAATCATAACATGAAACTTGAAACTTTGTGGAATGGACACATAATCATGGAAAATCATTTCTTGTTAGTCATGACTCATTGCCAAGACTATCTTAGTGGACAAAGTCCCTTTCTGAACCGAGTTCACTCCTCGTTTCAGTCCCGTATCACTGAACCGAAATAACCTTTTGTTCCATCCATGTCTATCTCATGAGATATAAATCTTTACCCAATGCATTGGAGGGAGATATAGGTCCCACCCATCTTATAATGAATCCTTTCTTATTTGTTCCACATAATCATAAACCATATATCATAGCGTAACCCATGTAATAAAAATGGGATTCTTAAACAACATGACATCATAAAACAATTCATATAAGATAAAGGAATTCATAAAAATATTTCCATCACAACATAATCAAATCCATGTAATAATAGGGATAAAAACAGAACCCTTTTATTATCTTAGATGGAAAATAATTTTGATAAAATACTTGAACTCCATTCTTGAGGAAAATATCCTTTCTACTTCAAAAACACTTTTCCTTTCTTAACATGTCATACAATTTTAAACTAAAAGAAGTTGATTAAAAATAAACTTGAATACTTGTAAAGGATTATTCTTGGAAATAATGTTTTAAGAATCCATTCATGCCGTATAAGTTAAAAAAACATTCTTCGTACTTTTGTCAGAAAAGTCAAAAAAGTACCTCGTACGAAAAACGACAAAATATTCCTTTCATATCTTTTAGTAAAAAATCTCCGAAGGGTAAAATTGGATTTAAAAAATTGTAGGTGGATGGAAATAATATTACATATTGGGGAAACATGGATTTGTATGATAAAATACACCCCAGTAAATACCAAAGTATAAACAATCTCGGATAAAAATGAGATTGTGATATTTTCCTTACCTTAGGTCCGATTTGATTTGTATGTGTCCGAAGCTCCTGTATAATGGTTTAAATAATTTTATTGACTTATTCCAGAATCATACATATTGATATGATATCATATATGGTCATATTCTTAGCTTCTTGTTAGTAATATTTCATTGTTACTTGTTACTCGGGTCTTTATTGCCTTTTGTTCTTATGTGTGTTTTTCTGAATAAATTATTATTCTTCTTTTAATGTTATAGATACCTTATATCCATAATGTTATTAGTGTAACATATATCATATTTATTCATTCAATTCATTTATATAATTACTATGTAATGATGATCATGTAGAACGAGTCGCATCACATCGTGGAGACGGAATTCCGTACGTACGCACGAGTGATGATATCGTTCCTATGATCGTGGAATTGTATTGAAGTATATGTATATTATTTCAGTATCAATATTACTTTATAATAATCATAAATAGTTACTCATTACACCATTATACCCATCCTTGTAAGGTGATGGTGGAAAATAGATTACACCACGGCGTGGAGACGGTATTCCATACGTACGCACGCGCGGTGATTTCATTTTTCCGTAGGATGGATAGAAGGTGATTTATGGTTGTTTCATATTTATAATAACATATCAGTATGTAAGTAATACTGATGTTATTACTTTATCATGAAACAACTAAAGAAGAAGAAGTTGAAGAATAATTAAATTGAAAAGATCGGTAATGGATATTACCTCTTGTTTGGAACGCCTCTTTGAATCCTCCACTTAGGGAACTAAGATCGGTCTTTGAAGAAAACCAGGACCTATAGGATTATTCTAGGGAAGTGGAGAGGAGAAAATGGCAGTGGTTGGCAGAGATTGAGTGCTCAAATTGGTGTGAGGAAGAGGGGGAGGAGGTGCCCTTTTCTAAGGGAGGAGAGGGGCACCTTAAGAATATCTCAAAATATTATTTTATATTAAAGTCAAAATCAGTTTATAATGGTTCCAAAGGGTTTTATTTAGAAGCTAAAGTGGGTATGGGTCGAAAGCCTATCAACCAATAGGATTTAGACAAGTTTAGGGTATTATTTTAACCTTATCAATTAGATTTAACTCTAAGTTAAATAATTTAACTTTTACCGTGTCTTTTTGTTTTCTTACACTATATGGTTAATACACTTACCATAACATGTAAAACTAACCCCAAATTGTTTATTATTAATATATATATCCTAATCTAATTCATTTGGCCTAACCTTAGATTTTTAGGAATAAAATAAAAATTAATAATATAATATTTGATTTAAAAACTATTTTGTGTCAATTTTGACACTATTTGATATATGATTTTTGTGAAAGTCATAACACAATTATATGTTCGAACCAAGTTGATTAAATCAACACTAATATATCATAGTAACCTATAAAATTATTTGAATTCATAAAAAGTCTCAAATTACATTTATTTTGGTGTTTATAACATCAATTATGTCAATATTTTATTAATAAGATAATTACTGCATCATCATTGTGTCATAAATAAATTAAATTATTTAATGTCTAAAAATTATAAATAAAATACCATTATGTAGGAAACCTTTTTATCTTTCTAATGAATATTTATAGTCGAATTTATCTTATGTATAACCCCATATTAAAAATGATTTACTTATTAAACTTTGATTTTAACTATTTTAACCCTTCTTTAAATAAATTAATAATAAATGTCCTAATATAACCCAAGTGGGCCTAAATGGTCATATTTTATTCCTAAGTTTGTTTTTGGTCGAATTAAACTTATCCAATAGAATTAGGACATGTGTTAGGGTAATAGTAATATCATATTTACCCCTATTTACTATTAATCGCGGTAAAAAAAGTAAAAAGTTACTATTCACCAAAAAATTATTTTTATCTCATTGAACCACATTTTACATACTGATATCAACCGTGTCTGTCGGATTTTCGAAATTCCATTCACAGAAGAGGTAAAATTAAGTTTTATGCAAAATTCAGTTTTTAACCTACCACTTAGTGGTTTCACTATTCATCAAAAATTGAAAGTTTTCAGAAAAATACCAAAATTTTACCCTAGGCTAATTTCGGTATTCCGAATCCAAAAATGAAGTCCATTTTGAAAAATAAAATTTATAAAGTTTCAAAACGTGGTTATTACTATTCATAACGGCTAGTTTTAATAATATTTTAACAGCATATCATTGTTTAGTGAAACTCGGTATTGCGTACGACGCAAGCTATCGAGGAAGGTCGCGATTGCGTGTAAAGTAAGCCAAGCTAGTATGTAGTGAAAGATTTCTTTGATGATATATAAAAATAAAATATTACTCATAAAAATCTCGGGTGTTACCTTCTACCCCCCTTAAAAAGAATTTGGCCCTCGAAATTCGTCACTTTGTAACAAACAGATGAGGATACTACTCCCTCATCATATCCTCAAGCTCCCATGTAGCTTCTTCAAGTTGGTGGTTCCTCCATAAAACTTTCACCAATCGAGTGGTCTTGTTTCGTAGGACTTTTTCGCTACGATCCAGAATCTCTATCGGTTGTTCTTCATAAGAAAGATCTTGCTCGAGCGGTACAACTTCTGAGCTGAGTACATGTGAAGGATCAGGTATGTACTTTCTCAGGAGAGATACATGGAACACATCGTGAACTTGAGAGAGATTCGGTGGAAGCGCCAATCCGTAAGCTACCTTTCCAACATGATCCAGTATTTCGAAAGGACCGATATATCTAGGGCTCAACTTCCCCTTCTTTCCAAATATCATAACCCTCTTCCAGGGAGATATTCGTAAGAACACTTTATCACCCACTTCAAATTCTAGGTCTTTTCTTCTGTTGTCGGCATAACTTTTCTGTCGACTCTGATCTGCTCTTATGTTTTTTTGAAGAGATCTGTCCTTTTCTGCCATTTCATCAACGAGATCAGGTCCTAATAGCTTTCTTTCCCCAACTTCATCCCAGCAAGTTGGAGTCCTGCATTTCTTTCCATAGATAGCTTCATAAGGAGCCATCTGAATACTGGAGTGAAAGCTATTATTATAAGAAAATTCCACAAAAGGTAGGTGTTGATCCCAACCTGCATTGAAATCCATAGAGCAAGCTCTCAACATATCTTCTAGGGTTTGAATTGTTCTCTCAGACTGACCGTCTGTCTGGGGATGATAAGTAGTGCTGAAACTCAACTCTGTATCCAGAGTATGCTGAAGACTTTGCCAGAACTGCGAGGTAAATCTCGGATCCCGATCAGATATAATAGAAAGTGGTACTCCATGAAATCTTACCACTTCCTTTACATATATCCTGGCAAGCTGATCTGGAGAGAAATCCTCTCTAACAGCAATGATGTGTGCAGACTTTGTAAGACGATCAACTATGACCCAAATAGCATTATTGCCTTTGGATGTTTTAGGAAGTCCTGTGACAAAGTCCATAGTGATGTTTTCCCATTTCCATTCAGGTATGGGTAATGGTTGTAACATCCCCTTAGACTTTTGTCTCTCTGCTTTAACTTGTTGAAAAACCAAGCATCGAGAGACATATTCAGCAACATCTCTTTTCATGCCATCCCACCAGAAGTACTCTTTCAGGTCCCTATACATCTTCATGCTTCAAGGATGAATAGAGAATGAAGAACTATGAGCCTCATCCAGCAGATCCTTCTTTAATTTGGGGATGGGAGGAACACAAACCCGATTCCTGAACTTTATTATCCCATCACAATCAAGGTTGAATTCAGGAACATTTCTCACCTTCTTTTGTAACTCTACATCTTCTTTCTGTGCCTCTTTAATCTTCACATATATAGATGGTTGAACATTCATTTGAGAAAGATAAGATTTTCCCCCTTCCATTATAATTCCAAGATCCATCCTTTGTAAATCCATAAATATTGGATCTTTTGTGATCCTCATCATGGATAAACTAGCATTGTCTTGTCGACTTAATGCATCTGCCACCTTGTTTGCTTTCCCAGGGTGGTAATGGATTGAGCAGTCATAATCCTTAATCAGCTCCAACCATCTTCTTTGATGCATATTCATCTCCTTTTGTGTGAAAATATACTTTAAACTTTTATGATTAGTATAAATATCAAACCTTTCACCATAAAGGTAATGCCTCTAAATCTTTAATGCAAAGATTACTGCAGCTAACTCCAAATCACGTGTTGGGTAATTTTGCTCATGGATTTTCAACTGTCGTGAGGCATAAGCTATCACCATATCATTTTTCATAAGAACACACCCCAATCCCTTATTGGATGCATCACTGTATATCACAAACCTTTCTCCACTAAAAGGTAGTGTGAGCACAGGTGCACTGGATAACCTTCTTTTCAACTCCATGAAATTCTCTTCACATTCTTCCGTCCAGAAAAACTTAACTCCTTTCCGGGTCAACTTGGTGAGTGGATTAGATAATCGTGAAAAATATTTTACAAAACTTCTATAATATCCAGCCAAACCAAGAAAACTTCGGATCTCAGTTACTGTTGTTGGTCTCGACCATCTTTGGATAACCTCTATTTTTGCTGGATCCACAGATATCCCCTCTTTTGAGATTATGTGACCCAAAAATGCAACTTTTTGAAGCCAAAATTCACACTTGGTAAATATGGCATAAAGCTTCTCCTTTCTCAGGGTCTTCAATATAATTATCAAGTGATCTTCATGCTCTTACTTTCTCTTTGAATAGACAAGAATATCGTCTATAAAGACTACCACAAATTGATCAAGATAGTCTCTAAAGACTCTATTCATTAGATCCATGAAGATAGCAGGGGCATTCGTAAGACGAAATGGCATCACTATAAATTCATAGTGTCCATACCTTGTGCGAAAAGCCGTATTTGGTATATCCTCCCTTTTTAACCTTAATTGATGATACCCTGAACGAAGATCAATCTTGGAAAAGTATTGAGCTCTGCGTAGTTGGTCAAATAAGTCATCAATGCGTGGGAGAGGATATTTTTTCTTGATAGTTATCTTGTTAAGTTATCGATAATCAATGCAGAGTCTCATTGATCCATCTTTCTTTTTAACAAATAGAACAGGTGCTCCCCAAGGTGACGCACTAGGGCGTATGAATCCCTTATCAAGATTCTCCTGGAGTTGCTTCTTCAATTCCTGGAACTCAATTGGGGCCATTCTATAAGGTGTCTTTGAAATAGGCAAAGCACCCGGTACGAGTTCTATTGAAAACTCAACTTCACGATTTAGTGGAAGACCCAGTAATTCCTCCGGAAAGACATCATCAAACTCTCGTACGATGGGAATATTCTTAATCGTGAGTTTCTCACCAACCATTTGAGATAAATAACCTTCATTTAGTGGAATCAAGACCCATAAGATGGAAGAAATTTCCACTGGAAGGTTATATTCATCCTTGCATCAATAGACGATCGTAGATTGATCTGGAATATGAAATATGACTTCCCTTCTTTGGAAATTGATATGAGCTCCTTGTAGAGAAAGCCAATCCATGCCAAGAATCACATCAAATTCCACTAAAGGAAGTATCACAAGATTTTCAGGAAGCACTTTCCCACAAACTTCTATCAGGGAAGAATTATAAACTTTTAATGTGACTGTTGTGCCATTAGGTGTTGTCACAGCTAACTCAACATCTAATTGTTGAGGTAATACAGTGATACCCTTAGAAAATTTTTCAGAAATAAAAGAGTGGGTGGATCCAGAATCAAATAAAACATTTGCTACTTTAGAGTGGATGGTAAGTGTACCTTTCACCACTTCGTTATCATACTCCACATCGCTGATAGAAATTGCATGTGAATTTCCTTTTTCTTTAGCCTTAAGATTTTGTTGACGTCGACCATAATCATCAACCCTTGGATTTGGGCATTGATTGGCATAATGCCCCATCTCCTTGCACTTTAAACATTGAAGTGTAGTAGGTTCATTCTGTGTATCCCTTCCTTTGTTTTCATCATTATACATCTTCTTCCCATTATCGCGGAATTCAAATGCCCGATGACCTTCCTTTCCACATTTGAAACATTTACTTGTCCCTTTAAGACAACTCCCTCCATGTTTCTTTCCACACTTTGAGCATAAGGGAAAGCTCATCTTCTTTTCAGTGTGCTCTTTAGATTTTCCTTTGAATTCCATCTTCCTCTTCTTATCAAACCCATGTGACTGATGGGTTACTCCAATCTCCATCTCGACTTTGAGAGCACATCGAATGATTTCCTTGTAGCTATTGAAGTCCCTTATGGCTAACGCCCTTCGAAGACTTGGTTTTAAGCCACTAAAGAATCGATAGATCTTAATCTCAGGTTGGATAATAATACCAGAAGGGTACCTTGCAAGTCTTGTAAAATTTGCTTCATAGGTACCAACAGATTCATCATCCCTTTTCTTCAGTTCAAGAAACTCTTTCTCCATCTTTGTTCGGAGAATACGAGGGAAGTACTTATTGAAAAATAAGTTCTTGAACTCGTCCCATTCTATAGACTCAATTTCATCCCTTTGCCTCGTATTCTTAATAATATTCCACCATTGATCAGCATCTCCTTCCAAACGATAAACTTCTAGGATGACTTTATCATGTTCAGAACATTGAAGAACTGAAAATATCTTTTCAGTATTACTAATCCATTATTCAGCAACTAATGGATCAGTAGACCCGCTGAAAGAAGGTGGACGCTGCCTCATGAAGGATTCAATAGAATGTTGCTCCTTCCTTTGCTCGTTTGGAAGTCCTGCATGATTCATAGCTTGAGAAAGTTGTGTGACCATGGCTACAAGATTTTTCATTCCAGCTCCCATATCGTTTGGTTTCTCAGGGGGACAATCATTGCATTGCCCATCACATTCTGCATTAACACGGTTCCTTCGGGTTCCGACCATTTACTAAAACCAAGAAGAATAGTGTGAGCAACACTAATTATAATAGGAAAAGCACATAATCAAGGATAAAATTTCACAATTAAGGTCTTATCCTAGGGTATTCATGGCCATTTCTAAAACACTAAGATTGTGTTCTATTCTTAGACTTATCCTTAGGGTTCTTAATAAGGCTTTCACATCCTAGTTTCCAAAGGTTGACTATACCTTTCCTCTGATACCAACTATAACGACCCATACTTTACATACATTGTTAATACTTCAAAATTGAAGCACACTTATTACAACATATGACAAAACCACAAAGTATCGTATAGGTATAGTGTCTTTAGAAACTGGGAAACATAAACAACTGGTTCATAAATCCTCTACAGTGTCTCCCATTTATTTCATCATATCTAGGGTCCCTTTTAGCATATTCTAATTAATATCCATCTTCCTGACCTGGGGAAAAGAAAACATAAAAGGGTGAGCTCAAATGATCAGCAAGGACAAATAAATTAAATAAAAATCATATCATATCTTTTTGAAAATCATAACCTGCAAAAGAGATCATAATATCTTAACATGGAATAAATCATAGAAGTGAAAATGAGATCCCCATAATCATAACATGAAACTTGAAACTTTGTGGCATGCACAAATAATCATGGAAAATCATTTCTTGTTAGTCATGACTCATTTCCAAGACTATCTTAGTGGCCAAAGTCCCTTTCTGAACCGAGTTCACTCCCCGTTTTAGTCCTGTATCACTGAACTGAAATAACCTTCCGTTCCAGCCATGTCTATCTCATGAGATATAAATCTTTACCCAATGCATTGGAGGGAGATATAGGTCCCACCCATCTTATAATGAATCTTTTCTTATGTGTGCCACATAATCATAAACCATACATGTAACGCCCCGACCCCAGCTACCCAGAGTCGGTGCATTAATTACATAACATTGGCATGATCACAAGAAAGATCAAATCCCGAAAGACCGATTGGTTTAGTAGCCTTGGAAACACTAGATATAATCATAAAGTTTTAGATTACATTTCAAAGTGAAAAACTACTACAACAACAAAGTCTTCATATCCACACTATTAACCCCTCATAATATCCCTGCAAGTCATTCATAATTTACTTCTTCACTACCTGGGAAAAATAAAACATAGAAAAGGGGTGAGCTCAAATGCCCAGTAAGGATAACAATATAGAGGAAAATTTCATAAATAAAAATAAAAATTTAAGGCAATGTATAACTAAAACAAAAGCCTTTTAAACTTGAACATTTAACATAGTATGGCATAAATAAAATGAAATAATGCCATTTACTTATTCACATGGATATTCTACTAATCGAATAATCACTTGCAAAAATCAATAACCACTTTCATAATGTTGGAATGCATAATTCCAGACTATCATAACCACATAGCCAAGGCCTCGTGCCAAGACTACAAATAAGATTTTGTCAAGGCCTTGTGCCAAGACACTAGTTTGTCTCATGAGACCTACCGATGCATCGAGGAGCTATAGCGGGCTCCACCCGTCACTTATTAAGTCCAATGCATTCCCATATGAAAAGGTTTAAACATAACATAAACATTCGTATTAAAACTAGCATACGAAATGTCAATACTTTCACAATAAACTATGAATAGCACATCCACAGTCAAACATATCACAAAACCTTCAATACAATATAGAAGTTTTGTATCATAATAAATCAACTTCAAATAATCTTAAAATCCATCAAAGGATGTTGACATAGATGAAATCAAAATTCTTTTTAAAGAAATATCTCCTTTTATTTTGAAATCATTTAAGATCCATATAAAATAAAACATTTTCTTTGAAAATATTCTTATAAGCTTGTAAGGAAAGCTTTGAAGATTTTATAACGGCGTAAAATAACTGCACCCGCCGTATAAGTTAAAAAAAACATTCTTACCTCAATTCTGTCGAAAAGGTTAAAAAGGACCTTATTTTGAAAACGAAGGAAAGATTCCTTTATAAACCTCTTATAAAAAGTCAAAAAAAAGGTATAAATGACTTTAACCCATATTCTTGTAAATAGTAAAAATGTTTTGAAATACATTTTTAAGAAACATGGATGTGGATGATAAAGAGATCCCAGTAGATTATTACATATAAACAACCTCGGATAATGAAGAGATTGTGAAATAACCCTTACCTTGTACTTTTCCTTGGTTGGAGTAGGTTAACCTCCTGTATAATGGTGAAATAATTGTTAATAAATTATACAAGAATCATATATATTAATATGATATCATATATGATCTTTTAACATTGATTTATTAATAATATCTTAGAATTATCATCGTTTCGGGTGTTAACTTACTCATTTTCTTTTATATGTTTTGTTACATAAGCCATGTTTGTTGTATCTTATTCATATCCAGAATGATATCAAGTCCTTAAACATCATTTTTAAATCATAAAATGATAATTATACTTGAATGGATACGATGGAGAATGAATCTCATCGCGTTCGTGGAGACGGTAGTCCGTACGTACGCACGGGCGACAATATCATTCTTTTGATATTAAAATAATATAAATGAATGGTATATCATATATACAGAATCATTAACATGTTATATTTATTATTTACATGAGTTACACATCATTATTATACCCATCCAAATAATATTATATTGAATAACAATTACACCACGACGTGGAGACGGTAAGCCGTACGTACGCACGTATGGTGACATGTTATTCAAAGGGTGGATAGAATACTGAATATGGTTGTACCATACTTATAATAACATCACAGTATATGTGAGATACTGGAGTTATTATTTTAGAATGGTAAGAACAAAGGAAGAAGAAGTGGAAGAAGAAATGAACTTAGAAAAGGGTGGTGAAATCATTACCTCTTCTTCGGGTTCTTCCTTTTGATTTGATCAAAAGGGCTCCTTAGGTTGGCTTTCTGATCAAACTAAGGCCTCTAGGTTGTAGTGAGGGATGTTGGGAGAGTATTTGGGCAGAGTTTGGCCGACCCAAAAGGCTTTGAAGGTGTGAAGCAATGAGAAGGAGGAGTGCCCTTTTATAAGAGGGGTGAGGGGCACCTTTGGAAAAGCTAGAAATATTAATTTATAATAAATTCATATTCGGTTTTTAAAGGCTCCAAAGTTGACTATTCAAAGGATGAGGTGGGGATAGGTCGAAAACAACTCATCCAATAGAATTTAGACAGGTTTGGGTACTTATATTAACCTTATCTTTAAGTATTAACTCTAAGTTAATTAGTTTCACTTTTACAATGTCTCTTTGTATTTTTATATAACATGGTTAATAAACTTACTATATACATCCAAGAGACCCCCAAGTGGTCCATTAATGATTAACCTATCATAATATAAGTCTCTTGGCCGAACCTTAGATTTTTAATAATTTAATATCAATTGATAATATAATATTTGTTTTAAGAACTCTTTTATGTCAATTTTGACACTATTCAATAGTTGATTTTTGTGAAACTCATAACAGATTGATTACTTCGAAAAAAGTCCATTAAATCAATCCTAATATATCATATTAGCCTAGAAAATTAGTTTAATTCATTAAAAGTTTCATATTATATTTATTTGGGTATTTATAATATCAATTATTTTAATTTTTCACTATTTTAGTAATTACTGCATCATCATTGTGTCATAAATAAAATAAATTATTTAATGTCTAAAAATTATAAATAAAATATCATTATGTAGGAAAGCTTTTTAGCTTTCTAATGAATATTTATAATCTAAAATCCAACATATATAACCCTATGTAAAAATTGTTGTTCTAAAAGATGTAAGCTTATGCCATTTTTATTTTTATTTTAACTTTATTAATATAATGTGTCCCTACCACATACAAGTGGCTCCAAAGGGTCCCCAAATTGACCCAAGGATGCTCATGGTCGGGTATGTGTCCACCAATAAGGTTAGGACACGTTTTAGGGTAATTTTGTATTATTATAATATTATTTTCTAACCCTTATTTACCGGATTTACCCTTTAACCATGGTAAATAAAATATTTACCACAGTAACTATTCAAAATGTCTAAAAATAAAAGTTACCTATTTACACAATTTGAAAATTCTGATTCCAAATATGGAATCCATTTTCCTAAATTCAAAACACAGAAGTGGCAGAAATTAATTTAAAATTAATTCCCGCTGTCAAAACAAAAAGCGTGTTTTTAAGAGGTAATAACTATCAAAAGATTGACACTTGTTTATGTTCGGTTTAATTGTAAAATTATGTCCAATGACCAACATTATATTAAATGGTAAAAATATATTCTAAATATACTTTAAAACCACTCAAAATCACAATTTATCACTATTAATTATTTTGATTAAAAAAGTTGTTTTTAATTAAAATTTAGAAATTTTCACTATTCATCAAAATATGAAAGTTATCCGAAATGTACCAAAATTTCACCCAAGGCTAATTTTGATATTCCGAATCTAAAAATGAAGTCCATTTTGAAATATTGAATATATATGATTTCAAAAAGTAGGTATTACTATTCACAACGGCTAGTTTAATTAGTTGTGGTGTGTGTTAGAACTCGAGGTTGCGTACAACACACGCTATCGCATTATTCGAAGGGAAAAGTACCATAGAAGCTTGGGGTGTTACATTCTCCCCTCCTTCAAACAATTGCGTCCTCGCAATTTCTAGGGTATTACTGCATAAAAAGACTCGGGTGGTTCTTCATCATAAGTTCCTCGGGTTCCCACGTTGCCTCTTCCATCTTATGATTTCTCCACAAAACTTTTACCAGACGCGTCGTCCGGTTTCTCAGTACGTGTTCTCTTGTATCAAGAATCCTGACAGGCTCTTCGCAATAAGACAGATCGGGTTCCAGTTCTAATTCCTCATAGGTGAGTACATGCGTTGGGTCAGGCATGTATTTTCTCAACAGAGATACGTGGAACACATCGTGAACTTTGGAGAGACTTGGCGGAATTGCCAATCGGAAAGCTACAACCCCAATTCGTTCTAGAATTTCGAAAGGTCCGATGTACCTGGGACTCAATTTACCTTTCTTACCAAAACGTATGACTCCCTTCCACGGAGATACCTTCAGGAAAACATGATCACCGACTTGAAATTCCAAATCCTTCCTTCGATTATCGGCATAGCTCTTCTGCCTACTTTGAGCTGCTTTAATGTGATTTTGGATTACCTTCACCTTTTCCACCGTTTCCTCCACCAGTTCTGGGCCTACAAGTTTTCTTTCACCAACGTCATCCCAATAGGTTGGTGTACGACATCTCTTTCCGTATAACGCTTCATATGGTGCCATCTGAATACTCGAATGGAAGCTATTGTTATAGGAAAATTCTACTAGTGGTAAATATTGATCCCACATACCCTGAAAATCAAGTGAGCAAGATCTCAACATGTCTTCTAAGGTCTGAATAGTCCGTTCTGATTGTCCGTCTGTCTGAGGGTGGTAAGCAGTGCTCAAATGAAGTTCAGTATCCAGGGATTTCTGAAGACTTTTCCAAAATCTTGAAGTAAAACGGGGATCACGATCAGAAACAATCGATAGGGGTACTCCATGAAGTCTCACAACTTCATTAATGTATAGTCTTGCTAGACGTTCCAGGGGTAGATCTTCTCTTATAGCAAAAAAATGTGCTGACTTGGTAAGACGATCAACAATAACCCATATTGCATCGTTCCTTCTAGGAGCCTTTGGTAGCCCCATGACAAAGTCCATTGTAATATTGTCCCATTTCCACTCCGGTATGGGAAGAGGTTTCATGACTCCTCCAGGCTGTTGCCTTCCAGCTTTCACTTGTTGACAAACCATACATCTTGACACAAAATCAGCAATCTCCCTCTTCATGTTGTCCCACCAAAAATGTTCCTTCAAATTTCTATACATTTTGGTGCTCCCAGGGTGTATAGAGAAATTGGAACTATGAGCATCATCCAGCAATTCCCTTTTTAGATCAGGTATATTGGGAACACAAAGTCTCTTCCCGAATTTCAAAATTCCACCTTCATACGCAAAGTCTCTCAATCTCCCATCATTCACAGCTTTAATCTTCTTTTGGAATTCTTCATCATCAGTCTGAGAACTCTTAATCCTTTCTAGTAAAGATGGTTTGGCAACCATTTGAAAAAGCATTGAGGTTTCACCTTCCCTGGTTATTCCCATGTCCATCTTCACTAGATCCATGAAAATTGGATCCCTTTCAATTCTCATATTATTCAAAACTCCATGGTCTTTTCTACTTAAAGCATCTGCCACCTTGTTTGCCTTCCCTGGGTGGTAGTGTATCGTACAATCATAATCCTTGAGTAATTCAAGCCATCTCCTTTTCCTCATGTTGAGTTCTTTTTGTGAGAAAATATACTTCAAACTCTTGTGATCAGTATAAATCTCAAAGTTTTCACCATAGAGGTAGTGCCTCCATATCTTCAAAGCAAAGATCATAGCTGCTAACTCAAGATCATGAGTAGGATAGTTTTGTTCATGAATTTTCAACTGTCGTGATGCATAGGCAATAACTCTATCATTCTGCATAAGGACACAGCCAAGTCCTTTCTTCGACGCATCACTATAAATAACGAACCCATCATTCCCCGATGGTAGAGTCAATATAGGAGCATTGACTAATCTTCTCTTCAGTTCTTCGAAACATTCTTCACACTCTTTTGTCCAAACAAATTTAACCCCTTTACGTGTGAGCTTCGTTAATGGGTTAGCCAATCGGGCAAAATTCTGGACGAAACGTCGATAATAACCTGCCAAACCAATAAAACTACGTACCTCAGTTATACTCGTAGGTGCTGGCCATTCTTGGATTGCTTTGGTCTTAGAAGGATCAACAGAGATTCCATCTTTAGAGACAATATGGCCAAGAAAAGAAATCTCCTGAAGCCAGAATTCACACTTGCTAAACTTTCCATATAATTCATGCCTCCTCAGAGTCTTCAAGATAATGCGCAAGTGATTTTCATGATCTTCGTAGGTTTTGGAGTATACCAAGATATCATCAATAAATACCACCACAAATTCATCGAGATACTCCTTGAAGACTCTATTCATCAGATCCATGAATACAGAGGGTGCATTAGTCAATCCAAACGGCATTACAGTAAACTCGTAATGCCCGTACCTGGTTCGAAATGCAGTTTTCGGAATGTCTTCCTTCTTCACACACAACTGATGGTATCCAGATCGAAGGTCAATCTTTGAAAAGTATTGAGCTCCATGCAGTTGGTCAAATAAATCATCAATACGAGGTAGGGGATACTTGTTCTTTATCGTTATAGCATTGATCTCCCTGTAGTCGATACATAACCTCATAGATCCATCTTTCTTTTTAACAAAAAGAACAGGGGCTCCCCATGGAGAAACACTAGGGCGAATAAATCCCTTATTACTCAATTCCTCTAGTTGTTTCTTTAGTTCGACTAACTCTACAGTGGTCATTCTATAAGGGGTCTTCGATATAGGCCTTGATCCAGGAATCAAATCAATAGAAAACTCAACTTCTCGTTCTGGAGGATGTCCAGGTAAATCTTCCGGAAATACATCTACAAATTCTTTCACAACAGGTACATCCTCTATTTGAACATTCCTTTCCTCACCGATAGTTACTTCATTCTCTTCCTCCCCAATAATTGAATTAAGTTGAGCTACTGGGGGTGGGTCTAAATAAGAATTAGGTGGTGACGATTATGCTCTAAAAATAAGGTGTTCCTTATCATTATCATCAAGAATCGTAACCTCTTTCTTCTTACAATAAATCTTCGCATCATAGTCCGAAAGCCAGTCCATACCGAGGATTATATCAAACTCAATCATAGGTATGACGATGAGATCAGCAGATAAAGAAAATTTATGTGCTCTAATGGGGACTGATTCACAAAACTTTGTTGCAACGATACTTCCCTTAGGAGTTTTAACTGACAACTCCCTTATTAAATCAAATTGGAAATATCTAATTTTCTTAGCAAACTGGGAAGATATGAAACAATGCGATGATCCAGAATCAAATAATGCATTTGCTAAACTTGAGGAAACCATTAAATTACCTGCCACCACGTCTTTCGGAGCTTCTACCTCAGCAGTAGTGATAGCATAAGCCTGGCCTTGATCCCTTGGACTTTTCTGAGGTAAGTTCTCCTGACGCTTAGGACATGCATTTACATAATGCCCCATCTCCCTGCAATTGTAGCACTGAATGTTGGTAGCTTCCTTCTTCCCCTTGCAATCATGAGCTTGGTGGCCTTTTTCACCACACTTGTAACAGACTCCCATTCCCTTCAGGCAAGCACCGGGGTGTTTCTTCCCGCACTTACCACAAGATGGATATTCAACCTTTCCCTTATTCCCCTTATTTCCATTCCCAGATTGATCAGCAGGTCTCTTCTTCTCTTGCTTTGCTTTAAAGTCATAAGACTTAGAGAATTCCTTTTCGGTCTTGATAGCACATGAGACAATGTCTTCGTACGATGAAAAGGATTGTGAGACTAATGCTCGACGGAGAAATGGTTTTAACCCATCAAAGAAACGATCAATCTTACTTCTTGGGTTGCGAATATAATCTCCAGCATACCTCTCTAACCTTGTAAAGTTAGCCTCATACTTTGTGACATTCTCATCCTCCTTTTGTCTCAGACTCAGAAATTGTCTTTCCATATCCGCTCGATGGTCGCGAGGGAATTATTTTTCTAAAAACAGATCTTTGAATTCCCTCCATTCCATATTTGACACTTCATCATCTTCCTTCGTATTTTGAATCAATGACCACCATTGATCAGCATCTCCAGTGAGGCGGTAAACTTCCATGATAACTTTTTCCCTTTCACTGCTCCCCAAAGCCTGAAATATTTTCTCTAGGGAAAATATCCATTGCTCAGCTACTAAGGGATTTGTATTCCCATTGAACGTTGGTGGTTGTTGCCTCATGAATCGATCTAACATTGATCCTCCACGCTGCGGATCAGGGTGCTCCATACGGGTAAGGTTATTATTCATAACCTGAGTAAGTTGTCCCAGTATGGTGATTAGCTGATCAGCACCAGTTGCATCACCAGCCCCACTATAATTATCTTGAGCAGGAGGGCAATCCCTACATGGAGTGCGTGCATTGATACGGTTTCCATTTCTTCCACTAGGCGCCATTTCTAAACAATGGCATAAACTAGATCAGTTTATGAATCAAAATACATAATCCCATACTTATAAAACACTTAACATAAATTGAACAATTTATGGATATAATCCATAATCATAAAAATGTTTTCTTTTAGGAAGTATATACTCATAAACCTTTCATAATGATTTGTAAAGATAATGAGAGTTATCCTAAGCATATCTCCCGGGAGTGTCGTAACCAAGAGTGCAGCAAGGCCCGTTGTCGTGCACCAGTTCCCGTTCGAGTCTAGCTCAAAGCGGTGTTTTCGGGTTTTACCCCTAGGTACATCTGTGCCAGAGCCGCCTCTACCTGCTCGTATCCAGACAGGGATGTATTGCTCGGAAAACTCACAAAATCTCTACAATACCAAAATTCTATGAATTTCTTCTATACTAATCCTCAAAGATCATCTTAGGTCTACGTTCTCTAATCAGAGTTTATCTAAATCTAGCTTCCAAGGTTTGTACTAAACTTCCTCTGATACCAACTGTAACGCCCCGACCCCAGCTACCCAGAGTCGGTGCATTACTTCGTAACATTGGCATGATCACAAGAAAGATCAAATCCCGAAAGACCGATTGGTTTAGTAGCCTTGGAAACACTAGATATAATCATAAAGTTTTACATTACATTTCAAAGTGAAAAACTACTACAACAACAAAGTCTTCATATCCACACTATTAACCCCTCATAATATCCCTGCAAGTCATTCATAATTTACTTCTTCACTACCTGGGAAAAATAAAACATAGAAAAGGGGTGAGCTCAAATGCCCAGTAAGGATAACAATATAGAGGAAACTTTCATAAATAAAAATAAACATTTAAGGCAATGTATAACTAAAACAAAAGCCTTTTAAACTTGAACATTTAACATAGTATGGCATAAATAAAATGAAATAATGCCATTTACTTATTCACATGGATATTCTACTAATCGAATAATCACATGCAAAAATCAATAACCACTTTCATAATGTTGGAATGCATAATGCCAGACTATCATAACCACATAGCCAAGGCCTCGTGCCAAGACTACAAATAAGATTTTGTCAAGGCCTTGTGCCAAGACACTAGTTTGTCTCATGAGACCTACCGATGCATCGAGGAGCTATAGCGGGCTCCACCCGTCACTTATTAAGTCCAATGCATTCCCATATGAAAAGGTTTAAACATAACATAAACATTCATATTAAAACTAGCATACGAAATGTCAATACTTTCACAATAAACTATGAATAGCACATCCACAGTCAAACATATCACAAAACCTTCAATACAATATAGAAGTTTTGTATCATAATAAATCAACTTCAAATAATCTTAAAATCCATCAAAGGATGTTGACATAGATGAAATCAAAATTCTTTTTAAAGAAATATCTCCTTTTATTTTGAAATCATTTAAGATCCATATAAAATAAAACATTTTATTTGAAAATATTCTTATAAGCTTGTAAGGAAAGCTTTGAAGATTTTATAATGGCGTAAAATAACCGCACCCGCCGTATAAGTTAAAAAAAACATTCTTACCTCAATTCTGTCGAAAAGGTTAAAAAGGACCTTGTTTTGAAAACGACGGAAAGATTCCTTTATAAACCTCTTATAAAAAGTCAAAAAAAAGGTATAAATGACTTTAACCCATATTCTTGTAAATAGTAAAAATGTTTTGAAATACATTTTTAAGAAACATGGATGTGGATGATAAAGAGATCCCAGTAGATTATTACATATAAACAACCTCGGATAATGAAGAGATTGTGAAATAACCCTTACCTTGTACTTTTCCTTGGTTGGAGTAGGTTAACCTCCTGTATAATGGTGAAATAATTGTTAATAAATTATACAAGAATCATATATATTAATATGATATCATATATGATCTTTTAACATTGATTTATTAATAATATCTTAGAATTATCATCGTTTCGGGTGTTAACTTACTCATTTTCTTTTATATGTTTTGTTACATAAGCCATGTTTGTTGTATCTTATTCATATCCAGAATGATATCAAGTCCTTAAACATCATTTTTAAATCATAAAATGATAATTATACTTGAATGGATACGATGGAGAATGAATCTCATCGCGTTCGTGGAGACGGTAGTCCGTACGTACGCACGGGCGACAATATCATTCTTTTTATATTAAAATAATATATAAATGAATGGTATATCATATATACAGAATCATTAACATGTTATATTTATTATTTACATGAGTTACACATCATTATTATACCCATCCAAATAATATTATATTGAATAACAATTACACCACGACGTGGAGACGGTAAGCCGTACGTACGCACGTATGGTGACATGTTATTCAAAGGGTGGATAGAATACTGAATATGGTTGTACCATACTTATAATAACATCACAGTATATGTGAGATACTGGAGTTATTATTTTAGAATGGTAAGAACAAAGGAAGAAGAAGTGGAAGAAGAAATGAACTTAGAAAAGGGTGGTGAAATCATTACCTCTTCTTCGGGTTCTTCCTTTTGATTTGATCAAAAGGGCTCCTTAGGTTGGCTTTCTGATCAAACTAAGGCCTCTAGGTTGTAGTGAGGGATGTTGGGAGAGTATTTGGGCAGAGTTTGGCCGAACCAAAAGGCTTTGAAGGTGTGAAGAAATGAGAAGGAGGAGTGCCCTTTTATAAGAGGGGTGAGGGGCACCTTTGGAAAAGCTAGAAATATTAATTTATAATAAATTCATATTCGGTTTTTAAAGGCTCCAAAGTTGACTATTAAAAGGATGAGGTGGGGATAGGTCGAAAACAACTCATCCAATAGAATTTAGACAGGTTTGGGTACTTATATTAACCTTATCTTTAAGTATTAACTCTACGTTAATTAGTTTCACTTTTACAATGTCTCTTTGTATTTTTATATAATATGGTTAATAAACTTACTATATACATCCAAGAGACCCCCAAGTGGTCCATTAATGATTAACCTATCATAATATAAGTCTCTTGGCCGAACCTTAGATTTTTAGGAATTTAGTATCAATTAATAATATAATATTTGTTTTAAGAACTCTTTTATGTCAATTTTGACACATTCAATAGTTGATTTTTGTGAAACTCATAACAGATTGATTACTTCGAAAAAAGTCCATTAAATCAATCCTAATATATCATATTAGCCTAGAAAATTAGTTTAATTCATTAAAAGTTTCATATTATATTTATTTGGGTATTTATAATATCAATTAT
Source organism: Viscum album (assembly GCA_963277665.1). Taxonomy (NCBI): domain Eukaryota; kingdom Viridiplantae; phylum Streptophyta; class Magnoliopsida; order Santalales; family Viscaceae; genus Viscum; species Viscum album. Next base: position 643,642,429 of record OY728140.1, read on the forward strand.
TTTAATTTTTCACTATTTTAGTAATTACTGCATCATCATTGTGTCATAAATAAAATAAATTATTTAATGTCTAAAAAATATAAATAAAATATCATTATGTAGGAAAGCTTTTTAGCTTTCTAATGAATGTTTATAATCTAAAATCCAACATATATAACCCTATGTAAAAATTGTTGTTCTAAAAGATGTAAGCTTATGCCATTTTTATTTTTATTTTAACTTTATTAATATAATGTGTCCCTACCACATACAAGTGGCTCCAAAGGGTCCCCAAATTGACCCAAGGATGCTCATGGTCGGGTATGTGTCCACCAATAAGGTTAGGACACGTTTTAGGGTAATTTTGTATTATTATAATATTATTTTCTAACCCTTATTTACCGGATTTACCCTTTAACCATGGTAAATAAAATATTTACCACAGTAACTATTCAAAATGTCTAAAAATAAAAGTTACCTATTTACACAATTTGAACATCCTGATTCCAAATATGGAATCCATTTTCCTAAATTCAAAACACAGAAGTGGCAGAAATTAATTTAAAATTAATTCCCGCTGTCAAAACAAAAAGCGTGTTTTTAAGAGGTAATAACTATCAAAAGATTGACACTTGTTTATGTTCGGTTTAATTGTTAAATTATGTCCAATGACCAACATTATATTAAATGGTAAAAATATATTCTAAATATACTTTAAAACCACTCAAAATCACAATTTATCACTATTAATTATTTTGATTAAAAAAGTTGTTTTTAATTAAAATTTAGAAATTTTCACTATTCATCAAAATATGAAAGTTATCTGAAATGTACCAAAATTTCACCCAAGGCTAATTTTGATATTCCGAATCTAAAAATGAAGTCCATTTTGAAATATTGAATATATATGATTTCAAAAAGTAGGTATTACTATTCACAACGGCTAGTTTAATTAGTTGTGGTGTGTGTTAGAACTCGAGGTTGCGTACAACACACGCTATCGCATTATTCGAAGGGAAACGTACCATAGAAGCTTGGGGTGTTACAATACATCATAGCGTAACCCATGTAATAAAAATGGGATTCTTAAACAACATGACATCATAAAACAATTCATATAAGATAAAGGAATTCATAAAAATATTTCTATCACAACATAATCAAATCCATGTAATAATAGGGATAAAAATAGAACCCTTTTATTATCTTAGATGGAAAATAATTTTGATAAAATACTTGAACTCCATTCTTGAGGAAAATATCCTTTCTACTTCAAAACACTTTTCCTTTCATAACATGTCATACAATTTTTAACTAAAAGAAGTTGATTAAAAATAAGCTTGAATACTTGTAAAGGAAGCTTCTTGGAAATAATGTTTTAAGAATCCATTCATGCCGTATAAGTTAAAAAAACATTCTTCGTACTTTTGTGAGAAAAGTCAAAAAAGTACCTCGTACAAAAAACGACAAAAGATTCCTTTCATATCTTTTACTAAAAAATCTCTGAAGGGTAAAATTGGATTTAAAAAATTTTAGGTGGATGGAAATAATATTACATATTGGGGAAACATGGATTTGGATGATAAAATACACCCCAGTAAATACCAAAGTATAAACAATCTCGGATAAAAATGAGATTGTGATATTTTCCTTACCTTAGGTCCGATTTGCTTTGTATGTGTCCGAAGATCCTGCATAATGGTTTCAATAATGTTATTGTCTTATTCAAGAATCATACATATTGATATGATATCATATATGGTCATATTCTTATTTTCTTGTTAGTAATATTTCATTGTTACTTGTTACTCGGGTCTTTATTGCCTTTTGTTCTTATGCGTGTTTTTCCGAATAAATTCTTATTCTTCTTTTAAGGTTATAGATACCTTATATCCAGAATGGTATTAGTCTAACATATATCATATTTATTCATTCAATTCATTCAATTCATTTATATAATTACTATGTAATGATGATCATGTAGAACGAGTCGCATCACATCGTGGAGACGGTATTCCGTACATACGCACGAGTGATGATATCGTTCCTATGATCGTGGAATTGTATTAGAGTATATATATATTATTTCAGTATAAATATTACTTTATAATAATCATAAATAGTTACTCATTACACCATTATACCCATCCTTTTAAGGTAATGGTGGAAAATAGATTACACCACGGCGTGGAGACGGTATTCCGTACGTACGCACGCGCGGTGATTTCATTTTTCCGTAGGATGGATAGAAGGTGAATTAGGGTTGTTTTATATTTATAATATCAGTATGTAAGTAATACTGATGTTATTACTTCATCATGAAACAACTAAAGAAGAAGATGTTGAAGAAGAAAGAAATTGAAAACATCGGTAATGGATATTACCTCTTCTTTGGAACGCCTCTTTGAATCCTCCACTTAGGGAACTAAGAATGGTCTTTGAAGAACACCAGGACCTCTAGGATTATTCTAGGAGAGTGGAGAGGAGAAAATGGAAGGGTTTGGCCGAGCATGAGGGCTCAAATTGGTGTGAGGAGGAGGGGGAGGAGTTGCCCTTTTTTAAGGGAGGAGAGGGGCACCTTAGGAATATCTCAAAATATTATTTTATATTAAAGTAAAAATCGGTTTATAATGGTTCCAAAGGGTTTTATTTCGAAGATAAAGTGGGGATGGGTCGAAATCATATCAACCAATAGGATTTAGACGAGTTTAGGGTATTATTTTAACCTTATCAATTAGATTTAACTCTAAGTTAAATAATTTAACTTTTACCGTGTCTTTTTTTTCTTACACTATATGGTTAATACAATTACCATAACATGCCAAACGAACCCCAAATTGTTTATTATTAATATATATATCCTTATCTAAGTCATGTGGCCGAAAATTAGATTTTTAGGAATAAAATAACAATTAATAATATAATATGTTATTTAAAAACTATTTTGTGTCAATTTTGACACTATTTGATATATGATTTTTGTGAAAGTCATAACAGAATTATATGTTCGAACCAAGTTGATTAAATCAACACTAATATATCTTAGTGACCTAGAAAATTTGTGGAATTCATAAAAAGTCTCAAATTACATTTATTTCGGTGTTTATAACATCAATTATGTCAATATTTTATTAATAAGATAATTACTGCATCATCATTGTGTCATAAATAAATTAAATTATTTAATGTCTAAAAATTATAAATAAAATACCATTATGTAGGAAATCCTTTTATCTTTATAATTAATATTTATAGTCGAATTTATCTTATGTATAACTCCATATTAATAATTATTTACTTAATAAACATTGATTTTAACTATTTTAACCATTCTTTAAATAAATTAATAATAAATGTCCGAATCTAACCCAAGTGGGCCTAAATTGTCATATTTTATTCCTAAGTTTGTTTTTGGACGAATTAAACTTATCCAATAGAATTAGGACATGTGTTAGGGTAATAGTAATATCATATTTACCCCTATTTACAATTAACCGCAGTAAAAAAAGTAAAAAGTAAATATTCACCAAAAAAATATTTTTATCTCATTGTACCACATTTTACTTACTGATATCAACCGTGTCTGTCGGATTTTCGAAATTCCATTCACAGAAGCGGTAAAATTATGTTTTATGAAAAATTCAGTTTTTAACCTACCACTTAGTGGTTTCACTATTCATCAAAAATTGAAAGTTTTCAGAAAAAGACCAAAATTTAACCATAGGCTAATTTCGGTATTCCGAATCCAAAAATGAAGTCCATTTTGAAAAATAAAATTTATAAAGATTCAAAACGTGGTTATTACTATTCATAACAGCTAGTTTTAATAATATTTTAATAGCATATCGTTGTTTAGTGAAACTCGGTATTGCGTACGACGCAAGCTATCGAGGAAGGTCGCGATTGCGTGTAAAGTAAGCCAAGCTAGTATGTAGTGAATGATTTCTTTGATGATATAAAAAAAATATTACTCATAAAAATCACGGGTGTTACAGGGGTCCTATGTTCATGGATCTAATAAAGATGGATATGGGAATAATCATGGAAGGTGAAACATCACTAATTTTTCAAATGGTTTCTAAAATAACATTACTTGAAAGGATAATAAGTTCTCAGACTAATAATAAAGAGTTTAAAAAGAAAATTAATGCTGTGAACGATGGGAGATTGATCGACATTGTATATGATGATGGGATTATGAAATTTGGGAAGAGACTTTGCGTTCCAAAAATACCTGATCTAAAAAGGGAATTGTTTGATGATGCTCAAATCTCAGAATTTCACTATACACACTGATAACACAAAGATTTATAATGATTTGAAGGAAAATTTATGGTGGGATAAATTAAGAGAGTGATTTCTGATTATGTATCAAGATGTATGGTTTGTCAACAAGTGAAAGCGGTAAGACAACAACCTAGAGGATTCATGCAACCTTTTCCCATACCTGCGTGGAAATGGGATGATATTACAATGGACATCGCCAGGGGACTACCAAAGACTCCTAGATGTAATGATTCAATATGGGTCATTACTGATCTTCATACCAAGTCATCTCATTTTCATGCTATAAGAGAAGATCTACCATGATAAAATCTAGAAAAAAAATATATTAATTAAGTTTATAGACTTCATGAAGTACCTCTATCAATTGATTCAGATTGTGATCCTTATTTTACATCATTATTCTAGAAAATTCTTCATAATTCCTTAGATACTGAACTTCGTTTGAGCACTTCCTACCACCCTCAATCTGATAGAAAATCAGAATAGACAATTCAAACCTTAGAAGACATGTTGAGATCGTTCTCATGTGACTTTCAAGGTATGTGGGATCGATATTTACCTATGGTAGAATTTTCCTATAATAATAACTTCCATTCAAGTATTTTGATGGAACCATCTAAAGTGTTATATGGAAAGGGATATCGCACACCAACTTGTTGGGATGATGTGTGTGAAAGAAAACTTATAGGACCATAAATTGTTAAGGAAACAATGGAAAAGGTGAAGGTTAACCAACCCCATATCAAAGCAGGTCAATGTAGGCAAAAGAGATATGACGATAACCAATGGAATGATTTTAAAATTCAAGCATGAGATCATTTTTTCTTGAAGGTATCTCTATGGATGGGTTCTATATTTTTCACTAATAAGGGTAAATTAAGTCCTTGGTACATAGAACCTTTCTAAATTCTTGAATGAATTGTACTTGTAGCTTATCATTTGGAAATGCCACCAAGTCTATCAAAATTTCATGATGTGTTCTACGCATCACTGTATAAAAAATACCTTCCTGACCCTACGCATGTACTCACCTATGAAGAAATAGAACTAGAACCTGGACTGTCTTATTGTGAAGATCCTATTAAAATTCTTGATTCCAAAGAACAAGTGTTGAGAAACATGGAGACTCGTCTGGTAAATGTTCTATGGAGAAACCATAAGATGGAAGATGCAACGTGGGAACCTGGGAAACTTATGTGGAAGAACCACCTCAATCTTTTTATGCATTAATATTCTAAAATTTTTGAGGAAGAGATTATTTTAAGGAGGGAATAATGTATCACCCCAAGCATCCATGGTACGCTTCTCTTTAAATAATACAATAGTCTGTGTTGTACGCAACTTCAAATTCTAAAACACAATGACCAACCAAACTAGCCATTGTGAATAGTAATACCCACTTTTTGAAGTTTAATAAATTTTATATATAAAAATGTACTTCACATTTGGATTCAAAATATCAAAATTAGCTTTGGGTGAATTATTGGTATTTTTCTAATAACATACATTTTTTTGATGAATAATGAAAAACACTACATTATTATTTAAAATCAACTTTTTATTTAAATTTATTTTATTTTAAAATAGATGTATAATAATTATATAATTTAAATATAAATCATTGGATTCATTTTATAATATTATTACATGTATAAAATTTTATTTAACTTTTTACCGTCTTTTACCCACCTTCTAGGCCCATTTTCAAATTTGCATAAAACATAATTTTACTGCTTCTGTGAATTGAATTTTAAAAATATTAGAGAAAAGGTTGACGTAATTAAGTAAAATTTGGTTCAACAAGATGAAAATATATTTTGGTGAAATGTAACTTTTGACTTTTATTTACCACTGTTAAAAGTAAAAAGGGTAATTAAAGGTAAAAATGATATTATAATTACCCTAACACATGTAATAATTCTATTGGATAAGTTTATTTAGACTAAAATCAACCTTTTGAAGAAAATATATTCCTTTTGGTCCACTTGGATTATATTAGGACATTTATTATTATTTTTTAAAGGAGATTTAATAGTGTTAAATTCAATGTTTAATAACTAAACAATTTTTAATATAGAGTAATACATAAGATAAATTATACTATAAATATTCAATATAAAGATAAAAATATTTCTTACATAATGGTATTTTATTTATAATTTTTATACATTAAATAATTAAATTTATTTATTATTCAATGATGATGCAATAATTACCTTATTATTGAAAGATTAAAATAATTGATATTATAAATATCCATAAAATGAAAATGTAGAATTATGATGAATTAAAATATTTTTTTGGTTAATATTACATGTTAGTTTTTATTAAATAATGTTTTTCCTAAGAGATAATGTTTTTACGCATTTCACAAAAAAATAAAATATCAAATAGTGTTAAAATTGACATAAATGAGATTTTAAAACAAATACTATATTATTAATTGATATAATATTCCATAAAATTAAAGGATAGAAAAAGGAATTATATAATGTTATATATATTATTAATGAACCACTTGGGGTTCCATTGGATTTTTATAGTATGTTTATTAACAATTTATTATAATAATACAAGAATATAAGGTAAAAGTTAAACTATTTAACTAAGAGTTAGATCTAAAATATAAGGTTAATATGGTGATCAAAACCTGTCTAAAAAATATTTGATGAGAGGATTTTCGACCCATCCCCATCTTATCCTACAAATAAATTATTTTGGAGCCATTATAAACTGAATATGATTGTATAGGAAAATAATATTTCATGCTTTTCCTAAAGTGAACCTCGCCTCTCCTATAAAAGGGTACCTCCCCTTCTCTCAAAAACTAACTTCTCATGCCATTTGGCTCCACCAAATCCAACATAAATATCCTCCCAACTACCCTAAATTTGACCTAGAGGCCTTGATTTGATTAGAAAGCCGACCTAAGAAGCACTTTTGATTAACTCAAAAGGAAACACCAGAAGAAGATGTAATAATTTCACCACCTCTTTCAAAGTTCTTTCTTCTTCCACTTCTTCTTTATTTGTTGTTTCCAGACAAGAATAAAAACATGAGTACCTTATAAATATTGGGATGTTATTATAAATATGGTAAAACCATATTCATTTTTCTATCCATCCTATGAAATAAAATTCACCATACGTGTGTACGTACGACTTAATGTCTCCACGTCGTGGTGTAGTTTTTTATTCAAACACTTCAATATTTGGATGGGTAAAATAATGATTATTAATGATTTAAAAAATAACTATAACATTTTAATGATTTTTATATATTATATACCACCGAATTACATTTGATTTAACCATCAATAGAATGATATTGTTGCTCGTGCGTACGTACGGATTACCGACTCCAAGAACGTGATGAAATTCATCTCCCATCCTAACCATTAATGAATAATTTTCATTTTATGATTGAAAATAATTTTTAAGATCTTAATATAATTCTGGATATGAATAATATACATCCTATCCATAACAAACATGGCTTATATGTCTATGAATACAAAGTAAAACAAATCAGTTAACACCCAAAACAATGATACTACTAAAATATTATTAACAATGAAATTTTAGAAGATCATATATGATATCATATTTACGTATTTGGTATCTTTATAATTTAATAACAATGATTTAAATATTAAATTGGAGGTTAACATACCAACGATCAACGAAAAGTAAAAGGTAAGGGTTAATTCTATAATCCCTTCATTATCTGAGGTTGTTAATACGTGAGTATCTACGGAGACCTCTTTATCATCCACATAAATATTTCCTAAAAATGCATTTCAAAACATTATTACTACTTCCTAGACTATGGGTTCAATTCATTTATACCCTTGTTTTAATTTTTAAGTGATGTATATAAGGTAATATTTTTGTCATTTTCCAAACAGGATCCTTTAAGACCATTTCGGTTAATTGAGGAAAGAATGTTTTTTTGACTTAGAAGGCGGGTGCAGCTATTTTCCGCCATTACCTTCGAAGATTTTATTACAAGATTATAATAATATTTTCAAAATAATTTTTTTATTTTAAAATTAAATAAATTTTAAATGATTTCAAAATTGAAAGACATATTTCTCTCAAATAGTTTTTATTTCATCTATGTCAACATCCTTTGATGGAATTTATGCTTATTTGAAGATTATTTATTATGGAAAAAATTTTCATATTGTATGGAAGATTTTGTGATATGTTTGATTGTGGATGTGATATTTTTATACCATTTATGTTTTTTTGTTAAAGTTTTAACATTTCGTATGATCATTTTAATACAAATATTTATGTCATGTTTCAAACTTTTCATATGAGAAATTCATTAGACTCTATAAGTGACAAGTGGAGCACATTATTGCACCTCGATGCATCGGTAGGTCTCATTAGACAAACTAGTGTCTTGGCATAGGTCCTTGAAAAAAATATTATTTGTAGTCTTGAAATGAGGCCTCGACTATGTGGTTATGATGTCTATCATTATGAATTACATCATTATGAAATTGGTTATTGATATAAAATGTGATTACTCGACTAGTAGAATATCCATTGAACAATTAAATATAATTATTTGATTTATATTTGTCATATCATGGTGAGGTTTATTTTAAAAGGCTTTTGTTTTAGTCTTATACATTAACATAAATGTTTATTCTTATTTATGAAATTTTCTGCTATAGTGTAATCCTTATTGTGCACTTGGGATCACCCCTTTCTATGTTTTATTTTTTCCAAGATGTGAAGAAGTATAGTACGATTGAACTGCAGGGATAGTCTAAGTGATATGAATGTGTTTAAATGATACAATGTTGTTTTTTTTCATTTTATAAGGTAATGTATAACTTATGTATGTATCTAGTAATTCCAAGGATACTAAATTGATCGGTCTTTCAGGATTTGATCCTTTGTGATCATGCCAATGTTATGTAATAATCCACAAACTATGGGTAACTAGGGTAGGGGTGTTACATTTATGAAATTTTTTATGTATGTTTATCAATGCAAAACTCACATAAAATTACCACTGCACACATAATCAAACATGAGTAATAGTTATAGTAGTACAAGAGTAAATATTTCGGTGTATATGGATGTCACAATGTTTCTTCTCATTGATATTTTCAATTTTACATAAAAAATCATCATGTATATAATTCATTAAAATGATATAATGACAACATGCATAAGGGTTACTAAAAGGTTCAATATCACAATAATGAACATAAAAATTTAGAGCCATAAAAATTAGTCAAATCATGTAACAAAATATTTAAAAATATGTAAATCTATGTTTACTTCATTTTATGAAATTAAATTATATTTATTGATGGATAATCCGTATGAAATGATCGTATTTTATCATATAAGAAAATATCAAACTAAATTAACCATTTTTATTGATAGGAAAATTAATAAATATAATGTGTGAATCATTTTTCTAATATAAAACATAGGGAACATACATTGATTTAGTAAAAGAGTAAAACATTCTATAAAATAAGAAATTTATTTCCTTTTAGTTAGAATTATATTATCTTAGTTTGGTAGTCAACTTTAACTAACTTTTCAATATTGAATATATATATACCCGGTTTTATTTCAACAGGAAACATGTTATTAGAAAAATTATCGCATTAAACTCAACAATTTATCATCATATAATTGAAACCAATGTATATGAAAATATATTGAAGTCATCTGGATTCTAAATTAGTAATATAAAATTTTACATCCCTCTATTGAACAGTTCACTTATCAAATACAATGATCAATTAAATTATCTTAACTACATTCAATATTGTACTAAAACATATGATGATATCAAAATAAATGGAAAATCTAAAAGATTAAAAAATTTATTTGATAAATTGTATAATATTAACATACGAATCATTTTAAAATTTCCTACCAACATTATTTATATTTAATTTGAACATATTTAACATGAATGAAACTCTACTAACTAAAAAATCTATATTATGTTAGTAAATAACAGTTCTCTAATTTTTTTAAAATGGTTTTTCTATGTACATGAATATAACCTATTAATATTTAAACTAATTTCCCTAAAAAATAAAACAATTTACCTTCCTTAATAACACTAACATGTATTTATACACAGCCAAAATCATTTTGTACAAGAAAATCATTTGTTTAACAACAATCAATATGTAGACAACTAGAAAAATGAATATACCCAGGTATTTTATTTCTCAAAATATCAAAACTGAAAAACACAGACCAATCAGGATAGATGATATATAGAAAAAAAACATAATAGGATTGTTGAAATAATCTTCCAAACTAATGGGTTAACATTAATGGTGAGGCTAGATTCATCAGTTCATTAAGAATTATATTAAAAAATGAGGGAAACAATAAAATTATTTAATCCATATAAAATTATAGATTTATCCCATGGAAGTAGTATATGTAATTCAATATCAATTCTAGAAATATATATTTTATTCATGGAAATACCTCCCAATATATAATAAATACTTTATGGGGTGTCCTCAAATCTATGGTTTCTATCATTGGAGCAATAATTGGTACATAATGGTATAAGAAACAAAATTAATTTGATATTAATGTTTTTTGATGAATTTCCAAAATAATATTATTTAATAAATCATGTGAGAATGTTTAGCAACATTAAAAAACTACTTAAACTACAAATAATTACATTTTATCATTGCAGCCTAATATCATCTCTTAAAAAGGAAAACCAATATGAAAAAATTATCATAATGTTTGAATATATGAAGTTATACGGTGATTAATTGTGTCGACATAAAAGTTAAAGATTAATATTTAGGTAACAAATCACTATAAAAAATTAATAAAACACTAGAATGTAATAGTTATTAATAGTTTATGAACAAACACTCATCATACATAACACCCTATAATCATGTATACAATAGTGATTGAACAACATACAATTGATATAAAAGTTTCCATAAATGTAAAAAATAAAAAATAATTTACACCATGGTAATGCTTGTTTTTTTATTTTTATAGGGATTTTAGAAAAAAAATATTTTCAAAATCATTGAATATAAAAAAACACTAGCAATTATTGAATCATTAATTTCATATAAAATAATATTATTGAACAAAATAATGAATAGAATCATCTAGGAATAAATTCAATAAATAATATATGAATATAAGATAGTATCATTACAATTTTCCAAATAACGAGATTACTCAACAATGATATTTTAAATAAAATATGGAAATTATTAATTCATTATAATAGATGAATGAAGTATAAAAATAAAAATTGATGAGAAAAAATTTCTCTTTCGAGTTGACTGTACTTCCACCAAAATCACTTACCATTGTCCTTATAGCTAATAGTCTATTCCCCCTGATAATTAGTTCAACCAATTTATATTCTATAATTTGATGATTGATATTAGCCTACGTTAACTCATACTTAACATCTCTAGTCACCCATCCTTAGTCTCCACATGGCTTCATTAACTATTCATTATATCCACTATCACGACATGTGAAAATATTATAATCTATATCATTCCCATTATATTAGACTATATTTTTACCTTTGAAATTGTTATTTTTATATTTATTATCTAAAATAAAATCCTCATATAATCATTGGAAGGATTTTGGTGTTAGGAAGATAGGAAAAGCAGTAACTGGGTGAAAAATATCTTATCCTTCTAAGAAGACCAAGTTCTGTAACCTCACATATTCCATAATGGACATTAAAAAAAACTACTCAATATGGGCTGGATAGAAAAATATTTATCATCTTCTGAATTTTCTCACCCATTTAGTATGAAAAAATAAAAAAATAATACTAACTACTTTAAAAACGTAAAATATTTCATTAAAATGTATACCAAGTAATCAAATTAAAATATCCACAAGTTAAATTTGACATTAATTAAAAATTCAACTAAAAAATATATACACATATGATTTTAGATTCAAAACATAAAAATACAATTTATTAAAATGAATCCATTTTATGAATGTTTGAAATAATTTAACAAAGAAACCAGACATTTTTATCTCTGAATAAGTATAAATAAAATCCAAGAATTAAATGACCAATTTAGTAAAAATATAATGACATTTCATCAATAAATTCAAATCATTACCTTAATTAACCAAAATTATCATAACATATAATTCTATAGTGAAACTATTATCAACAAAAAATTAACATAAATTAATTCGAATTATTTTTAAAACTAATTTTAATAATAACCACATGAATTATCATTTAGGATGATGTGGAAGTACACTTTTTATTTCAACTAATGATTTCTCTATAATTTTAGGATATAATTAATTATTATTTATATTATAATATACAACCCAAAACATCATCTTATAAAATACTTATATCAAACAATATGATGTATTTTATGAATCATTTCATATTTTTTACAGTAATGGAGAAGAACATATATTATTGATATAATATTTAAATTTACATTCCATATATTATTATTTATGAAGGAGAAGCCCTAAATCCGAAATTATGATATAGATGTATGGGTTGGTTATAGAGACTAAGAACTCATTTTCAATTCATTCATTGTACCTAGTTTGTAAAGAAGCATGTGTTAGGCGATATACCCATTCGAAAGATTTATTTATAAAATAACATCATAATTATGTGTTTGTTTGATAACAACCACCTTATATGATAGATCAATTTATACACCTTATAGGTTAACCTCATTGAAAATTACATACATTTCTTGTTTTTTGTAATAGTATTTATTACCACATTCATTTAAGACAAATGTGACTAGTGAAAAGAATGGGAGGTTCATTCAATAAAAAGGTTTAATTTTTATAAATGAGAAATATTTTAATTTGGTTTTGATCTCTCACATGTTTCCAATCCCTCTCGGTGTGGTACACTAATCATGGTTCAAAATCAGGTAGTATTATACAAAATGGTTCCACTTTTGATTGGAATCTACAAAAGTAAATAAATTTATTTTTTTAAAGAATATATTTTCTCCTTACAATTTCACAATTATTTTTAGACTTGGATTTCTAAAATCTATTACTGATTAGAACTGTATAACTAATATGACTCAGATACAAATAAAAAAGAAGTAAATTAATATAATGATATGGATTCCATGTTATGAATAGTGGAATCAAAATTAGTTTCTTAAATATTGTAATCATAAAATGGGCTCTCAGCTTCGGCCGAGAGCTCTCTCCCACTAGGGTTTCACCTGATCTTTCTTAGTGTTTTAGATTATCCCTCTAGAGGTAGTGGTAGGTGATGGATGGTGTGGGATGATGGTCCTTAGATGAGAGGGTGAGGCCTTAATGGATATGGGTGGCATTCATTTGCTGACGACAATAGCATGCTTTGCGGAGTGTGACGAGTTGTGTCTCAGTATTCAGAGGCCATCATCTTCATTCTGGTCTAGATCCATTACATCTAGTTTGTTTTGATTTGTTTCTTAGGCTATAGCTCTCTGATGCCTTAATGTTTCTGAGGGCGCTCAGTTCTGGATGGGTGATGGGGCATCTGTGACGGCGGTGTTCCAGCGTTCTTTGCGGCGGGCGACCAGTGATGATCCGCATATGTCAGAACACTCTTCAGGACTTCGAAGGTCATATAACGGAGTCCCGTAGTGAATAGGGAATGGTCGAGATAGACAGGGTCACATGATGGAAAGGGTGATGGACATAGGTGGCAAGGCTTGTGCATCATCATTGGCTATTGGCACGGTGGTTCTCATGGTGCGCACTTCGGACCGTGGTGTTGGCAGGGTTTCTCGATGGTCACACCATTGGTGTGGCTCATAGAATTGATTACGGAAGGAATTATTTGGCTTGATGTTGAATTTGTAATGTTCTTAGTCCCTATGGGATTTTGGGCCACTCTAATGGGTTCTTTGCACAGATTTGTAATGGGTTTTATGGGCCTTGGGACTCTGTTAACCTTTGTTCTTGGTTCTATATGGGACGTTGGGACAATTTTTTTGATGGGTTACCCTTTTCCCTTAAAAGTGTTTTCTGTTTTTATCTCTTTTAATAAAGGGGTTCCCCTTCACTTTCGTAGTATATTATAATCCTAGTGGATAAAAATATATAATTGAATAAGAATATCTAGTGTTTCATTCAATTTAAAATTAGATTGATAATATTTCTTCCTTAGAATTTACAAAAAAATCATTGATCTAAAGGTATTTTAATTCTATTGTAAATTTTTTCCCACTAGTTGAGCTAATCACAAGTGGGGATGATTAAATTACTAATTATTCTAAATATGAATAAATTGGTTATTTAAAATAATTATTTCATATCTATATAAAATAATAATAAATTTCTACAGATCTTATTGATTTTAAATGTATTTCTTTGAAATAAATTTAAAATATTCGATAGATTTCATTTAATAGAATCTTGAGTCTAAAGGAACTATTATAATATATGTACATTGTAACCAGACATTTGATTCAAGGGAACTAACAATATTAACCGCCCCATAAAATATATATATAATTTCTTCCATAATTTAAATAAAGGGAGTTACCCCTACTTTCGTAGAATATTGTAATCATGGTGAAGAATAATATAGAATTAAAGAAGAATGTCTAGTGTTTGATTAAATTGACATTTAGATTGATAATATTTATACTTCAGAAGTTTTTAAAAAAAATCATTAATCTAAAGGTATTTTAATTCTATTGTAATTTTTTTTCCTCTAGATGAGCTAATCACAAGTGGAGAAGATTAAATTTCTATTGAATATGAAGTTGAGTAAATTGGTTCTTAAAAATAATTATTTCATATCTATACAAATAAATAATAAATTTAAATAAAACTTATTGATTTTAAATGCATTTATTTTAAATTAATTTTAAATATTCGATAGATTTCATTTCCTAAAATTCTGAGTCTAAATGAACAATTACAATATATAGACATTGTAACCATCCATTTGATTCGCGAGTACTAATAATATTAACCACACTACGAAATATATATATATATATATATATAAGGTTTTTCATAATTTAAATTTTTTAACTATATCCATATTATTAATCATTCAATTTTTCTTAATCAATCATTACATGATTCAAATTCCTAATTATTTATGAAATTTATATTTTTAGATTTTTATTAATTTTTATACAAAAAAATTTGATGAACATTTTTAAAAATTATATTTAATGAAAAATAATTATAATTTAGTTCTATTTATTTATACATAAGTTATCTAATGGTTAGGAATAATGATAAAAACATTTGTACGTAAAAATATTAATTTTTTGAAAAAATATTTTCTATTTGCAGATTGTGTTTTTTTACTAGTAAATTAAATAAATATTTTTTATAAATGAGGATAATGTAATTTTCATATTATTTATGAAATAAAATATTTTAATAATTGTTGAATGTTTTTTTCTATAAACGAATCCTTATAGAGTCATTTATTTAATAAAATTTAAATTTTTAAAGAATTTTTTTCATTAACAAATGTACATTTTTGTAAAATTCATTTCTTACACCTATAATAATTAAATTAGAATAAATTTAATTAATATTTATAATAATAATTTCTATTTTTTATAATGTGGACAATTTCAATTTTGGTTACGATGAATAGTAAAAGGGAGAAAAAAATCACCTTCTAGGGATAGGATTAAAATGGGATTACGAGGCTATTAATGTATAAAGTATGGGTAAAAGATCTAGTTAAACATGTCTAAAAATATATTAGAGATATTTCAGCCATTTATTATCTTAACTTTTATGTATTAACAATTTAAAACTAAATGTTACCTAATATTATTGATATACTAAAAGTAATTCTATGTGTATCAAAAACTTATTTTATATGAAGAAACCTTTTATCCTCACCTATTCAAAAAATTTGAGCCATAACTATTGTATTATTTATATCTTAAAAAACATTATGAATTATTTCAATTCATTTTTATGTTATTGGTCTTAGCCTGAGACATTACTAATAAGTGTTAAAAAGTATGCCAAATGAGGTATCTCAAAGAACTGGTAACAACTTTCTTGATTCTTTCAAATATTTATTCTTCTATTAAATAATCTAAATATTTTTTACACATCATAACCATATCTATAATGAATAATTATAATAATTTATGTTATTATGATTAAGGGAGACCCATTTTCTTTCTAGTTTCCATTAAATGGGAAATGAATGTATTACTAGGGCGTACATGTTGATTACAGCCTCCAAATAGAGATGTGAATCATTTTACATCACAATGTTTCATGGTTGCATATTATGATATATTTAATTTTTATATGTGATATTAATTCAATAAGTAATCTTTGGGAATTCTAATATATTATGTACTTTTGTACCTTTCCATCTGTTGGGAAACTATTACATCGCTTATGCATATGTGTTGACTACCACCTCTATGAAGGGTTGTAATTTGTTATTCATGATTGATTAAAAATGTTTATATAACGATTATACATGATACATATGACATGGATGTTATTTTTGATATGATAGAACCATAATAAATGTTCATGGACAATAACTATTGTACCGAAACATACAAGAAAAATAAATCAGTTAACATAAAAAATGATAAGGATATTAAAAAAAATTAAAGAATGGGTGATAATATTTTATATATAAATAATTTATAGTCTTATTTATATAAATATTTTTTTGAAACATATGCGTATAATAATTTTTAAATTTATAATAAGTGAGGTTAAATTCACTTGAGATGCATGCCAGACCGGAGTTAGGTTTTTCTCTTCTAACTTTTCTCTTCATGAGATAAGAACCGTATTCACCACAAGTTTCTTCCATGTGGTGTAGTTACTCCATCATAGATATATTATATCAAGGGTCTATCTATGTTAGTTTTATTTAAATTTTCAAATGAATTAATTTTTTTCACGTGTGTTATGAATTAAAAATTACCAAAGTTGTAGGGGTTTTAATTAGCAATGTAAATATTTACAGTGATTTTTCAGGCTTAAATATTTGATGATAAATTATATAATTTTTCTATAAAAAAAGTTAATTCTTTTATTATCAACAATTTAGTTATGTAAATTACTTATATTATTTTGATTAACCCTATATAATTAATCAAAATTTTCAATGATAATTTTCTTCCTTGTACATATTTATTAAATTCATTCCATATTGTGTTTACTATTATATAATTATTAATTGAGATCATTTTTATTAATTTTATACATTATATAATTTTTTAAAAATAATATTCATTTTATTTCTAAATGAAGTTCTTTTCACTTATACTGTGTAAAAATGATTATATTAACATTTATTGGATAAAAAATCATCCATACATCAGGACTAAATTTTTCCGTGAATCGTATATTAAAATTATCCTTTGGTTTTTCAATAAAATATTTCCATAATAATTTGGATATTTTTAATCTTTCTATAATTATATTCAAAATGAAGAAGTTATTTTCCTCAATGAATGTTCCAGTACTCATTTAACATTATTTTTATTAATAACAAAATATTTGTATGTTTTTTATTATTTATATGGGATATGATTTATTGTAACCAACATTATTATTTTTATATATGTTTATCGAATATGAATATAAAATATTTATGAACCAAATTTTACATTCCATGGGTTTTTTGATGATAAAATGATAAATGATTTCATGATATTATGATATACATATGAAAGGATAGTGATTATTTGATTAGTGGGATTGTTAAATCCTTTTAATGAATTGGGTAATTTCTAATGTTTATCAGCCTAAAGGGTAGATGACATGTAATCCAAAGATAGATATATGGTTCATTAGAGGTTATCTCAACCTAAAAATCTGGAACACATGTTGTTTTCCCAAACCCTAAAAAGGAAAGACATAAATTTACAACACTCAAAAAGGAGTAGACTTTGGGTAATCTATTGCCTAACATGTGATGAATGTCTTAGTATATATCCTATAACAATGAGGTAAATGATTTGGATTATGACATACATATAATTCTAATTTATATTTCAGGATTTTTATGTTTACTTTATGACCTCATTGCATGTGTTTTATGATCAATTTATGATATTTGTTTTACGAACTACAAAATCATAATGACATTATAATGATTTATGAATAATTGTGTATAATTTTAAAATTTTAAGGTCATATTCTCGTAAACTTATGCCTCTATTTTTCATAAATATGATCTTTTAATTGTTTTCTAATTTTACCCATACCAAACATATAAAATAACTATTCTTATATTGACATTCACCAAGTAAAGAAGAAAGGTTTTTTCTTGGAATATATGAAGAAGTGTACAATGTATGAAGAAAAATGTGGGAGACAATGAATATCATTCATGAAATTTGATGTATATTAATTTAATCAAAAAATATTCTAAACTAATAAAATTTTTGGGTATGTATTATTATTATATGTTTGGAATATTCTTATAAAATTTTGTAATATTTATTTATTTTATGTTTGTGTCGACTTAGTTCATATCAGATAATTGTTTATTACTTTTTGGATATTTGGATTAGATACAATTTTTGAAAACTCAAAAGATATTTGTAAATATCAGATAAAATCAAATGTTATTATAAAGAACAAAATAATCTTTTTTGAGTATATAAAAAAAATTTGGATACTGGAATGTGGATGAGGTTATGGCATAGACACACATAAAGTTGAAAACTCAAAAATAAGAAGATTTTATTTTAAATAAATTTTCATTAGTAATATATGAGTGAGCCTAAGACATAACACTTGTACAAACAGTATTAGTGGATATACTTAAATTAATACACATATTTTTTATGAATTACATTGAAAACATTAATATATAATCACCATTTATGGAGTCTGTTAAACCTATATTTTAAAATATTGATAATGAATTATCAATATTTACACATTATATAAATTATTTTCATGATTATATGATTTCACATAATGATTATTGGTTATCACACTATGGTTTTTCATTTTATTCAATGGATGAAACTAAAAAATAATATTAATTAGGAATTTGGTAGATAATGTAATGATTTCAATGAAGAGAAATAATTTTAAATGTGATTTGGAATACGAAAAAATTATTAGTTAGAAAAATCTAGCTTGATATGTGATTAAAATCCCCATAAATGGGGGATTTCATGACACACAAAATTTGAGAAAATTGAGTTTCATGGGAGTTCAGATGATGAGTTACCTATAGAAATGATGATCCCGCATCCTACATGACATGATATTTTGAAAAATAAGCTTGGTATATGTCTCAGTGGTCTAAGATAATGTTTTTTTGCGAAATAATGGAATAGAACACTTATTTTTAGGAAAAATAAAGACATCGATAGAGATAAATAATTTTCATTATAAATAAAAATTAATTGTTCTTACACTTATGTGTGTGTAATTTTTCAATTATCTGATTCAAATCCATATTTAAAGAACTAAATCCATAATAAAGGAATAGATCATTCTTTGTGAATCAATAATGTTGATCATAATGCTTAAGGAACACTTATACTCCATCTACTGTAGTGGAGATCGTATTAATATTTGTAAGAATATTCCCCATGATAATGACATTATTTTTCCTCTATTTTAATTTGATGTGATTCATAGAACAAATTAGATATATCTTTTTATATTCCAGAAAAATTTATACACCAAAGAAACAAATTTTTCTATTTTGATTACAAAAATGATCATTATTCGGTGCATGGTTGAATATGAATTCATAATGGAAATTAATTTGATTTTATGGGTCCTTGATTATTTTCATAAAGTGGTATTTTTCAATATGGTGTCCAATAAACACAAATTCAATGATATGGACATTAGAAATGAAATTTTTATTATAATTATAGAATATTTTCTTAACATCACTCAAAATCATAAATTTTTTTTCAGTGGAACTCATACTTAGTTATATACTAATAACAAAATATCCATATAGAATGGCCATTATTGAATTAGTGGAATGGAAGAATAAAATCTTGGATAATCATTATAATGGTCTCATTAGATCACGTGTCTCACCATGGGTTGCACCTATTCTATCTTGATAAGAAGAAAGTTGGGTCAATGTATTGTTTGATTTATCATCGAGAACATAAAAAAGATCACTACCAGGAACATCTATCACACCCAATAACTATAACATATTTAACCAATAATTCCAAGATCGATAGTATTTCTATGATTAAAATCATTCTAGATATAACCATTTGATGGTCCAATAAGAGGATATGACCACAACATCCTTCAATAAAAATTATTGAAAATATGAATTTATATAGATTCCAAGTTTACCCAAAAAGCCCAAAATAACTTTATGTATTTAATTAAAATATTATTAATAGATTATGATGATAAATTTATGGTAGAATTTATAGAATATATAGTTATATACTCTAAGAGAAGTATAGGGAATTAAGATCACATGCGAATTTTGTTGAATAACCTATGGAAGAATAACCTATATAACAAACTTATAAAGTCTGTAATATGGTTAATGAAAGATGTATTTTTGGGACATGTGATTGTAATATAAGATGTATGATAGGATTCTTCTATAAAATGGGCCATCAAAAATTAGCCTTAACATATCATTGTGACAAATATCCATAGTTTTATTTTATTTTATAGATTATGTCGACAATGTTCACGGATTTTTTTATATTTTAATCTACTATATATGTTTATAGGTATACGATTCATGTTCCATTTCATAATTTAATGTGATGAAAATTATAAGGAGAAGAAGAGAATATTGGAATGTGAGACTATACCCACACAACTTTGTAGTTAAAAATTTTAACATATCTACATCTATTCATCTAAGAGGGGTCTTGGATGTGTTATTATATATAATTACATAGTGAAAACTTTATACCTCACATAATTTAATTGTTTACAGAAAAAACTAAATTAATTATTATTTTGAGTCGGCTAAAATAACTTTTCACTACAAATGTGGATGCATTATAAATATGGTTAAAGAAGTGATATATATAATGATAAAAATATTGAAGTATATATTAAAAAAATTAATTAAATATAATCCGAACAAGATGGATAGAATTGATTAATGATTATGATTTCCTAATACAATAGGAACATATGAATAGTGGAAAAGGTCTCCATTGTTTTCAGTCAAAATTATAATGGTAGATTTTCAATGATGGGGATAAAAAAGACTGAATATTTATGGATTTTCAAAGGATCAACACTTAAATCATGGGTAAGGGGATAAATAACATCACAGAAAGATAATAATTTTACCATATATCCCTGTGATGATCATATAGTTACATTAGGAATAATAAAATATGAAAAATGTGAGAAATATTTATAAATTCTAACATTATTTTTATGGAATGAAATGGTTTATAAACTCATTATGTATCCCAAATCTACCAAAATTGAATAATAATAAATTGGATGAAGCTTATATTTCATCATACTTTATTCATCCTAGAATTATGATGAGGTATTGAGACTATAATGATAAATTCATGTTGGATGAAATGAATATTGATATTGTGGAGTATGTATCTTTGTATTTAGTATGCACATAAGTTATGGTTTGGTGGTAAAAGTTTAAGTGGATGTTCAAACAATTAAAAATATTTATATAGTAATGAAACAACCCCATGGAATTCATCATATGAGTCTATAATAAAACTAATTGGGATAACACTATATTGTTGATAATTGATAACCCTATAAAGACACCGCATTTAATTACTACCATGAAATATTTCCCTCTTGATCATTTTTCATAGATATACATTAAAGTAGTGGTAACATGTCATTGAGTACCACATTCTAATGTATCTAATTGAGATATGAGGTTTACCCTAATGTTTCAGAGAGACTTAAGATATATTGAGATATAAATTTGTTTCTTGGTACTATCTGTCATCCTTAGATAGATTGATAGTTTGATTGAACTATTTATACATTTTTGGATATTATAAGATCTTATTCTATATATTTAAATTATAGTTTTGATTACCATATTATTATTATATATTTTTATTAAAAAAATAATGTTCACTCTGGAATTTTGGTGAAACAATTTGAATTTATCTATTAACATAATTAAATATCCCTAAATTTATGTGATGAAGTTGGAAAGATATATTATTTGGAACATAATCTTGATGATTAAATTGAAAATAATGTTATCTCATTAAACAAAACTTTATAGAAACAAAAATAATATAGATGAGTTATACTCACAGTTAGTTGGGGGACTATGAATATGAAGTGATTGGGAAGTTATTAATGTGAATTTTTCAATAGAAGTGGGATGTGATATTTAAAAGAGTAAATCTAATCCTTAGAAATATTTTCCCCTTTGAGATTATTGATCGAGTAATGATGATATGTTTTTTGGGGATTTTTTTCCAAAACTCTCTCATGTTTATAGTGGGTTAATTGTATCTCCTTTGTGGAAGGAAAAATAAACATGTTAATATATATTAAAATATGAGGTCGTATATATAGAGAAAGATATTTCTTATGGGGATAAAATTGTGGAGATTTAGGATTATAGTGATAATGTTCTAGAAGAAAGGACACTTATATTATCAAATGTAATATGGTGAAACCATAAACTTGAAGCATATATGTGGTATGATAGGGATGTGATGGGGACGAATGATCAAATATTGATTATATTAGACTGTTCAAATTTTAATTTAGCAATTCATTTTAAGGGTGTGTGATGTAACATCATAATATTTTTATATATATTCATTTAGATTAACTATCAATTATTTTATAACATTCTTTGTATATAAGCCCTATAACAAATGAACCACACCATATTATGCCCTTTAAAACATATATATTAGATTGGAGTATAGGAACATTATTAATTATATTATGAAATATATATATATATATATATTAATGTTCTTACTAACTAAAAAAATTATTTATTAATTTCTAATATATAATCATTAGTTTTTTAATTAAATAATTTAATTACTAAAAAACATATTTATCTTAAAAAATATATTTTTCTAGATGTTATGTATTTTAAATAAAAAATATATATATCACTATTTTAAAAAATTTCATGAAGTAAAAAATATAATATATAAATAATTAATCATTCAATAGTAAACTTTTGGTTATAATTAATGATAAAAATCAGTTGAAGGATACACGAGTTATTTTTAGGAATTCTATTTTTATGTATGTAATGGAATTTTAAATTAAAATATTGAATAAATAATTTCTAGTTAAATAATTCAAATAAAAGGGTCAATTATTCTATCAATAAAATATTTCTAAATTCAGTTAATAGTTTTTAAATTGAAATGGAAGAAAGTAAAAATAGTTATATGCCAGAAAGTTCTTTTTAAAAACAATCCATTCATTAAAATTTCTTCATTTATTTAAATATAAATTTCATTAACTTAAAGAAAGATAATTTTTTAAATGGATCCCATATTTAGATTTATTAGGTGAATTTTTCTAAATGATTATACTTTCATTTATGGTCAATGTGAATAGTAAAAATTGAAGAAAATTTGTTTATAGGAATACGATTGAAATTAGTTTACCAGGGGTTAAACTAAGAGATAAAGAAAAATGTTCCACATAATAATTACCAAATAATATTGGTTGAATATATTCATACAAATTACTAACATTTTTATTTATTATATATTTTTTTACCTTCACATGAATTTATCCTTATATTATTGGATTCTTTTAAGTAATTCCATGTGTTTTCTTCCATACACTTATAAAATTACACATATATTACTCCTCTATTCACGCAATTTCATGGTTATACGTCATCCATGAACATCCCAAAAACATTCATATTAATATTTTTCTATTTATTGACCACTTTTTCATACCCTAATCCCAACTTAATAAGGTTTATGATTTAATCCAAAGGATGCTTCTCAAATAAGTGGTAATCATCTTACTCGATTATTTCAAAGTTAATTATTTTTCTACAAGCACTAAATATTTTTTATCAATTTTAAAAAATTAATATATTATAATAAATATACATATATGTTATTATAATTTTTTGACAACCATTTCCACCTTTATTCTTTCAAATGGGGAATTAATGTATTGCTTATCTATTTTAATAGACTATAGCCTCCATGTAATGATATTATACATTTTCCATAAACATTATTTCATGGTCTTTCAGTATGATATTTTTAATGTTTATATAATATTTATGTTAAATAATTATTATTATGGAATTATATGATCTTATATACCCTCTTTCCCTCAAATCTATTGGAAAATGATAATGTTTCTTATGCGTACATTTGAGTTATGACCTCTAATAATTTATGTGATTTTTTCATCACCAATACATATAAATAGATTTAAAAAATTACATAATTATAAAATATTCTACTTATTATATACTTAATAATTGTGGATGATAGAATAATGATCAAATATTATGGAATATAAATACAAAAAAGATATATACATGGAAAAAGAAGGATTTAACACCAAAAATGATGATTATAATGAATGATCGTTAAGGAATGGGTGATAAGACATTACAAGTAAACCATAATTGTAATTATAAGTATTGATAAGATTTTGGTATATTATATTAATAAATTTAAATTTATTATAAAAGTAGTTAAAATCACAGACAATTTAAGTGAGACCTAAGGTAATAATTTCCCCTCTCTCTTTTTTTCCCATGAGACTATGCCATATTCACATCTTGTTTCATAAATTTGGTAAAAATACATTGACAATTATTTCGTATATCATTAATATAATTATAAAAATATTCTTTAAATAAAAATTTAATGTTATTTCTTTTAGAGGGTTATGATTATAATTTTGTTAAAGTAGTAATGGTTTTATGTTACCATCTCACTTTTCACTAAGATAGTTTTTTTCATATATATTTTGATGATGAAATTATTTAATATGCCTCGAAAAAATATAATATATTTTTTCTCACCATTAAATATATCTTGAAATTTAAATTTTTTATTAGAACATTCCACTTTATAACTACTATAACAATTGAAATAACATTGTTAAGGAAACGAACTTTATACCACTCTTCTACTAGGAGTCCTTCTTCCATGATAAAT
Organism: Viscum album; assembly: GCA_963277665.1. Classification (NCBI taxonomy): domain Eukaryota; kingdom Viridiplantae; phylum Streptophyta; class Magnoliopsida; order Santalales; family Viscaceae; genus Viscum; species Viscum album. The sequence goes on from OY728140.1 coordinate 643,667,825, forward strand.
TTTATAAATTTTTATCAAGAGGGTTTTCGAAATTATATAATAATTTCCTAAATTCATTTTACCATTATTTTAATTTCAATAAGAATATTTAAAATGACTCATATTTTCATTTTCCATTTGCAGTACTATTAACCATGAGTGTGAAAAATGTGTTATTATAACATTTACTAGAAAAATGAAATTCAAAATTATAGTGAATACTCATTTATTTGAACCATTCATTCCATGTTCCCAAGGATCATTTAAAATAATTTTTTTAACAATATTTTTTAATTATATATTTTTAAGTATTTTATTTTCTAATTAAAATGATATTTTTCTCAACTACTTTTCTAGTGAAATTTAAATTGATTTTTTATCTATAATAATATAATTATTGTTTCTTATTATTTACATGGGATATGAATCAATTTCAATATATTTATTCTTTATTTATATGGCCATTGAATATGATGATAAAATCTTGATTGTTCTTGTTTTATTTTCCAATAGTTAATTAGGGATGCAATGATAAATGTATTCATCATCATGTGGTATATATAAGAATGGAATATGGTTATTTGATTGATGGGTATACTAAATTCCACTAAATAACAGGTTAATGTGTAATGTTTATGAGCTTAGATGGTATAAAGGATGTTATACCAAGGATGAAAGAGAGTAAATATGTGGTCATCCCAAGACCTGAAGAGGGTATATTAGAGGTTACACCATGCCCAAAATAGGGTATATAGGAATAGTTTCCAATCCCAAAGAGGGTACATGAGTGGTTATACCATGACTAACATGTAATAAATTACAAGGTAGATATCCTAGACTAAGTACTTCTTCAATCGGGATTATGACACACATGTAATATTGATGTCTTTTTAATGATCTTATTTTTAATATATAAACACATGGATTGTGATATTTTATTATTATATGATTTATGCCTTGTGAAAGTTAGAAGCCTCATTCCATTATTATTATCTATGAATTGATGAGTTTTTTATTAAAATTGTAAGCTCATATTATCGTACAATTATGTTATTTAATGAATACATTTTATCATTGAGTGATATTACCCATTTTTTCACTGATTGAGTATCTTATCTCACCCTTTTAAACTCTTCCATTCCATAGGTTTTGAATAAATATTTTATATATTAAATGAATATGAAATGTAATTGGTGAGAGTAAAATTGTGGGTGATGTCGAATGTTATTAATGAAATATGATATTTACGTTACATGTCTCCAAAAACTAAAACCATTGCAGTTCTAAGTGTTGGAGTTAGTGTAATAAAAATAAATTGTTTTTCATTATATTACTTGAATATTAAAATACATGAATGTTAATTTAAAAATATTATAAAATATCATTAATATTTCTTCTTGAACATAATTTAATAATTTCTTTATTTATATATCGCATTAAAAGGGTTGAAGAGTTCCCTATATTTATAAAAGCATTGAAATAAAAATAAAATATTATTAAATACAAATGTGTGATAATTTAACCTTCAATTATAGAAAACATAACATGTTAACTACCATGTGAGATAAATAATTAGTATATTAGACTTATGCTCATGATTGTTTCATTTACTAACCTCTAATATAGGATATTATGATATTTTACCCACTATTTGGAAATACAGATGTTTATGTATCCTTAAATATTTCTATTTGGGATTGTGTGGAATATTCCTTATTCTATAAAAATGTTATTAATTCATGTCATGAGTTACACAGATAGAATTTTTCATAAAACCCATTTTGATAACTGTCTCAATATAATTTCGGTGTGTCATGAATGATGTGTTATTAATTTTTAAGGTGTGGAAGAAATTATCCCATACATATTAAGGGATTATTATATCTCAAATAGCCCGATTAAAATAGAACTACCACATTAAATTTCCAATCCAAGTTTTGTAACACCCTTATACATTAATTTATTTTCCCTTTACCATAACTTCAATTTTGTTTATATTTTGATTTATATGCAACACTTAGATGGCTTGTGTAACACATAAAATGAAGTTCCTTAGTTAGCGTATAAGATATGAAAGACATTGTTTATAAGTGTATATAACATACTAAGAAATTATGAAATAATTATTATGATATTATATATAAAGTAAAATGTTTTGAAAGTGACTAATAGATTTTTTTAAAATATTATAAAAACAAATCATGTTTTGTGAATAAACATCTGTATTTTTTTAAAGGCAGTATTTCCCTCTTTGATGGCACGCCTATTATGATTTTTTTGATACATTTATAAATAAATTATGTAAAAATAAGCTTCATTTTTTAATTTTTAACAATAAAATTTTCTTATATCAATTTGTGGTAAATTTTGAGTTGTTTCATTTTTGATGAACAATGAAAAGTAATGCCTTTTATCATGAAACTCCCTTTTCATTTAAATATTTATTATCCTAAAAATATATATTGTTTTCATATTTATAATATATAAAATATACATCCATTTATCAAATTTATTTCATTTTAAACATTTTTTTAATAAATTCATATATCAAAATGTAATGAAATTTTGAGAATTTTTACTTTAAAAATACAATTTCTCACTATATCTATGAGGTTATAATTAAATTTATTTTTTAAAATTAAATGAATTGAACTTTTTAAAAGAATAAAAATAGATAGAATAAGTATAAAATTTATAATCTAATAATATATACATATTTTTTGACCCAAAATACCAGTGAAAGTAATTAAATGAAATTACAGAAATTAATGTGAAAATTAGTTTACTTAGTGGCTAAACATAAATTAGAAGGGGAAAAATTATAAACATCTAAAAATACATTTTCAACACAAAATTAGATCGTATCCCATATTGTTTTAAATTCTATGAGTTTGGGGGATACTATTTCATAAAAGTCACCTATATAATTAGATAAGTAAGGGAAAAAGTAAAAAAGGATAATTTCATACCTTTATCATTTATAAATTGTTGAGATGTTTAAAAAAAATTATATTTTAGGTCATAAATATCATTTTGAAGGATGAATGAGTTTCTTAATCATAAAAAATTATCATTATATTTTATATACGAATTAGTTACATAATATTCTTAAAAATATTCAATGAAGTTATTATTTTTTCAAAATTAAAAAAATACATGATACTATAAATATTAAAATGAATTAAAATTGAATAAGTTTTTATGTTAAATTTTTATTATTTTTATGAATAGTTTACTTTATAGAGCTATGAAATCAATATATCTAAATTTATTTATTTAATTAGAATATTTAAATTTAAATTAATTCAATATTTTCAAAATTTACATTAGTATTATTTTATAATAAATTATATTTTCTTAAATAATTACAATTACTAAAAAGCCTATATTTTGAAACTTTTTATTCAAATGTTAATAAATATAATTGGTTTTATATCTATAGAATAATTTATCTTTTATAGTGTGCTTATTTACACATAAATTTTTAAAACACTATTAGCATAGTTTGGGTTAATGTAGTGTTTTCTATATTACATTAACTGGTTTTAAAATTAATGTCCAATACACATGGTATTTATATTCTGTAAATTTGATATCATATATAGAATTAAGTGGACCAAATTTAATAATTATTATCAGATTAATTATGTCTTAAAAGCTTTATTAATGTGGTTAGAAAACTAGTTACCTAAATTAAGAACCAAAATGAAAAATAAAAGAAACATAAAGACTAAGCCAAAAAATTATAAAAATGAATTTATTTTTGTGTGGTGTGTGTTTTTATCAACCTTAAAACCAATTTAATACGTTATTTTTCCATTATTGAATCACATGGATAAAGGTAGACCTCCCAATAGTGTTTACCTTTTGGTATTTACAATTTTACATACCCAACTATAGAAAGACAATCACTCTTCCACTTCCTCACAATACTCAAGACACATGGGATGGTCCAAAATCTACCCTAATAAGATTTAAAGATCCAAAAATTTATTTGAAAATCATAAATTTTGGAAAAATGAAATCCAAGAAATTCCATTGGTGGAATCTAAAAGTAGTTACCTGGTTAAGAGGTAATATTCTTCGATGACCACTTTTGTTTACTTTACTTTCACACTCCTTAAATTATTTTTATATCATGATTATATAATATAATCATTACATTAAAAATACTAAGAAGTTATTATGATAATTTTTTTACCTGTAATTTATCACCTATCCAAAAAATGGGATACAAAATCATCAATCTGGTGTACGAAGGTATACCACCATACAAAATGATGTCGTTCATTATTCCATTACCACCTTTAATGTTTCTAATAATGATTTTTTTATTTTTTTTATAGGAAATTTATGATATTTATATTGTATTTTTTCTTATTTTATTATTTATAACACATTCAATCATTATATCCATGTCGGGGTGATACGATAACAATGTTTCTGGATGTGTCGACTACCAAATCCTCAAAACGATTTGATTCATCACACTATAAATGGAATTTTAAAAAGATAATTTTAATAAAAATATCTAATATATAACATAAAATTTTTACTATAATTAAAATAAGTATATATATCATAATTTTATGTATGAAAATGAAATGGAAGTAATGTTCATGTATACGTAGGGCATACTATCTCCATGAACGGTGCATTTAATTCCATAAATAAAAGTAGTAAGGATTAATATAAATAAATATAAAATTAATATATTTAATATTTTAGTCATAAATTAATTTATAGAGTTGTCAGAAACAAGATATAATTAATATTAATTGAAAATAAAAAATCAAAAGACACTAAGAAAACAAAGAAATTAAAACTTGAAACAACAAAAACATCAAAAAGCAATTATCAAATATGAAAAAATATGTAATAATGGTTTAAAACATTATATCATAAATATTAATATGGTTCCGGTAGAAGTTAATAATATTCTTCAAAAAACTATACATGAGTTTTAATAGCTTTTAACCAAAATACTGTATTTGTTGACTGGTTTTCATCTCACATTTTACATATGTTAGATAAATGGAATATTCACCTCATACTTGTTTTTGTGGTGTATATATTTCCCAATTTGATATATTATATAATAAAAAAAATTATCTTCATGGTATTTATGTTTTTACTATGAGTTATCTCATCTAGGTTTCATTAATTTAAAAATTCCTAAGTGGTAAATGTTATTTTGAAATCTCACTTTCTTTCATGATTGTTATCTTTCACTTGAAAGAGTCACATTATTGTTATAATGTTTTGTTGGAACCTAAATTTCTATTAACTATTCATATTATTTAATTATGGATATTACTATTTCATAAAATTTATCTCATGTTTACATATATTGTTTACTTTGAATGTTTTCTTATAAATTGGGGAACTATTGATAAATCAATATTATTTATAAAACACAGAAATTTGATGATAAGGAACATTATTATTTAAATAAACTAATTATTCAATAAATTATGAATACTTTGGACTGTCATGAGTAGGTTGGTGATTGATTATAGATATCCCCTTGATGCATCTATTGGTTCTCATGAGACAAATCATTAGCTAAATTCATAGTTGTTTAGACTATATTGATTTTAGATCTTAGCGATAAAGGTATAATGTACCTATGAAACATGGAATACAATAATAATTAATTACCAGAATTCATATTCAGTTATTATTTATCCATGTTACTTCTTCTTTGACTTTATCTATGTATGTATTTTATTATCAGTTTATAGATTAAATGGAATGTGTTTTAGTTATTTACCTTACCATATTGAGTATTCCTTTTTCAGTTGTTTAAATTAAAAGTGTGTTCAGTTATTTACCTTTCTATATTTTTTATTCATAGTGATTAATGATTAGTTCTAGTGTACTCTTTCTCTTATAGAGCATTTGAGGCCTCCTGTAATTATTTCTTTCCCATGGGTATGAAGATTAATTAATGGAATGAGTTTCAAGGATGTAGTTTATTTTCCTTTGTTATGTGTTATGTTTTATTTTGTATTTAAAAATTAAATATGGGTATCTCATACATAATATTGTTTTAAAAAATTTATTAATTTATTGGTTCTTTCGGATTTGATTCCTTTTAATCATTCCATTGTAATAAATTAAGTCACTGATACTAGCCTTCTGGGGTAAGGGCATTACAATTGGTATCAAATGATGTTTGGTATAACCCTTGGAAACTAGATTTATACAATCATAGACTACAGAACAAAACCATATGATATATGTTTAGTATATATATATAAAAACATCCCAAATAATCCATTTTTATGATCATGATATTGGATACACATAAAATTTTCAATTTATGTGAATTATTTTAGTAGTTTCAGTATTAAAAAAAAATAAAATGTTATGATCTAATATAGTGCATGTCATCATTTATAGATGGGGCCTAAATAAATAATGGGATACTCATCATTTAATGTGATCCATTAGGTAATAAGGGTCATAAAGTTTATGTAATTAAGATAAAATTTTGAAGGGAACTAGTTTCCCAAGTGTTATCATCATAAGGGGACATAGTAACATGTACTAGTGAGAAAGATAAAGAAAAACCAAAGTCATTTAGATTCAAAGGGAATAAAGAGAATAAAAAGATGGCATGGAAATAGACGGATAGAGGGAGAAATGTAAGAAGGATTTTCACATAAATTATAATTTTAGGAAGAAGCACCATGGTACAAACTTAATAAGAATGAGAGTTTTATATAAGTGAGGAGAGAAATTCTACCATGCTTGTGATTGAAAGGGAAAAAATTTCAATTTACAATGCATGAACTGTAAAGAGATAAGATACTATGAAAACCAATGTACAAAGTATCAAAGGAGAATACCTAAAAATATGATAATTGGTCAAGGTCAGGGTTATTCAACTTCCACAGATGAAGAGGATTGATTAATGTTTTTATGATTGGATTAAATAATTATGTCAATTGAGTGATATACTGGTTGTAAGAATGATGAAATATATTACAATATTAAAATAGTGAATTTTCATCATGAATTTGAAAGCATGTGTTGAATGGTACTAATTTATAAGAAAAATTATTTAATGATAAGTTAACATCATTGGGAAACATATAGTTGAGGTAATGATAACACTCAATGTTTACTTATACATAGATGATGATGTTTGATAAAAGAGATGATTTATTTGGATAAAGTAAACTAGATAAAACCAACTCCTTTGGAAATTATTTTAATTGTTGGATAAATATATTTTAGAAACATTAACAATTTATGAAATTTTTTAAGTTGATCTTCCAATAAGGTTTCAGTGATTAATGTATTAATTCAACATATGATGCAACCTGTTCTTTGAAATGATGTAGAAATAATTCAAGGAACAAAAAAAGGATAAGGTTCTTCATAGAAAATAGAAATTTCTCATAATTATACATAAATATATTCATAGATATTTTAAGAATTATTCAACCCTATGATATGTTTATTGGAATTATTATTTTATTCCATTTTATTTATATATAATGAATCAAATGGTCCTTGATAACATCATGGATTTATGGTTTTGAAGCCCTAAACATTCAATTGATTTCTTAACTTCATGTGAATAATTATTATTTCCCATGTTTTCATTTCCCACCTATGTTCTATTAATTTATCACCTAGTAATTTAACCTTTTACTTATTTATCTCTTCTATTAAGAGGATATCTTTTAACTCTTCATGATGTAGGTTGTTCAATAATAATGTTATAAAATATCATACCCTTTATTAATGAGATCATGATCAAATTACTTGTAAATATTTTAAATATATTGGGATAATTAAACCTTAATACAGATTAAAATATATTAACTCTATAATAAAATATATTTTGTTGAAATATTTTCTTATAACAAACACTATGTTATATTGTGTAACACACAATATCGAGTTACTTTAATAGTGTACAAGGAATGCAAGACCAATCCTAGAAGAGTATATATCTTCATGAGACATTATGATATATTTATTATTATATTATATAATTAATATTATGTTTTTAAATTCTTCCAATATTATATATATATATATGATAATAAAAAATATAGTTTTACGCAAACAAAGCTCGAATTTTTTAATGGATGTTCTCCTGATTTTAATGGAGAACATATTTTAAATATAAATTTTGACACTTTTATAAATTTTTATAAATCAAAATAAACTTCATTTTTGAATTTTTAATTTCAAAATTATATTGGTTTGATGTTTTGAACCTTTCTGAGATGTTTTATTTCTTTGATGAATAATGAAAAGTATTGAATTATAATTGAAAACTGGATTTTCCTTTAAATAATTATTAATGTAAAATTATATTTAAAATTGGTATTAATGTCACTGTAGATAAATTATACAATATTAATCTAATTTATTTTATTGGATTCTATTTTATATTGAATTTTTATATGAAAATTTAATGAACCGTTGGGCATTTTCAATTTTAAAAAACCTGCTTTCTCGCTACGTCTACAGGATTGGATTTAAATTTAGTTTTTATATGTATATAAATTGAATGTATAAAAAATGATATACATAGTCATAATAAGTATTATATTTATATTATAATCATATCAACATAATTTATGACTAAAAATATTAGTGAAGGCGTTTAAAATTAATTATTGTAATGAAGGTCAAAAATTAGTTCACTTAGTGGTTTACCCTTAATCATAAGGGGAAACGGCCTAGAAACTTGTAAAAAATACACTTTCAGCCCATATTATAAACATATACTCTATTTTTTATAACTGAATGTGTAATTGGGACTCTATTCCATGAATGTGACCTATATAATATATTACGTAATGAAAAAGAAAAAAAAGAACTTTCCATAACTTTATCATTTATAAAGCATTGATATAAAGAAAATACATCATATTTTAGGTTATAAATATCATTTTTAATGATTAAAGTTTTATTTTTATCATTAATATTTATGGATTAATTATTAACTTAAATTTCATAAAAACACCAATGCATAGATTATTTAGTTAATAATTAAATAAAATAAATGATACTAAAAATATTGAAAGAGAAGAAAATTGAATGAATTATTTTGTAAACTTATTTTATATATGAATATTTAATTTAAAATATTTATGTACTTAATATATTTAAATTCAATAATTTTTTTTATATTATTAAATGTAAATTATGTAAATAATGTGAAAATGGAAATTAATGTTATTTTATAATAAATGATATTTTCTTAAAAGGATTAATGTTACTAAAATTCTTATCTTCTTTCTATTTATTTTCAAATGTTAATAAATTTCAAATATTTAATATTTAAGGGCCAATTTCTATTTATAGTTTACATATAGACGTCTAAATAGTAAAAACATTGCTAGAATTGTTCATGGTAAAGGTGCATTTTTTCATGTTACATGCACTTATTTTAAAATTAATTTCCAACACACAAGGTATTGGTGTCTTAAAATATATATATAATTTTTAGAAGTCAATATTTCTATATTAAATTATAATTCTAACATTAACATACTCTTAATAGATGAATTATATACGTTAGAAAACTAGTTTAATAAATGAAAATCCTAAAGTGAAAAAATAGACTTAAAGACTAAGGAACAAAATGATGAATATGATTTTATAATTGTGTGGTTTGAGTTTTTTAGAGAATAATACAATTTAATACATTATTTTTCCATTTTTTAAGAACATTAAAAAGTGATACCTCCCAATAGTGTTTACAATTTGGAATTTACCAGAGTATCCCACCTCATCCACTATAAAAAAATTCACTCAACACATTTCTCAGTCCACTCAATCCACTTTTCATCCTCCAAACTCAAACCAAATAATCATCCAACATCCCTCACCTAAATATATAATCATAAATTTTGGAAAAAAATGAATCTAATTAAGTCCTTAGGGTTATCCGAGTAAGTGGCAATGTTCTTCAACAATCACTTTCGTTTTGTTTTAATCTCCAACCCTTAAATTATTTTTCTATAATGATTATATTATATCCCTAGTATATTTAATATAAAAGTTTTTATGATATTATTTGGACCTATATTTTCACACAAATCCAACAAATCAGATATATAGTCATCATTTATATTTGTGACTGACTACTTCCAGGCTAACAGATGTCGTTCGTTCTTCAATTACCAACATTAAATGTAGGAATAATGATGGATTTATAGTTTATATATGATATATGTTATATTTCTAATTTATTTATTATTATTTATTTATTTTAAATCATATACCTTTAAGATTTCCATTTTCTAAGAATATGATAACATCATTTGTGGATGTATGGACTACCACCCCCTCAAAGCGATGTCATTCAATCACGTTATGCATAGAATTTCTAAAAGAAGGTTTTAAAAACAATATGTTATATATATATTGATAATAATAATAATAATATATATATATATCACATAATTGTTTTTTATAACCATGAAATTGAAGTAGTGTTAATGTACAGAACGACATACTGTCTCCATAAATAATGAATTTAATTTCATATCCCCAAGTATTATGGATTATTCTAAATACATATATAATTAAAATGTATAACACTTAAATCATGATTTAAATTAAAGATATAAAAAGTCATCTTCTCGGTAATATTAATGAAAATAAGAAATTGAGAAATACTCCAAAAACAAGGCAATTAAAACCAGAAACAATGAAAATAATGAAATCCATTTAACAAAAGTGTAATAATATGTTATATGGGGATAATGTATGATGTAATAAATTTTAATATACATTTTTGTCATTTAAAAACCTGATTAAAACCATTATACATAAGTTTCATATGCATTCAACAAATATAGACCCTATGGTAATGGCATTTCATCTCACTATTTTACATCTGTTAGATGACTGACATATTTATCAGATACTTATTTTTTGTGTATTATCTACCTCCCCTTTAGAAATATTATATCTTAAATCCTTTTATCTTTATGTTATTTTAGGATTCAATTTGAATTATCTCATCTTAGGGGGTTTTATTGGAAATGTACCTCTTGGTGAAAGTTATTTTGAAATTTCACTTCCTTTTTTATTGTTACCTTTATCTCAAAACTTCACTTTATTGTAATATTTTTCATTAGAAAGTAGATTTATATTAATTATCCATATTATTTTATAATTGGATTATTATTTCTTAAACCATATTCTATTTTTACATATGGGGGTTTCTTGGAATGTTATTTGATTAACTATAGAATTATTGATAAATCTATATTATTTATTCAATACAGATAATTGATGAGAAGGAACATTGTTTATTAATTAAATAGATTATCCAATAAATGATGATTTATTTGGAATGTTATGATATGGTTGTGTCTTAGTTTTAGATATCCCCTTGATGCAATGATAGGTTCTCATGAGACAAATATATTCTAAAAATTAGGGTAGTTTAAAGTGTTTTGTGATTAGATCTTGAAGGAAAAGGTACTCTGTACCTAGGAAGCATGGTGTTGAATAATCAAAAATTTCCTTCATTCAAATTCAATTATAATTTATCCATTAAATTGTTTCTTTTAAATTATATATGGATTCATTTCATTTATAGTGTATTGATTAAATGGAATGTGTTTCGGTTATTTACCTTTTTATATTGATTAATTATTTTCTGGTTATATAAATGGAAGGTGAGTTCATTTATTTATCTTTAAATATTGATTATTCTTTTTATTCATGATTAATTAAATTTTACAATTACCTTTACTGATCATTTTAGCTTAGACATATTTTTTTATTTCCCTGTGATATGAAGATGAATTCATGGAATGAGAATCAAGGATGTAGTTTTTTTGTTCGTTATGTATTATGATTTATTTTCTATTTCCCAATTTAATATATGTACCATTTGAGTAATATTGTTCTCCAATTCTTCTAAATTTATTGGCCATTGGGATTCGATTCTTTGTAATCATACCAATATAATAAAGTATGGAACTAACTCTGGCCTCCTAGGGTTAAGGCATTACAAGGTATAAAAATAAATTTATTTGAAAATTCTATAATGTACATATCAATCGTATAATTTTATAACCTATTTATGAAAACTGATTGATGAGGTATTTTGATGGGGTTATATTGCACAATGATAATACATATGTGATATTCATCATTGAGACATTAAATTCATTCACATGGGTTCCTTGACCTATTACAATATTTTAATCATGGACTTAAGGTAAGAATGCCTAATGCCAATGAGTGATAATCCTAGGGGACCACACACAATCTATTTTCATTCATCGCAATTAAATTCAATTTTCTTTTTATTATGGGAATAAATATTATTCACAATCTTATGGAATACTTTTATTCAAAATTAGTGATCACATAAATTAAATAAATATTTATTCCCAAGGTAATAGTTAAATTACGTGGATATATAATATTTTTATATGATTTTATTGAATTTTTATGAAATTAAATATTTATTGTAATCAATTAATATTAAAGTGGAATATCAGAAAACTATTGAGTCTAATGATAGAAAATAATAAAGTAAAAAAATATGAAATAATATTTCTCGTTTCCCTGATAAGCACACAATGATGAATAAAAAAATGGTTTTTAATACATTGCTTGGGGTTAGACATGGTTTAATATTTTTATGGGATCTTGTTAAATTAAGTTAGATAAATATGTAAACCCTTGGTAAAAATGGATTTCTTTTAAATTTTGTTATAGCTTAATTGGAAAACATTGTACACAATTTACTACTCTCTAGAATCCACATATTTATTTTTCACATCTTCTCAAGAATGATAATATCAAGAGAATATAATAAAATCTAATAAAATATGAATTGATTATGGTGAACAATTAATGATGATCAATTGGACATACTAGCCCAGAGTGATACATAAATGTCATTCATGGATTATAGATGCACCTATAAATTAATTCTAGTGGTATTCGGTGGTATTATACAATATGAACAATGATAAAATACTAATAACTATTTTGGATGATCAACATCAACAACAATGGATGATCATAAGAATGAGGTTACTTTTTTCAATGAAATTAAACTAATTTCAAATTTAATTACAAAATATATCCTGTTTATTTTCAATTTTTTCAATTTCAGTTTTATTTTTTAAAACTTATTTTTTCTTGAAATTCTTGTCTGGTAAGAGATTAAAATGATCCATCGCATCAAAAAAATGTTCATTCTGGATCAACCTCGATAATCCCTTAAGATTCTTCGGGTACCTTCACTAATGTGTGTGTCATAATGATATGATTCAAATTTTCATCTAAAATTATGTAATATATATATATATTTAATTAATGTCCATATCACCTAACTTTTAATTGTTTCTGACGTAGAATAAAATAAGAATATGTATTCAAACATTAAGAAGAATTGGAAAATTTAAATCATTAAAAAAAGGTAATGATATATATATTTCACTATGAATTTTTATGGGTTACTAATAAAATGAAAGTGGATCTTGAGGAATGTTTATTTTTTAAAAAATAAGGACCTTAGTAAAATATGGAAGATGATATAATCCAAAATATTCTTGAAAAAAAAACTAGGCAATAAACTTACTGACTGATTTCTCGAATTTTTAAATGGGTATGAAAGGAAACAGAATTAAGGACCTTAATATTTTATTGAATGAAATGAAAAAAATTATACCAACCAACTTAATATGATGAGAATTGATTATGAATCATCGTTGTTGTCAACAAAGGATGAGGGAAATATTCTAATTATTATTTTTTCTTAAATGGAATATTAATCATGAAAATTTAGAATAAAAAGAGGATATTCATTCACAAAAATATGTGAGATGAGGTATTTTTTACAAAATTATAAAAAGATTATTTATACTGAATTTGATATAGTTAATGGAAAAGAATTATAATTTCATATATTAGTATATGTATAGTAATCAAAATTAAAATAGTACTGCAAAATATATAAAATTGTGATTTTGTTAATTCAGGTTTATAGAACTGTGATGTGTCTGGATGCATTTAATGTAAAAATAATATAACATTTTAAAAATTATAACAATTAAATTGAATTAAAATTGAATTTTCATTAATTTTTAAAAAATAATAATAATTTAAACTGGCGAAAGGGGATATGATATGGACAAAATTTCACCGTTATTGCATATTTGAGCTCTTTTCCCCTTATAAGTAAAATTATAATCCTTTATTGTCGAAATATTTATAACAATAAATGATTTTAATAATGTTTAATGAAGAGGTCAATAAAAAAGATAGCATTTAAAATGATATATAGACTTATCTAAGATTGATTGGATGATTGTGTTCAGGCTATATCCTACATATCATTGAATCCATGAAATTTTGGAACCAATTCCCCGGATTATGAATTGTTTATAGTTGAATATTTTGAAAACATATAAGGGCAACTAACCCATCACTTATTAAAGGACACCCCTTCTTGTTTTTTCTCACAACACTTTTTGCTATCCATCTTGTCCAACCTTGCACAATTTTCTTGTAAAATTTTAATTACGTGTTGTAGAGATTTTCCTAGTTTTATAAGGCTATTAAAAGTTTCCGTAAAATGGATATGAAGGTATAGTACTAGAAAATATGTAATTATCTTTACCAACTTATTTCTATCTTATGGAAAGAGAAAACATCTCTCATCTCTATAAATGATATACCATCACCATGTATAAGTGTAATTCATTTTTCAAAAACATTTTATAAGGATGGATATAAATATAGAATTAAAGAGTGTAATTTATATTTTTGACAAAATCATGGTTCTACATATATAAGAGATGATTTACCTTATTACATTCCCACCCATTATAAAATGATAATTTCGATCATGTGTATATGTGAACTACCACCTCAATGATTCAAGTGGTTCATTTTTTGATTTGTGATTTAAGAAGATTCTAATAAGGGTTTTTAATGTATATATGTAATATATATTATTTAAAATAATTCAATAATGATTAATTGTTACTAAAATTTCATTCATTCAAACTGTTGAAATGTAAAAATAGCATTCAGGAGTGCGTATGACCTACTGTCACTTTGAATGGTGTAATTCATTTTTCAATTTCTAAATTTTTTATGTTAATATAAAAATATATATATAAAATATATTATATATTTCATTGTTATAATTATGTATATGATAGAGTCAAAACAAAATTATAAGGATAAGAACTTAGTAAAAATAATTCTCAAGGAAAATTAAGTTTTTAACTCCCAAAATAATGATTGTAATAAAATATTGTTAACAGATTTCTGATAAGATATTATAGTTAGATAAAATATTTTATTATAGATATTCATAATATTATTTTATATAATTAAAATAAATCTAAAATTTTTACTCGAGAAACAAAAATCACTTAAGAAAAAAATAGAACTTGTGGTAAGTTATTTTGTTTCAATATCAACTCTATTGATATATATTTGGAATTATGTGTCTATTTACATTTTTATGGTGTGCATACCACCATTACAATGTAAATTATATGATTATATTTTTATAAATTAAGATTAATGATTCAATTAATGATTTTTCTTTGAAGGATTATAATTGAAATGTTTATAAATTGATAATAATTTGTTTTACAATCAAATTTTTTAGGATTCCTCATGTTTTCATTGAAAGAATAATATAATCTATACTATATAAAACCGATATATTTTTTAGAGTATAGTTATTTTAGAAGTCATTATATTTTATTAAATCAATTATTCTCACTGTAACTGGAATGGATTAATGAACTGTTTTAATGAAATGATATTTTTAATTTCATTTTTGATTATGTATATATTTACTCCATATACATATTTTTCAAAATTAATTTACAAAAACCCTATTTATTTATTCAAATTATAGATTAGGTAAATTTTATGTTATTATTAATTTTTGAAGTTTTTTTAATTGAATCCATATAATGATTTATAAAATGGGTCATTTTTAATTACTTTACAAAAGGTCTAAAGGGATTTTTTTTAATATATATGGTCTTAATGAATTTTCCCACCCCCAAAACTAACTTATGAAATTCATATTCTTCTCATTGATTTAAATGGTTTTAAAATGAAAAAATATTAATGAAATTTTATGTTAATATTTTCATTCAGTTTTCATTATTTTATTATGGATGTGATTTTGTTACAAAACATATATTTCTGATGAATCGATAATCATATTTAACATATCATTAATATTAGGGTCTATAACCTTTACTCAATGCATTCACTTTTGTGTAATAATTTTTTAATGGAAGTTAAATTTAAATTATATATCCATATTTTTGGTATCAATGATATGATTATATCTTATACCATATAAAATTTAAATATACTATGTTTTATTGTTAATGTTAATTTGTTTATTAGGTAATGTTTAATATTAATTTACATTAACACAATATAGATATTTATTGATAACACATATTATTTTTGAATTAAATTAGATCATTGAATATATGAGTAATGAATTGTAATGTAGTGATATATTTTCCCTATATATAGATATCTCCTCAAGAAATAGATAGGTCTCACAAGACAAACTGTTTGTCCAAAATTCTAAATTGGGTTTTTATTGTATACCAAATCGTACACTAAATTTTCATATAACTAGGCCTTGATTGAAAAGTGTTCATTATGTTTCGGATATGAAATACAATATCATGAAGTTTATTTGTTGATAATTTCTTTATTATTATCTATGAGATTATTTTATTGATATTAACTTTTTATTCTTTTCTTTCTCATGTTATTGATTTAATGGAACGTTTTTTCAGTTGTTTACCTTTATATATTGAAAGT
Source organism: Viscum album (assembly GCA_963277665.1). Taxonomy (NCBI): domain Eukaryota; kingdom Viridiplantae; phylum Streptophyta; class Magnoliopsida; order Santalales; family Viscaceae; genus Viscum; species Viscum album. Next base: position 643,684,634 of record OY728140.1, read on the forward strand.
TCATTATTTACTCATGATACCATAAAATACAAGTAATCCTTAGAGATATTTTAATCTAATCCATTATTTTATCCATTTCCAAATCATATTATAATTTTTATTATGAATAATATCATGGATGTGGGAATGTTTCATGTGCTATTTATTATATACTTGTAATACAATATGAAAATCATGTTTGTATATATTTCATCACGTCTTCTAAACCAATTGATCATTCCGGGTGAGATCGCATGTATCATGTACCAATGAAAAAAATACACTGACTTAAGTTCACATCATTTAAATATGTTACATTATATCCGATTTATGATACTTTATACAAATTTAACCTTAACTTTGATAACTTAAATTATTACAATAACATCATGATTATATGAAAAATAATAAAAGGGTAGTTGAATTTTTTTGGCATATGGTGATTCAAAGATTATAATACATTTTATTAGATTTATTTTGTTAACGTTGTGTAAGTAATATTTAATATAAGAACAAGAAACACATGAAAAATGGTTCTTATTAAAATATCCAATATTAGCATGAAAATAATTTCATATTGAAATTATTATAAATGTTGGTTTGTTTTAATTTAATTTCTTTACAATAATGAAGTTATTATTTTTAGTGACCCTAACACTATTTGACCGACAATAGTGTCTTCCTTTATTAAATTTTAATAAGTTACAAGGAATCATGTCCTCATGGGAATAATAGTATAGTAGTATTGGTAAACCTAGATAAATACTTTATTCTTACATTATATTTGAATATATAAATTACAACAAATTTTCTTCAACAATAAAAATATTCCCTCTAGAATAACCTCTCATATCAATCATGGTATACTTCATAGATTTTTGGGAAAGGAAATAAAATAATGGTGACCTAAAATGATTAGTAATTGTAATATAGAGCGGAATAAATCATTAATCAATAATAATAAATAATATGGAATGTTAAAAAACTGATCACAAATTTCATGTAATAAATAAAGTCAGAATCAATTGTGTTTGGAGATAATCTAAACATGAAAATCCATATAAAAATAATCAATATGTAAAGTATGTTCACTATAAACCTATTTATTTTTATCAATAACATGATCATTGATAATAAATTATCAATATGGAAAATAAAATGTCTAGACATAGAATCCACTTGAATAACTATATAAGGAATAACCAATATGGTTAGGTAAATAACTAAAAAAACATGTCATTTAATCAAAACACTGAGGATAAGATACACCCAAAGATATTATCACAATGAAATTATCATTAATAATAGTAATAGAATACTTAATTAAGTTAATTAATAATTATTTTATGTCATGAAATCAGGATCATGATACCTCTACTATCAATACCTTTTATAAGATTTATTTAAATATATATGGTATAAAATCATTAGGTTGGGAAAAATAATTTTCTACCTACATAGTTATTTTCATCATGAGTCTAATAATGCATCAAGGGGATATATTTGACCATTTTATGACTATTTTATATCTAGAAATAATTACTAGCGTATCTCATAATTGATTTAATTCATTAAAAAAGTGTTTTAATATTAAAAAATCCATATTTAATTAAGAATACATATTTATCAATATTTACATAGATAAAGAATAAATCAAAATGAATAAAAAATATTTTCAAATTATATATTTTTTAATAAAAAAACATATCCATGATAATTAATATCTATGTTTATGGGAAATTTAAAGTCCATAAAAATGATAATAACTCAAGGGAATGTTTATTACTACAAAAATGATTCTATTAATTGATTTTTTTAGTTTCCATTGTAAAAATGATCATAAACCATCCATACTAATAATATGTATTGTATTGATACATTATACATCCATTAGATTATGAATAATGGGTTGTTTTCATAGATGAATAGAAATAGAAAAAAATATCTTCCAAATAATTCTTACGGAAATTATCCTTTCTGTTTTAAAAATTATTTAATAAATCTAAAATTACTCTAAAAATTTTGGAAATAATTTTATTTGAATGTAATATTTTAAAAATATGAATGAATATTTAATAAATTTTAGTGGCCATTATGTTTGTAAATTCATTTCATGTTATACTTGTTAAAAAATAATTTCTTTCACTTTTTTTGTAAAATGCAAACAATAATTATTGTGAAAATAAAATTATATTTTCATTCAAAATTTTTTGTTAAAATGAAAAATTTTCAATTAATAAAACATTTTGAAATGATGAAAAATATTTTTTAAATCTTTATTTGAAAGAATGATTTTGGAAGAGAGCATATTTTTTACGGAAGATATAAAATATTTCGAAATTTATTTACACATATTCTCAATAATTTTAATCATCCATGAGTGGGAAAATGGTACAATTACATGATTATAAAATGAATAACCATATGATATGAAAATTAAATGGGTTAATTTTAAAATTATAAAATAATTTTCTTCAACTGAAGTTTAAGAATAATCAATCTCGATTAGAATGGTATTGTCAAATAAAACCATAAAATGACTATGAGATTGAATTAAGAATTAATAAATTTATAATTTCATTGTATAAACTATAAATATTTATAAAAAAAGGTAATTACATAATAATATATTCAAAATTCATTATATAAATAATATGCGAATATCAAATATGATGAAAAAGTAATATAACCAATTGAAATGAAATTGATTTATGTAATTCATTACCACTTCGTAACTTTTACGTTAAATATATGTTGATTATATATTTCAAAATGAGAATAAAAATAACATGAATAATTAATTAATCATGATATTACTTGTTAAAAGGTAATTATATACACCATATAAAATGAATGTGGAGTATAACATTACAAAATATCTGAATGAATTGGAATTAGGACGAAGTCCCTTACCTCAAACATTCATTTAGTTGAAAATGATTTCACATATTTTATAATGGTTTTAACCATTTTATTAATGTATATAAGAAACATATTCATATTTATAATATCATATATGATCCTCTTATGGAATTTTACCTCCATATTGTTAATAATATTTCATTATTTTCATTGTTTTTTGTTGTTAATTACCATGTTTTCTCATGCCTCCTTCAACACAAAAGAATCAATTCAAGGGTATGGGATATATATCCATCATATAAACAATGTAATTAATTTTATAAATAAAATTTTAATTTATTAGATACATTAATATAATAATTAATAGATTTTGGGTATTGAAAATGAGTCCTATCATTTCGAAGATATAGTAGGTCATAAATATGCACGAGTGATGACATCATTCCCTTAACGAGTGAATAAGTAAAAAATTGGATGATATATTAATTTTAATAAATAAATATATTAAAATATATATATATAATAGTATTTAGTTTTAACCTTATTACATTCCACTAATTTTGTAAGGGAATAATGAAGTACATCACTTTGACATGTTGTGGTCTTTTGTACACATGAGCAATGTAATCGTATTTGAAATGGAATATACCGTAAAATGGTATATCTAATATTATAATTAAATAATATTATAAAAAAGTATATATCATATAAATATGTTCAATAAATAATTAAATTCTTAATTGAAAGGTGGTGGTGGAAAATTAACTACATTAGTTCGCTATGCAGTAGTCTACCATACATATAATCGAGGATTTCATTTACATTTTATAGAATTAGAGATGTGTAAATATTATTCCATCACCATAATAAAATATATTTATATGATATAAAGTTTTTTAATGATATTTTATGTTTTAATAGATATGTTAGGGTCGAGAAATAAGAATTAAAATAGATGTTTTTTGTTAAGATAATTACCTTGTCTAAGGGAAACCTCATTTGGAACTCCTCTTAAGTACCCTAGTGATGGTCTTATTGGAATAGAAAATGCACGCATGTTTCAGTAATGATATTGGTGAAATAATGTTTAAGGGTATTCAATATCCCAACTTCTTCATATGAGTAATGAAATCTGTGGGAGTGAGGTCCATTTTATTTGTGACGAAAGGGAACCCTCTTTGAAATTACATGGAAATTTCCCAAAAAAATACAAATGATAATTTCATTTACATGAACAAAGAATAAAAATTACCTTATATTATTAATTAGAAGATATGATGGATAAATATATCTATAAAATATGATTTGGATAGTTTTGTAGGTCATTTTTACCATTATAATCTTAGTTTAAACCCATTGTAAACCATATTTTAAGTTAACCATTGTAAGTGATTTTTACTATTTTTACTATTTATTATGCTAAAAATCTATGTTGATCTTATATGGTAATAAACATTAAAATTATTCAAAATTTTGAATCCATTTTTTGAAATTCTATTTAAAAATGTGGAAAATATAAATTTAAAATTAATCCCAAAAAATTAATGAGAAAGTTTCTTTTCAAACAAAAAAAAGGTTCTAAAGAGTAAAATGCTTATATACAAAAAGTCAAGATGTAAGTGATTAAAATAAAATAAATTGGATTAATGAAATATAATTTTAAAAAAATTACATTTAAATAAATTCAAAATATACTTTAACATTATAACTAAATTTAATAAAAAGTTTATTTTAGATTAATATTCAATATTTTTCAATATTAATGTGAAAATTACAATTTTCCTAAAAATCCCAAAAAATAACCCTATTCCAATATTTTTATTTTTATTTATAAAAAACATGTTACTTTTTCAATTAAATTATTTTGAATTTGTAAAACATAATTTTAAATTATGTTCACTATGTCTGACTAAACTATTTTTATTAAAATACAATTTTCATGGAGAAATTATTTATAATTTAAATGATTATTAGTTTATTTATAACAAATATATAAACATAATTTTATTAATTCATATACTACTATTCATACACTCCTATTTAATATTTATGTTATAAATGTACGCTATATTATAGTTCATGTAAACATAAGGCTTCATGTTCCAAATGATATAGAGTTGATTGAATTAAAATAATTATATTTGATGTTTTTTATTCTCGGTGAGGTGTGTTATATACACTACTAAATAAAATTTTATTATTTTATAATTTTATACTGTTAAATTCTCCGTAACAAAAATAAATTATATCCTCACAATTTAAACATTCTCATTTTAATCAAGGGATTGATATTTGAGAACTTATTTTATTGAAAACCAAAATCGTAAAAATATTAATTAAACATTCTCTCAATAAAATATATATTGAAATATAGAGGTTATATGGAATAAAAAATAATTTTTTTTTGAAGTACAGGAAAATTGGTGGTAATTGTTGATATTTACATGGAATCCTAAATAGTTATATTTAAATAAAGATATCATTAATAATAATAAATTGAATCATTCATTCAATGTTTTTTCCTCCTACCATAAATAATTAATGATTAAAAACAATCTGATTTATTTGATATGTAGGTAATAGGATAAGAATTTTTATTCAAGATCATTTTCCTATATTTTATTAATTATTTTATTATATTTAAATATAAGGAAATATAATTAAATTATATTTTTCTATTTTACATGAACAATTTTATCCTTTGAATGTGATTTGATAATTTTCCAATTCATTACTTATTCCATAAAATGAGAAAAAATATGAATAAATCCATAAAATTCCCCTTTAATGGATTTTAACATTCATAAAAGAGTGAAAAGTATATCTAGATGTCACTAACTATTTTTAAAAACTAATATAGTATGCCAAGTAATAAAATATAATAAATTAAATAGTAAACCATAAAAATAACACCATTGTATCATTATTAATATTTATTTTTTAAATCATTTATATATCAAAATTACATATTAACTAGGTCATTATGTGGGCTAGTAGTAGCTGCTAAACCATTTTTATCCTACACACATGGGTCCAAGCCACATAAAATTATTTGACATATAGGGTTTTCAAAGATAACGATGGTTTATATTTTTATAATCTATATTAATATAAATCTTATAGTGATACAAAAAAATATTTTGGACATCCTTGAAATAAAACTAATAAATAAATAAACTTTTTATAATGTTTTTCAATAAAACATTACATTATGCCTAATAACATTATTTGATCATAATTGTAATGTGATTAATGATCATATTAACCCTAAAATTTATCAATACCATTAGTATTATGTATATAAAATGTAACTGTATTATAATTTAAATATTTTTTCCCTTAAAATATATATTAAACCAATTTTTTGTATTTCAATTTTTCTCTCCCAAAATATCATTAATCTTCGTAGACTCTAATCATATAAAACATAAAAAGGGGTCTTCAATTCATTATACTTAGGATCAAACCTAAACTCATAATCCTATTGTGTTATCGATAACTCCTATGTTTTTGAAGACATATATGATTATAAAATTTTACACAATCTTTAATATTTTCAGGATTCTTTTATCCAAAATACAATTGGTAAAATAATTAGTGAATTTAATTCTTGAATCATAGTATCTAAATTCTTCATTTGATTTATTTCAATTTATTTTATACCATATTTTAGGTTTTATCTATTAAAAGAGGGTATTGACAAAAATAATTATGTGGTTCCCCGCATTTTAGACAATAAACTATAAATGATTCCCTAATATGAGATTTATTTTCTTCCATAATAATATTAATTTTCCCTTAATAAGTAATAACATTATGAAATTATTTTTATTGATAAAAAATTTTCCCATTACTTTAAGAAACTTCCTATATAATCAAAGACATGTTAGGTTTACCCTTGTCCATTATTTGTCATCATCTTTTTAAATCATTCATAATGGTTTATAATAATAATATTAATTGTCCAAAAAATATCCCTATGGTGTGTAAAACTAATTGTATAGTAAATAACATATTCTAATACTATGTGAAGTTAATGTAAGGAAAAATAAACCATTTTCTATGTTATTACCCTTTGGTACATCATTGACAGATCCTTGTCTACTCCTATTTTCTAGATGAGGATGTATTTATTTGAACAACCATATAATATCTTCCATAACAAAACAATCATATATTATTCTATACATATCCACAATGTCTATTATACAGTTATGTTGCATAATATATGATTTTATAGATCTTGTTTCCAAAGATCCTATTAAACATTGTATGATACCCACTATTTTGATCCTACCGCTGTAGCATGATGTTAGTGTCTAATTTTATTACATTTCTATAAGATACATAGAACCTCATCCTGAAGGACTGAATAGTTTAGAATTCATGTAAACTAGATACCTACATGATTCTTACATACCATTTCAATATACATATTACATCATTTATTTCATGAGAATAAAATTATTTCATTTAAAACATTCATTTACATTAATAATTATATACTTCATCGACTCCGGGGGATGAAAATAATGATCAAGACAGAAAAAATGCTCTGTATGGGTTATGAACTATATAAGAAATCATTAATAAATAATTATTATCAATATTCCGAATTAAAATATCTAAACACATATTACATGTAATCAATAAACTTTTAAATAATTTCATCCATATATAATATCTATAACACCCCAATCTTCCATGATATGCTTCTCTTTGAATAATACAGTAGTGTTTGTTGTACACAACTTCGAGATTCTAACATGCCGCATCCATTCAAAGTAGCCGGTATGAATAGTAATACCCACTTTTTAAAATTTTTATCTTTCAAAATGGACTTCGTTTTTAGATTTGGAATATCAAAATTATCCTAGGATGAAATTTTGGTACATTTCGGATAACTTTTATATTTTGATAAATAGTGAAAAGTACTAAATTTTTATTTAAAAAAACATTTTTAATCAAAATAATTAATAGTGATAAATTATGAATATGAGTGGTTTTAAAATATATTTAGAATATATTTTTACCATTTAATACAATTTTGGTCATTGGACATAATTTCACAATTAATCCGGACATAAACAAGTATCAATTTATTGATAGTTATTATTTCTTAAAAATACACTTTCTGTTTTGACAGCGGAAATTAATTTTAAATTAATTTCTGCCACTTCTGTATTTTGCATTTGGAAAAATGGATTCCATATTTCGAATCCGGATGTCCAAATTTTATAAATAGGAAACTTTCCTTTTCAGTCATTTTGAATAATTACTTCGATAAATATTTTATTTACCATGGTTAAAGGGTAAATCCGGTAAATAAGGGTAAATAATAATATTATAATAACAATAAATTATCCTAAAACGTGACCGAAACTTATTGGTGGATACATGTCCGACCATGGGAATCTTTGGGACAATTTTGGGACCCCATGGAGCATCTTATAGGTGATAGGGACACTTTATATTAATTAAGTTAAAGTAAATACAAAAATGACATAAGCATATATCTTTTAGAAAAAGAATTTTTACGTAGGGTTATATATGTTATATGTTCAACTTTAAATATGAATTATAAAAATAAAATAATTTAAAACATAATGGTATTTTATTTATTATTTTTATACGTTAAATAATTGAATTTATTTATGACACAATGATGATGCAGTAATTACCGTATTAGTGAATGATTAAAATAATTCATATTATAAATACACAAATAAATGTAATCTGAGACTTTTTATAAAATAAAATAATTTTCTTGCTTAATATGACATATTAGGATTGTTTATATAAAATTTTTTATGTGTAATAATTCTGTTATAAATTTATCAAGAACAAAATAACCACTAGTGTCAAAATTGACATAAAAGAGTTTTTAAACAAATATTATATTATTAATTTATTTTCAATTCCAAAAAATATATGGGTCGGCCAAGAGACTTATATCATGATATGTGTATCCTTAATGGACCACTTGGGGGTCTCTTGGAGGTATATAGTAAGTTTATTAACTATATAGTATAAAAATACAAAGTGACATGGTAGGTGTCAAACTAATTAAATAAGAGTTAATGCTAAAAGATAAGGTTAATATAATGACCCAAACCTATCTAAATTCTATTGGTTGAGTGGTTTTCGACCCATCCCCACATTAACCTTTAAATAATCTACTTTGGATCCATTATAAACGGAATATTATTTTATTATAAAATAATATTTCTAGATTTTCCTAAGGTACCCCTCCTCCCCCTTATAAAAGGACACCACTTATATCTAATTCGTCACACATTCAAATCATTTTGGATCGTCCAAACCCTTCCCAAATACTCTCTAAAATACACTCACTTCAACATATAATCCTTAGTTTGATTAGAAATCCAACCTATGGATCCCTTTTGATCAAATCAAAAGGAAGAACCCGAAGAAGAGGTAATGTTTTCACCACCCTCTTTCAAGTTCCTTTCTTCTTCAAGTTCTTCTTTATTTGTTATTCACATTCTAAAATAATAAATCCAGTATCTACTATATAATATTATATTATTATAAATATGGTAAAACAATATTCAGTATTCTATCCATCCTTTGAATGACATGTCATCATACGTGCGTACGTACATCTTACCGTCTCCACGTCGTGGTGTAAGTGTTATTCAATATATTATTATATGGATGCATATAATAATGATGTGTAATTCATGTAAATAATAAATATAACATGATAATTATTATTTATATAAGATATAAAATCCAATTATATATTATTTTAACATCAAAAAAATGATACTGTCGCTCGTGTGTACGTACGGACTACCGTCTCCACGAATGGTATGAGATTCATTCCCCATCGTATCAATTCAAGAATAACTATCATATGATGATTAAAAGTATTTTTTAAGAACTTTATATCATTCTGGATATGAATAAGTTACAACCTATGCATAACAAACACGACTTATGTAACAAAACATATAAAATAAAACAAGTAAGTTAACACCCGAAAACGACGATAATACTAAAGTATTATTAACAAAAAAATTATTAGAAGATCATATATGATATCATAATTATTTATATGGTTCATTTATAATTTAATAAAAAAATTAACTATTATAAAGGAGGTTAACATACCATCGACTATGGAAAAGTACAAGGTAAGGGGTTTTCATCTCACTCCTTATTCCCGTGAGATTCATGCCATATTGCCACTATAACATTTTGTGTGGTGTATATACTTCCCATAATTGTATTCTTTATGTAATAAACTTTAATTTAGGTGTATTTACATATTCATTGATTGATACCTCTTTCACGGGGTGTATGTTTTGTAAGTTACCTAATTGGTAGGGGTTATTTCACAATCTCTTCATTATCTGAGGTTGTTTATACGTAATTATCTACTGGAACCTCTTTATCATCCACATCCATGTTTCTTAAAAATTGTATTTTAAAACATTCTTGATATTTTATAGAATATGGGTAAAATTCATTTATAACCTTTTTAAATTTTTATATGAGGTTTATAAAGGAATCTTTCCTTCGTTTTCCAAACAAGGTCCTTTTTAACCTTTTCGACAGAATTAAGGCAAGAATGTATTTTTTTAACTTATACGGTGGTTGCGGCAATTCTTCCCCATTATAAAATCTTATAAGCTTCCCTTACAAGCATATACGTATATTCTCAAAGTAAATATTTTATTTTATAATTATCTGACTTTGAAATGATTTCAAAAAAAAGATATTTCTCTCAAGTAGTGTTGATTTCATCTATGTCAACATCCATTGATGTATTTTAAGATTATTTGAAGTTGATTTATTATGATACAATACATTAATATTTTATTAAAGTTTTTTTGATATGTATGACTGTGGATGTGTCATTTTTATACCATTTTTGGTTTATGGTGAAAGTATTGACATTTCATATGCTAGTTTTAATAAGAATGTTTATGTTATGTTGAAACCTGTTCATATAAAGAATGAATTGGACTTAATAACTAACGGGTGGAGCCCGCTATAGCTCATTTATGAATCAGTAGGTCTCATGAGACAAACTAGCATCTTGGCACGAGGCCTTGACAAAATCGTATTTTTATTCTTGGCATGAGGCCTTGGCTACGTGGTTATGATAGTCTGTCTTCATGCACTCCATCATTATAAAAGTGGTTATTGATATTTCATGTGGTAATTCTAATAGTAGAATATCCATGTCAATATTTAAATGGAATTATTTCATATTATCTTTTCCATATTATGTTGAAGTTCATGTTTAAAGGGCTTTTCTTTTAGCTATACATTGCCTTAAATGTTTATACTTATTTATGAATGTTTCTGCTATATTGTTATCCTTACTGAGCATCTGAGCTCACCCCTTTCGATGTATTATTTTTCCTTGAATGTGAAGAAGTAATTTATGAATAACCTGTAGGGATAATATGAGGGAATATGAAGACACTATGTTGTTGTAGTAGTTTTTCACTCTATGATTTAATGTAAAATTTATGAATGCATCTAGTTATTCCAAGGCTACTAAACTAATTGGTCTTTAGAGACGTGATCTTTCGTGTGATCATGCCAATGTTATGTAATAATGCACCGACTCTGGGAAACTGGGGTAGAGGCGTTACAATATCAATTAGAAAATCTGTTGGAAAATAATTCATATAGAAAGGTAGAAAAATGAAAACATATTCAATTTAATCAATAACATGGATATCATAACTCAACAGGGAATGATAATTAAGGAAAGGTCCATAACCAAACACAAAAACTATTTAAATATATGTATAAGTAATAATAATTATAACAATGTAAATAACTGAAAATAAATTACATTAAGTTTATAAAATGAGAATGAGACCTTTAAGGGAAAATGTTATAGTGAAAATATCATTGATAATAATAATTTAATTATTAATGAATTATGTTTTTAATTTTTGGACATATTGAATATAAAATCAAGTTACCTCTACTATCAGGACCTTTCATAAGATATTTCAAACCTACTAGGTAAAAACTCATTTGGGTTGGCCAACAAATTTTATTATTTCTTATGGATTCACCTAATGAGACAACAATTACACCTAGGGGCTTCCACTATCCCACTTCCACCCATGTCTGGATGTACAATGCAATCCCCATATAGTTAATAATATATTTTGTTCACGAACAATGTGACTTTTCATAAAATATACATATTGAGTAGTGAATAAATATTTATTAATAATTTCCAAGATAAAAACATAATTTTCAATGGGTAACATGGTATGCGAAATGAAAATTGGTTTAATAAAAAAATATACATCATAAATAATATATATTTTTTCAGGAAATTTAATATCCACTAGAAAATGAATAATTCAATGGAAAGATGATGACTACAAAAATGAATCAAGGAGATGAATTTTAATAAATTCCTTCGTCAAAAAGATCATAAACAATCCATCAGAATAATTTGTATGATATCAATATAATATATATCAAGAGTATTGTGAATAATGTTGTTTTTATTGATTAATATAAATACCATATAAAGATGTTTAAAAAACTGTTTAGGATAGTATAATTTATTATTTTGAAAATAATATTTTGAAAATAAAAATTTCACAATAAATATCGAAAATTAATGTATTGATATTATTCAACAAAAACATATAAATTATGTTTAAAAACAATTGGGTGGTCATGATGGATGGAAATTTCATGCATCTCAAACATATTAAAACACTGATCCTTTCAATTTTTTTGTAAAATCCGAACAAAAATTGTTATGATAATTAAATGAATATTCTTTTATATTTCTTAAAAATTGAAAAAATTGGTAAATATTCTTTAATAAATAATATTTAAATGAATAATATAATTTTTATATTTTTTTAAGAATGGTTTTGGAAAAAAATAGGTTTTTTACTAAAGAGTGAAATAAAGTCGAATATTATTAAAAGATTATCTCAATCATTTTATTTACCAAACATTGGAAAATTGGTAATATTATTTAAAACATTTACCATTGAAAAAATTATATAAAAATTAAATGGGTTTATTATACAATTATCTAATAATTTCATTCAACATAATTCCATAATTAAGAAATCCAGATTTAAATATGATTGTGAAATAAACATATGAACTTATCATAATGTTAATGTGAGAGTCAATAAATGAATAAATTATGTGTATCATGTGTAAATAAAGATAAAAAAGATCTAATAAAAATCATATAATCCATATTCCACACACGCATAATCTTATAATATCAAATACTATGAAGATGTAATATAACACAATGAAAATAAATTCAGTTATGAAATTTTTACAACATGGTATGTTTTATATCAAATCAACTTAGAAGAAATAATTAATATTGGAAACTAGAATATTATGAATTATTTATGAATCAAGATATTACATTTAAAATTATAATTATAGGGATTAAATAACATTAATTATGTGCACAATATTACAATGTGCCTTAGTAATGGGAAACAGATATGAAGTACATTACCTCGTGATTTCCTTTAGTTGAAAATACTTTAACATCATGTATAATGGTTTCGAAAATATAATTATTATAAAATGTTATCATATTAATAATTGTAATATCATATATTTTCCTCTCATTTCATATTATTAATTTCTTGTTACTAATATTTCATTATTATTATTATTATTTTAGGTGTTAATTCATTTGTTTCTCATGATATTTTTTCTTGAAAGATCCATTTCATTAGTAAAGGATATATATGCATAATATAAAAAATAATACTAATTCTTAAAATATATTATTTATTCTATAGATAAAGTATTAAATTTTTTTTTAAAATTAGGGTATGGAAAATGTGTCGAATCACTTCATACAGGTGTTAGGCTGTATGTATGCGTGAGCAACGATATCATTCCCATAACGAGTGATTGTCCATATAAGTGGGTAGTATATTAATTTTAAAAATTAAATATATTTATATGTATATCACATATATCCACTAGTTTTATCCTTATTAGATTTCATGTAAATCCTAATTGAAAAACGAATCACATCACCTCGTGAGGCGGTAGTCTGTTGTACACATGATCGATGTTATTGTATATGAAATAGAAATAAATGAAAAAAATTATATTTGATATTAAAATCATAGAAGAATATTTAAAAATAATAATATAAATTTGGTAAACCCATCATTATATTCATTCTTTAGTCGTGGTGATGTTAAATGAACTACATCGATTCGCATGGCAGTAGTCAATCGTACACATGATAAGTGATTTATATTCCCATTTCATAGAATTGGAAATGAATAAATATTATGAAATAAGAATAATAACATCTAATAATACAGAATATAGAACTTTTATTATATTCTAATTATTAATACCTGATTTATTAAGGAAATAAAAGATGAAAGAAAAGGAAAAGGATTTGTTAAGATAATTGCTTTCTCTAAGAGAACCCTCCTTTGGATCTCCTCTTACCAACCCATGTTATGTAATTTTTGGAATACTATAAGTTCTAAATTATAGATAAGGATGATTTGGAGAGAATTGTTATGGGATATTTCAATCCAAATAGATATATAATTGTCAAGAAGTATAAGATACTGACCTTTTTATGAATTCATATTGGGCCCATTGTCATGTACTTTTACATTTCTATGTACCCTTATTTTTGAGTTGAGGCTTGGGAATCATTTAGGAATGTTTTTTAGAAAACTTAATGGACATAGGGTTGTGAACAGTTTGTATAGAGTATGAAAACTGTGTTCCTAAACCCAAGAAACCATGTGAACATGGATAGAGAGGTCTCCACAATTGGCACTCTATTTTGCCTAATCATGTACCCCTAGCCATGTAACCATGAAAACCCAGACAGAGAGGTATGCACAGTTAGAATATAGTATTTCCTAACATTGAATCACTTTCTTGGAAACTATGTCGGTGGGTATTAATAATCCAAAAATTAGATTCTAAACAACTCGACCTCCCAAAACCCATCTGTTTAGACCTAGTCTTAGGCTTGATGAATTTTAGGTGATCTGAAAGCCTTCCAGTGGGATTCCAAGGTGACTTAAACACCTTTCCTCAAGATCTAAAGCCCAAAGTGAAGATCCTCTCTCTTCTCAATAAGGGTATTTCTTCCCGTTGGTTCTTCTATTCATTAATCAATATTTCAATTATCTTTTTAAGGATTATCTCCACTTTTTTCAGTGATCTAAACATATGGGATGAGATCTAGATTTTAAATTTCTTGATGCTTTTGATATTAATTTTGTGTTTATGGATTTAGATTTTCATAATAATCGACATCATTGTTTCTCTGAAATTTTTGGGCTTTTATTTGGGCTAATATCCGTAAAAAACTGAGGTAGGTGATCTAAATAAAACTCTCATTGTCATGGATTTGATGTTTGTATATGAGCTTATAAATTACCTACCTTCCCACAATAAATGATTTCCTAACTTGTAGTAATTAGGAAAGTATGTTTTACTGGTTGATACTTTAGAGATATAAATGATTAATTGATGATTTAATCATGGAACAAATGGGACTTACCAATTAGATATTTTATTTTGAGATTTTGATTACGGGTTCATATATTGTAACTGAGATATTGAAATAGTGGTTTTATGATAATTAATTGGGTGAAATTAATTATGAGATTATGTATGGATATGTATGATAATTAATGGTGATTTAATTATTTTCCATGATATTGATTAAATATAATTAATTGTGATAATTAATTATGATAAGTTATTATTTGATTGGGATAAATGATTTTGAATAATTAAATACATAATAAGATGTGTGTTGACTAATTAATTAATTGATAAATTAATTAATGGGTTATGTTCTTCGTTATTTTTTGGGTAAAATAACATTCTTTGATATCATCAACTAATTTTTGGATTAGTAAAGGAATGATGTGGTTAATTCTTGTGAAATAATGAATGATTTAAATTATTGAGAATAGGGGCTCCATACATGGAATTATGGGAAAATTTAGAAGATGGGACTTGGACATGGAATTCATACAAAATAGTTAAAGAAGCTTGTGATGTGGGGTGTTAGACATGACGATCTACACCAAATGATATTTTGGTTTATTGAAATTTCATTCAAAACTAAATAAGATTTGAGGGGATTGACATGGCCTTCAACACTAAATGAATTACGATAATAAATTATTATTCTAATGGGAGACATGAATAGAAAATGGGTCTAATATGATGATTAATGAATAAATGACAATGTGATAACTGTTTAAATATGACTAGTATTTATTTATTCATAGAATTGCATACACTATCTTTTGGTTAGACTTGTTTTAAACATAGTTGGTGGTAGCCTACAGAGTTTTACACACACCACGTTTAGAACACATGATCAACAACCTAGTAGACATTGTTGTTACATGATATGATAAGGGAAAGGCCCTAAGAAAGGTTGATGTTTAGTAATGAAGCATGGGTGAGGGAACAAAATGTGTTTTAGGAACTAGTTTGGAGTTATTTTGTCTTTATTTTTAGTTTAATTATAGACACCTGGAACATTCACTTTGATAGCATGTTTTCCCTTTCAGTTGGGTATTGTATTTCCAATTGTAACTATCATGTGACATAGTATTGTTCCGTTTATTTATATGTTTCCCCACTTTTTGTGTTTTCTTCTGTTGCTGTCTTATTATGATAAAAGTGGGAATAATATCCCCATAACTGACTTACGAAACCCACACTACTAGTAGTTACTCTCTAGTGTATGGGGAGGAATGCAGGAGTGCATGTGGCCAATCGTCTTGGGGCACCATTTAGTGTCACGTGTGTCAGGATGTTACAATTTTGTTTTCTATTCTTTATTTTTATATTATATTACTGTTTTGGGAAAGGTAGTTAGGATACTAGGAAGATCCAAGGTTTGGTAATGAACTTGTGTATGGGAGTGGAAAACTCATGTACGGTGGAAAATCTAGGTACTCAGGGGGGGATTGTTGTGATTTTTGTTTATTGTTGTAGTTTGATATTATTTCACATTAGGTATCATACTTGTAGTGTTTTGTGATATTTGTTTTAAAAATTGTTGAATTTTGATTCATGGACTAAAGAGGTGTGAGATTTGATTCTGAATGCATCATTCTAGGATCTTAGGTTTATTATGAAATGCATCATTTCAGCACTCACAGGAAAATTGGTTATGAGTAAGTTCTTGAAATTGAACAATTTTTCCTTGTTTTGATATTGAACTAAAGAAAAGAAATGAGAACAAAAAGGTGTTTAATGAGAAACATGAATAATGAGATAGGTTTTATTTATTTCTTCATGAAATAATTAATTGTAAATAATTTATATTAATTAATTGTTGGGATTAATTAATGAGAATTTGAGAACCCTTATTAACCAAGCCCTAGAAGTTGGATGGATAAGGGTAGTGACACGACCTTAGTGTTGACCATATGGTGTGAAAATGGGGAATGTACATGTTGAACTATTGTTTTTATTTCTACATTAACATAAATTTTATAAGGTTGCATTATGAGACCCAATACATGTGTTTAGATTTGATGATTTATGAATCCATTACTCTTATTGAGAGGGAGACAAACGGGTATGTCTTAGAACAAACTTCCATACGGAGATCATGAGGCATAGTTAGTTCTAAATTAGCATTATGTGGAGAAATTCATAGAATACATAGATCGTTTCATGATTTTTATAGAGAGAGATATGGAGTGGGTTCTGAAAATAACGTCTCAGTTAACAATAGAGTTTCATATACAACACCCTCTGAATTTCACTAGAGAGGGTGGTCATGAGGGATCTGAATTCTGGATTGAATCTATAGAGAAAATAATTGACCATTTAGAGACTTCAGCGGAGAGGAGGGTCATGTTGGCAGCATATATGCTACGGGGATTAGTGACGCTCTGGTGGGACATGTAAGTACAATCTAGATAAAATAATTATATTTTATAGATGGTCATTTTGGATAATTTCATAGATCACTTCTACCCGGAGATGCTAATACTATAGTAGGATTTATATTTTATGTGTCTGATCTAAGGAAGGATGTCCATAATGGATTATGTAGAATTTTTAAATGATTTACATCAATTTTCATAGGTGTTGGATACAGATGAGCATTCTTCATCAAAACTACTTTATCATAGACTAAAGTGGGAGATTAAGTACCAGTTGAATATCTTCAGGATGAAAAATTTCTCAAATATGGTGAATTAGGCTCTCTTTTTAGAAGATAACCTGAATAAGGCTTCTAGTACTAGACAGGTAACTGTCACTGGATGATCAAGGAGTGCACCTTCCGAGGGAAAGAATCACTATTAATATATCCTTAGTAAACAAGTGGAATAAAAGGAGAAAAATCATGAGGAAATAATTCATTGGATATTACTCATGTTGTTTTCCACCAATTATACAGGTCAAGACACTATCAAACACATTTTCCTCATCCACTCGCGGAGTGTCGGTTTTGTGGAAAGATGTGGCACCATTAAAAGCTATACAAGAATAAGTGACAGGCTGGTACGGAGATAAATGATGCCACGAGTCATAGTATAGGATGGGGGTCTTCTATACTATTTTGGTATAGAAGCTAAAATTCATCTAGCATAGATGGTAGAGGTAGTGGATGTGGTGAATTAGTGTATGAGATCATATATCGGCAAAGTTGTGATACGTAGGGGTGTCATACATTACTAGAGGGAAGAGCGGCATGACAGTAATATTTATTTCATCGTACATTTACGGAGAGTTAGGTTTGTCCACCAATAGTGATATGTACTATTCTAGTCGTATCTATTTATCTAGAGCCTTGATTGATATTTTTTCCTCTCATTCTTTTATTTAGGAAATGCTTGTAAATTGTTTGAGCCTATTGGTGGAGTCTGTATGTGGAAAAAAGAATATCAACACATCATTGGGAACATAGTCTAGAGATATCTAATTATGAAAGGGTTACTTTCTAGAGATAAAAGAGTTCCATTTTCATGGGGATATCTATATCCTTGATATAATAGTATTTGACCTGATTATGTGTATGGATTAGTTAGTCGCATACCGAGCCCACATTGATTGTTACCATAAAAGAGTGATCTTTGTATCTCTTAAGGTTGACAATTACCTTCATAATGAAGAATGGGAAATCCATGAAGGCAGAGCAGGGCCTATTACTCAGCAACTGGGATAGCTCATAGTAAATGTTTCTAGTATTTTTCTAGATAATGGGGGTGGTAGTAAATACATCCATACACTAATTGTGTAATAGTTCCAAGATGTCCTTCCTAAATAATTCTTAGGGTTTCCACTTGGGAGACATGTGCAATTCATTATTGATCTCATGTTGAGAGCTGAGCTGGTGTTTATTTCACCAAATAGAATGGCACTGAATGAGCATCAAGATCTCAAAACACAGCTAGAGGAGTTGGAGGAAAAATGTTTATTCGTCCATGTACATCTCTATGGGTATCACTTATTTTGTTTCTCAAGAAGGCTGATGGGTGTCAACGATTGTGTGTCAATTTCCGTAAGTTGAATAAAATGACGATGAGGAATCGATATCATCTTCCACGTATAAATGATCTATTTGACCAAAGGAAGGGGGATTATGTATTCTCAAATATCATCTGAGATCAGGGTATCATTAGGTGAGAGTTTGAATTTATGACATACCAAGAACTACATTCATAATCAAGTATGGTCTTAATGAGTTCTTCATAATTTAGTTGGGTTTACACATGCTTCAGTAGTGTTTATGGAATTGATGACCATGATATTTCATCCATACATTGGTCAGTTTGAGGTGGTGTTTGTGGATGAACTCATGGTGCTCTCTAAGACTCATGATAAGCATTCCAAACATCATGACATCATTATGGGTACATTGAGAGAGAATTAGCTATATTCCAAGATTTCTAAGTGTAAGATTTGGATTGATAGGGTACACTTTTTGGGTCACATCATCTCAGAAGAAGGTGTGGTTGTGGACCAAAAAAATGTTCAAGCAGTGGTTTCTTGGGGGCATCCCAAGAATGTTTTTTATATGTGAATCTATTTGGGATTTTTAGGATATTAAAAGAGGTTCATCCAGGACATTTCAGAATTAGCAATACCACATTTGGGTTTGAAAAAGGGATAATTATTGAGTGTATAAAAGTATATGATAATTATTTCCTGTAGTTGATGAATCACTTGACATTGGCACCAATTTTGATCTTATCTGAGTCAAGTGAGGAGTACACAATGTATTATGATGCTTTTGGGATTGGACTCAAAATTGTGTTGATGTATTGAGATCAAGTAGTTTCATATGGTTCTTGACAGTTGAGACTACATAAATGGAATTAACCCACAAATGACCTCGAGTTTGATGCATTGGTTTAAGATATTATGTGTTTGATACACTGTCATTTAGGTGATAAGATTACCATTTTTATAGACCAAAAAATCATGAAGTATATCTATTCACAGTGCTATATAAATCATCCGCTATAGAGATGTGTAGAATATATGCAGTCTTTTTACTTAGAATTTTCTTATACACCTAGATAGGGGAATAGTGTGGATGATTCCTTGAGCAGGAAAAATCAAACTCCGTAGGTACATGGGTCGAGTGCATAGTGAAAGATTATGACTTTTCTGGATGAAATGCATGTGGTAGTACATGATACTCATGAAAGATGACTTTGGTTTTAGTAGAAATGGAGTCTACACTGTTGACATGGATCAGGTACATGAAATATGAGTATCTTGAGTTTTTATCCTTAAGGGAAAGCCTTGATGGTTTGGGAACACCTTTAAACTAGTTGACAGATGGGAATGAGGTCATCCATGTGAAAAATCGGGTTGTTGTGCCTATCAGTATGCGAGAAGAAATCATGTGATAATTTCATTCCTCAATGTCGATAGTATATTCTAGGGTGACAAAAAAATATCATGATTAGTGACAATAGTTTTAGTGTCCAGACATGAAAATTAGATAGCTAGGTTCATAACAAGATGTTTCACCTGTTAGCAAGTGAAGGAAGATCCAAAATTACCTAGATGTATCTTATAGTTATTTCTTATTTCGGAATGGAAGTGTGACGACATAACTATGGATTTTGTTTTAGGTCTTCCATGGACACTTGGGAATAATGATTCTATTTGTTTCATTGTTGATCAACTGACGAAGGTAGCACATTTCTTTCCTATTAGGGAAACCTTAATAGTAGAAAAGTGGGGAGAACTGTATGTTCTTGAGATAGTTTGTTTGCATGGGGTGACATCGACGATAGTTTCATACTAAGATTTATGATTTAACTTTTACTTTTTTAAGGGCTTACATAATGTTTTTGGAACGTATGTTTCGTTATATATGGCCTTACACCCATAAATAGATGGGTAGTTCGAGCATAACATACATGTGTTAGAAGCTTTTTTGGAGGCACGTGTACTTTACAATGGTGGTTCTTGGGAAAGAATGTAGATTTATTAGATTTAACCTATAAAAATAGTTATTAATAAACTATAAAGATGGAACCATATTTGGTACATTATGGTAGACCTTTTATATCACCATTATGGTGGATATAGGTGGGCGAGTCAGAGTTTTTGGGACTGAGTCTCATACAAGAAACGTCAGACATGGTACAGTTGATTCAGAAACCTATGGGTATGGATCTGTGTAGGAAGAAGTTGTGTGATGATAGGTGGAGATGACCCCTAGAGTATATAGAGGGTGGTCATGTTTTCCTTTGGGTGTCGCCAAGGTTGGGTCAGCACATGATACATAAGCAGGGCATGTTAGCGCCCTGGTTGGTCGGACCGTTTGATGTAGTGGAGAAAATCGGGTTGGTCGCATACTGATTGACCCTTCCATAGAAATCCAGCACTAGGCATGATAGTTTCTATGTGTCACAAAGAAAATAGTATCACCCCTACCAATCTCTTTTGATCGATGAAGAAGAGTTTTAACTCAAGATAATGGGTCCTTTGAAAAGCATCTGATACATGTGCTAGATCATAGTGAGAAAGTGTTACATGAAAAGACTATGGTGATACTTCATGTTTCATGGAAACATGGAAGTGTTCTAGAGGAAACTTCATAACATGAAGAAGAAATGAGGATTCAATGGCCCAATATTATTGGAACGAAATATTATAGATGTTTGGGATAGTAGCTCAAGCACAAGAAGTTATAAGGTGGGGTGATTGTAAGATCCTAACCTATATACAAATCCATCTCAGGCCTGTTTTTATGTATATTTTATATTTATTTGTACACTTGTTTTGGAGTAGTTCAATAGGATGTGTTTGGGTGAGATTTTAAGAAAAAGTAATGGATATAGGGATTGGCATGGTTTGCTCCCGGTTTGAAAAACTGTGTACCTAATCCCAATAGACCATGCAATCCTCGATAGAGTGGTCTGCACGGTTGGTGGACTGTTTTCCTTATTGTTCCATCCTTCCAATGTAATCATGCACCCCTACCTAGGAAACTATGCAGGTGGGTTTTAATTCACCTCAAATTAGTTTTTAAATCACTCAAACCCCTGAAACCCCCTATTTCGACAAAGGTTCAGGCTTAATTAATCTTAGATGATCTAAGATCCTTCTGAATGGTTTACATGGTGATTCCAACAATTATATCCGATATCTAGATCCAACATTGAAGATCACATCTCTTCTGAGTAAATGTATTACATCTCGTTACTTACTCTATTCTTTCCTTTATCATCCCTCTAACTTTTCATGGAAGATATCCACTATTTCCAAGGATATAAACCTATGGATTGAGATCTATATCTAGGAATTTGGATATAGATCTTTATTCTCAAAATCTTGTTTATTTTGATCATAATTTTGGGTTTAGGGATTTAGATTCAAATCGTGATTGATGTCGTTGTGCTGATTGGATTTTGGGGATTTTATTTGGGCTAACATCCATCAACAAATTGAAGTAGGCGATCTAAATAAAACTCTTATAGTCATGGATTTGATATGTGTATGTGAGATTATTTATTTTCTATCATCCCTTGATAATTAATTTCCTGAATAGGAGTAATTTGGAAAGTTAATATGAATTGTTGATTCTTTGGAGATATAAATAATTAATTGATGATTAAATCATGGAATAAAGGGTGATTCCCAATTAGATATTATATTTGTATATTTCTTTTTGGGTTAAGATATTGTAATTGAGATATTTAATTGGTTGTGTTAAGATAATTTATTAGGGGAAATTAATTATGAGGTGATTTTGGTCTGTGAAATAAAATTAATATTTAATTAATAATGTCATTGGGTTTTGATTAATGATAATTAATTATGAGAATTAATTTTCATAAGTTGTGATTTGATTTGTATTATTAATTTTTAAGAATTATTTATTTATCAAGATAAGTATTTACTGAGTAATTAATTGATTAATTAATTAATGGGTGTTGTACATAGTTAATATTTGGTTTAACTAACGGTCTTTGATATGTTTAACTAATAATTTTTTTAGTAATGAAATTATTTGGTCAATTCTTTTGAAATAATGAATGATTTAATTGATTGAAAATGTGGGTCCTAGATATAGAATACTAGACCGATTTAGATGTTGGTACTAGGACATGGTGTTTCTCCCCAATAGGTAGCCAAGCTTTTGATGTTTGGTGATAGACCTGGTGATCTACACCAAATGAGATTTGGGGTACTTTAAATGGAGTTCAATACCAAATGAGATTTTGGGTGCTTGACATTACGTTCAACACCAAATGAACAAAAATAATGAATTATGACTGAAATGGGAGAAATGAATTGAAACTAGGTCTAATTTGATAATTAAAAAATAAATTATAATGTGATAACTATTTAATTATTAATTTTATTTATTGATTCATATAATTGCATACATTGTCTTTTGACTGGACTTGTTTTAGACACCATTGGTGGTGTCCTACTGATTTGTACTCACGCCCAGTTCAGGCTGCCTGATTAGCCCCTAAGTAGACATTGTTGTTAAAGTACATGATAAGGGCAAGACCCTGCGATATGTTTCTATTTGGAAACGGAGATTGGGTGAGGTAAAAGGATATGGTTTGGGACACTTTATAGAGTCTTTGTGTATATACTTTCAATTGAATTGTAGAAACATGGCCCTTACATTGTCACAACATGTTTTCCCTTTCAGTTGGGTATTGTATTTTTTATTTTGACTATCAGGTAACACTGTATTTATCTAGTTATTTATATGAATCCAAACTTGTTTATTGTTTCCTTCTTCCATTGATGTCTTACTCTGATAAAGGAGGGTATAGTCTTCTCATGACTCACACACCAGACCCTCACTGATAATCGGAACACTATAGTGTATGGGGAGGTCCGCTTGAGGTCATCTGACCAGCCGGATTAGGGAACCATTTAGTGTCACCCATGATGGGATGTTATAAGATGTTGGGGGAGGGAGTACCTTTTATAAATGGTGATAGGGAAACTTCATGGAAATTACAAGGAAATTTATAAAATAAACCAAAATGTTAAAGCCATTTACCTGGAAAAATAATATAAATTATCCTATATTTTATATTGGGAATTATATAAATTAATTATTCCCCTAAAATAATAGTTTTATATATTGGTAGGTCATTTTAAGCGTTATCATCTTTGTTTAACCCCACAGTAAAAACCCATTTTTTCAATAAACATTATAAATAATATTTACTGTTTTCAATATTTATTTTGGATAAAAATAAATTTTACCATATTAAATAATATAAATTATTATGATTCCAAATATTTAATAAATTTTCAAAAATTCCTTCACATATGTGGAAAATTTTAATTTAAAATTAATCATGCAGATGTAACGAGAATGCAGGTTTTCCAAGATAAAATGTTCAAAAGGACATAATGTTTTTATATCATAATTCAATATGGAAATGATTCCAATCACCAATATTGGATTAAAATATATATTTAACTAATTTTACATTAACACTAGTTAAAAATATAATTTCCCTCCATATTTTAATTAAATAAAATTATAGTATTCAATTAAAATTCTGTATTTTCACTATTTATTGAAAATTATAATATTAAAGAAAAATTGAGAAATATAACTAGAAGCTAATTTTGATATTTAGATTTAAAAAAATATTATTTTTTTCAAATATATTCACTAAAAACATAAAATTTTAATTTTATATTATATGGGTAAAGCTTGAATAAATAATCTTTTAGAAAGAGTATATAATTTCCGAAAACATTTCATTTACTTTTCAATTGTTGTTATTTTATTTATAATAAATAGATAACAATAATTTTTATAAATTATTTATTTCTATTAATAATCAAAATATTAATAGTTAGGTTATAAAGGTATATTGTATTATGTTCTATTTTTTCATAGTGTTGCGTGTGCCGCTGGCCATTGAAGAGATTAAATTTAAAAGAAATATATTTTATGCATTGTTTAAGCTTGATGATGCATGTCACATATGATATCGAATACAATTTTATTCATTTAATCTTTATAACTATTACAAGGGTAAATCAAAAACTAAATGGATACTTTATGATGTACCATTATGTGAAAAGAGTCGTAAATGGTTTTAAATTTTAATTAAATTTAACTTTTTGTCAATAAAGTATGTTGGGTTCTAATGTTCAAAATAATATTTTAAGAAAAATATTTTTATCCAAATAAATTTTTTGATTAAATACAATTTTTTAAAATTTATACATTTTTCCTACCATTATATGAATATTATAAAAGTGAGAGTATTTTAACATCAATATTTTTCACTATTAACTCAAAATTAATTATTTTCAGAAAATTACAAGAAATTCAAACTAATCCAATTATGTAATTATTATTAAAAAATGATATCCAATTTTTTTGAATAAATTTATATATGATGTAGGAAAAATTTATAGTATTTATAATCTAAATGAAATACAGAGCATTTTGAAAAAAAAATTGAATCATAAAATGTCCTTATTGCCATTCTAGGAAAATTACCATGTTTAAATGAATTTCATTATTTTTTTATTATAATATCTAAAACATAATTAATATCATTCATAAATGTTGATAAATTTAAATAATTAATTAAAATATGTCATATATTTATAACAATATTTCATTCGGATTAATTTCACTATTAACCCTCAATTGAATTTATTTCAATTTTGTAAAAATTAAATACTAGGGAATTTATTTTTTACATGTTTCAACATTATTTCAAAATAATTTTTTTTCATTAATTCACTTCAATCCCAAGGTATGGTAATAAAATTCACATTAAATTATAGTAATTTAATATATTTTCATCATAATTTTATCATACTTGTTTCATTTTGAGAAAGATATCAAATAATTATAATATATTTAATGATAAATATATCATAAAATTTTTGGGTGTTACATTATACACCCCTAAAAATTCTTTTTCTATCAAAATTACATCACTCTCATGATAAAATGGTATACTTATTCTTTATCATATCATCAGGATATCATGTAGATTCCTAGAATTTCATATTTCTCTAATGAAAATTAACATGGTGAGTGTTCTTTTCGATAAAAAATTCTCTATATGATCCATCATTTCTACCCGTTTTTATTTATATTAAATATCATTATCCAATTTTGTAGCCTCTGAGTTTGTTACATGTGATGGATTAGATGTTTACTTCTAGAGGATAGATATATAGATCATTTCATGAAAATAAGAGAGATCTGATGGAAGCACTAAGTGACAAACCATCATCCCTTTGTGATCAAGAATTTCAAAGGTATCAATATATCTTGGGATGAAAAGTTCATATTTTTCAAATTTCATAACATTATTTCTTGGGGAAAATCATAGGAATACCTTATCACCAGTAATGAACTCTATATACAATCACATATTGTCATTATAACTACTATTTTGATTCATAGATGAACTGATGTATCATTTATTATCTATAACATTCTCTACTATTTCCACTGCAAGCTCAATTCCAATATATATTTCTTTCACCAAGATTATCCTAGATATTTTTAGTTCTTCACTTCATTCCATGTTGTAATATATAAGGATACATATAAATTGCAAATTAAAAGATATTATTGAAGGAAAATTCCACCAATGGGAGGTATGATCCCAATAAAATTTTTAATCCATATATTAAGATCTCAGTGTATCTTCAAGGGTTTGAATAGTCCTCTCCGACTAAACATTATTCAATGGAAGACATGTATTACTAGATCAAAAATTTATATTCAAAGTATGTCATATAAATCTCTATAATTTTGAGGTTGTTATTAGATCTCATTAATTTTTAATCAAATTTGGTACTCCATATAACCTTACATCATCATTTTTGTGTAATCATGAAACTTTTATGAGATATAAATCATCATGATAGTAACGAAATTTACTGAATTTATAATTTACTCAACTACAACAAAATTATCTTTATTACCTTTTAATGTTTTGGTAATTCTTATAATAAATTCTTTCAGTACATATTCATATTTTCATACTAGTATGGGTAATTTTTGTAACATACCTTTGGACATATTCATCTCAAACATTATTTATTCACACCCCAAGTACTGAGATACATAATCAAACATAACCATTTCTTTTTATATCAGCTGAAATTATCTTCTATATTTGTATGCATATTTGTTTATCTAGGTTGATTATTTAATGTTAAATAATGAGCTTCAACCATGAACTCTTTCTAGTCTAGAAATTCTGGTAAATATACATTGTTCTGTAAAATTATCATTCCATCAGAAACATAGTTTAACTCATAAATATTATCAAACTTATTTTTAAGCACTGTCTCACCATTATGTGATTATTTAATGTTCACAATGATATATATTTAAGCATGGATATGAGAAATATAATATTTCTCTACTTCTTTCAGTATTTCATGGTCTATAATTGAAAAATCCCAATATATTGGATCTTTTTTCCTTATCATAGATAATTTTTTAATATCCTTTCATCTTAGCACATAAGTCACAATGTTTCCTCCCATATGGTGGTAAGGTAATGAGTAGTCATAATGTTAAATTATCTCCATAAAAATATATGGTGTATATTCAACTGTCTTCTAGAGAGTATATACATTAGAACACTTTGGCGAGTAAATATCACATGTTTCCCAATAAATATAGAGAATAAATATTTATTTTCTCATCAAATTTTTATGATTTATATGTCTCTATAATCATCAATTTACCTAAATATCACATCAAACTATTTTTTTAGTACAACCGATGAACCATTTAGACAACTCCCTTCAGATAAATTATATTAATACACTAATGAAACAAAATCATAATTTTAGGTTCAATGATAATATCAGAATTGTACCTCGCATGTTTTATAAAATGTTTCTCATAGGTTTTAAAGGATTTATCTTATATAAAAATTGTCTCAAGGAAATAATTCCTTATTTTAATATTAATTACAATGGTAAACTACATCATGAAAAATAACCACCATAAATAATCCCACTCTATAGAGTAAATTTCTTCTAGTTTCCTTATTTTCTTACAAAGATTTGACCCTTGATTTGTTTCACCATCCAAATTATCAAAAAATAAATTTACTTTTTCATTTTCCCATAATAGGATAACGAAACATATATTTTATGTGGTACTAATCCATTTCCAAAATATTAGTTGATCTATAGTTTCTCTAAAATATAGTTGATGTTTCCTCGTGAATGAATTAACAATACATTATTTACTCCTTTCACATTTATAATATAAAAAATATTCCATGATTGAGATTATTTTTATAATAATATACATAATATTTTACATTTTATCTCCTATAAAAAATAGTTTCTCAAGAGAAAATTCAATGCATTTTCGATTACATTTAGTGTTAACATGACTCCTCCTCATTCCAGCCATTGAATATATCCAAAAAACATAGTGTTATAAATAATAATAAATGTGAGAAATAATATTATAATCAAAAATATTTTTAATGATTTATAAATCATGAAACATTATTCTAAATCTCTGAAACCTTAGGTTTGATCTAGATAATCCATGATAATTGTCTAAACATATCATATTGTGTCCTCAGTTTTCAAATGGGTCCAATTTCTGGGTAAATTTGAACTTTTCAGATTACTGTAAGGGGCCAAATTTAGATAAGTAATCATTGAATAATTTGAAAAATTAAATTGATTTATGATATTTTATTTAGATGAGTTTTAATGTATATTAAGTGTCTTGGAGGTCTATTTTTGTTTCAAGAGTGTCCATCTTTGAGAACCAATTTTAAAGAAACATGGAACTGGGAAAATGGTTAGGCATACTATGCACAACCTATGCACTCCATCTATAAGTGTCAATCTAAAATCATAATGTATGTGATGCCTAGATTTCCTTTTAAATATACCTATATTTGGGGATTCTAAAAAAATACACATGTGTGGTTTGTTTTAGTGAAACCCCTAATTTATTAATACTTTTCTTAAACCCACAATTAATATTAGGATGTGTCAATGAGCATGCAGTTTCCCTTTTAATTATTTTGATCTAGGTATGATGGTTCTAGTTGATTTGGAATGTCCTATCTTATTTTTTTATATAATAATTAAAATTTGGATGTGAATAAATTATTTTCTTTGGAACATGGTGGGTGTGGCCCAAAATACATGGGGTGATGTTGATCACTGGGGTTAAGAGGATGAGGTTTTTAGGCTAAGGACATGGTCCATGGTATTCCGGATTGTACTAACCATAACAATTGAGGCCATGTGAAAATGAGGTTTGGAAGGATGGTGATGATGACTTCATGTATCGGTGAGGAAGTTATAATGTGTAAATTAGTTTTCCCATTGATGTGTATTACGTATGCTTTGTGATTACCTCTCCACATGATTGAACAATAGTGTTGTAGGAGTCTTCTTCACACATATATGGATTTAGTTGATGTGGTATTGAACAAACATCTTTTGTGGAGGCCTTCACATATGTTTTGGATTTGGTGATGGTTCTTACCGTTAGTTATGGAAATGGTTCTACCCATAGAAATATATATATTATGGAGAGTGGTACGATCAGATGGTGGATGACTCTCACCATTGAATTCATGGGAAAA
This sequence comes from Viscum album, assembly GCA_963277665.1. Taxonomy (NCBI): domain Eukaryota; kingdom Viridiplantae; phylum Streptophyta; class Magnoliopsida; order Santalales; family Viscaceae; genus Viscum; species Viscum album. Next base: position 643,714,582 of record OY728140.1, read on the forward strand.
TTTTTTGGATGATGGTAGTAAAATCCTAACCATGGGTTAGGACATTAAGTTATTGATTAGATTGTGTTTTAGCATTCATTTAAGGATAGATCTAACCATTAATTATGATTTTGGCATGTTGATCCGAAAGTGATTATTCAAGAGGATGTTTTAGGGACTTTTATTTTTTTTATTTTAACATGAGAACTTTCCCAAAAGTGAAAGCCGCTTTTATTATCAAAAAATAAGGGCAAACATACAAAAGTCTAAAGATAAGAAGTTTACAATGGTCGCTCTGAATAAAAGTGAGAAGTTCATCAGGGATCACATCACACCATAAGAAGTCAATGCCATTGATGCCCTTATTTGTAGGACCATCTGCCATTGAATTCGCCTCCCTGTAGACATGAGTGATGAAATATTTCATGGATGAAATATTATCCATGCACTTGGTCCACCGATTAGTAAGATACCAAGATAGATGAGAGGAACCATTATTAAGGGCGAGAACAATAGTGGTGGAGTCTCATTCAAGCCAGATATTCTTCCAATCACGTTGATAAGCATGCTCCACCGCTGAAATAATACCGAACATTTCATCTTTGATAGATGAGACAAGGATTCAAGAACCATATAAACAGCCAAGGAAAACCCTGTTGTGATCTCTGAAAATGGCACCATAGCCAGAGGGACCGGGGTTACCTCTCGAGGAACCATCGGAATTGACATTAATCCATCCCACAAAGGGGGGTTTCCAAAAAAAACCCCAAACATACCGTGGGGGGTGAGTTCTACCCCTAACACCAATCCTGTTGAGGAAAGTGAAATCATGGATCTATTTTGAAGAGTAGTGCTTCAATGGCGGCCTGGAGTCCAGAACAGTAGCAAGAATAGAAGAAATAGTATCCACAGCAATGAATTGGAAGCTATCGTGGAGAACATTATTTCTTTCGGACCATACGAAGTGAATTAGTTCTTCTGCAGCAACCTGAAATAGACTCTTGAGAAGGGGTTAGAGCGCAAGACCCTTCTAACTAATGATTTTCTCATGAATTGAAGAAGCCCAAGGGAGGCTCACTTCAAAAATATCAGAAACGACTTTCCACATTGAAGAAGCAGTGGTGCAGCTTAAGAAGAGATGATTGATGTCATCTCTGTGTTGATGACAACGCGAACATCGAGAACCCAACGAGATTCCACATGCTTAAAGAAAACAGTCTGTGGGCAGCTTCCCATGTGCTAGTCTCCATACAAGAATGGAGCGTGACGGCCTGATAAAATTTCAACTCATTATTCCAAACCACTTCAATTCAGGAGATTTACAATTAGAGTTCCTATAAAATAAGTTTTATATTAGGACATCATTGACAGCAGGTTCCCAATCCCAAAAATCATCTTTGGATGATAAAAAAAACTTCTCCACAGTGCGAACAATGTGATCTGGTAGGTTCTCCATACTGCATAGCTGGTCCTTTATAAAAATTTCCAGATTCAGGTTATTTTCCTCACCCAAAAGATAGTTAAATAGGTGGGTTCCATTCCAATTCCCTTTCCAAAATTGGAGAGAAGATTCCCTAGAAAAAATCCATCTGGAGTTAGAATCAATAGATGCAAAGACAAACTTAAAAGCAGGCTACACCGAGGAGCAGAAGTAGTTGCAGCTTTCTGTCTTGAGTTTATGCAGAAATCTTGCTGGGAGAAACCCGTGAGGTTCATAATTACCATTCATGAGCTTCCAAAAAAATAGGCCAAAAAAGATTCATTAAAGTGTCCAAGAATCTTAATGCCTAATCCCCCCAAGTCATAAGACTAGCAGCACGAGTTCCAAGAAAAAGTAGAAATCTTTCTTTCCATCATGATACCGCTCCAGTAAAAGTTCCTAATTGAGATATTGATTCTTTTGATGATAGAACTAGTCCATTTATAACCCATAAAGGAGTAAATAAACTTGGAAGTAATAACTAATTTCACCAAACAAACATGGCCATCCATGGATGGGGACTTTCCCTTCCAGGAAGAGATTTGCCTTTAGATATTGCTAAAGATGTCAGAAATGTAGCAGGCCTTCGGTCTTCCCCAAAACAAAGGAACCCCAAGATAGATAAAGGGAAGAGATCCCTCATGAATTCAAAAATCCCTGATAATTTCCATCTTCCTATTGATAGAGATATATCTTCCAAAGTAGACAAAATATTTTCCCCAACTGATATCTTGGCAAGAGATTTTTTCTTAACGCATTAGTGCTCTCTTGATGTTACTAATGTTTCTTTTGTCCCCTTTAGTGAAAAGAATAATGTCATCAACATACATCAAATGTGTGGGAGCCAGAAGATCCCTACCAGCGGAAATTGATCTGATTTTCCCATTTCCATCCATGATGAAAAAATGCCTACTGAGATAGTCCTTAGTGATGGAGAAAATAATTGCAGATAAAGGGTCACCTTGTCTAACCCCTCTAGAACAATCAAATAATCCTTAAAGATAACCATTAAGAAGAATTGAAATGTGAGAAGAGCTTAAAATGGCTTTGAACCAGGTAATAAAAACACTATAAAAACCAAATTAGGAGAGAACACTACAAATAAAATGACAACTCATCGTGTCAAAAGATTTCTTAATATCAAGTTTGAGAGAAATATTTCCACCCCTTGCAGGATTCTTAAGAAGGTTGACACATTCAGATGCAGTGATAAGGAAGTCATGGATTGATCTTCCTTTAATGAAACAAAAATGGTTACGAGACACAATTTTTCAAGCAATAGGAGAGAGTATATTTGAATGAATTTTGCTAATGATCTTGAAAATGGTGTTACCCAGGGCAACTGGTCTAAAAAGATGAATCTCATTAGCATTCTCCACTATGGGAATAAGGTAAAGAAATTGATCATTTATCACTTGAGTAAGAGAGACCCCTTGGAAGAAATGAATTATCAATCTACATACATCAACATGAATGATATCCCAATAAGTTTGGAAGAAGTAGTTTCCAAAACCATCTGGTCCGACGGAGCTTTCAATTTTGAGGCTAAAAACAGCCTCCCAGATTTTATAATCCAAAGGTATAGAGGTGAGAGTGGAGTTTTCAACTTGAAGAACAAGCCTTGGAATAATACTCTCCTCAGGACAAAAAGTAGGGGATGCTCCATTAAATATATTCTTAAAATAAGAAACAACATGTTCTGAGAGGTCCCTCCTATTACCAATGAGGTGACAACCATCCTTGATCAAGGAGAGAGGCCTAGAGACCTTCCTGATTTTCTGGAGCGAATTAATGAATTTTCAGTTTCTATCGCCATCCTTCGTCCTCTTAACCCTAAAATCATCGCTTTTCAAGGAATCTTTAAGGATGAGAAAATTATTACGAATGGATGTCATCTCAACTTAATCCATGAGATTATTAGAGAAATTTTTGTGAGTGCTGGCCTCTTGAGATTGATGAAGCAAGGTCTGAAGGGATGAAATATCAAAGTCAATACACCTGAAACAGTATTTGCTCCATGTTTTTATGTGCTTCTTGAGGGTTTTATGCTTGATAACACAAGCATAGGCATACTCTCTACAATAGACAGAATTCCAGACTCTTTAGAGAAAATCCACACAGCCATTGTGAGTCACCCATGCTTTATTGAACCTGAAGGGAAGAGGGGGCCTAGAGTCTCTGCCAACAAGATTAACCAAGATAGGGTGGTGATCCCAATTAAGTCTTGGAAGTTTTTAATAGGAAATAGAATACCCAAAGTCCAAAGAGGCTTCATTTACAAAGGTTCTATCGATTCTACTAACAAAAACCCTATTTAGAAATATCTTGTACCAAGTATAATTTTCTCCAACTAGGTTAACCTCAATGAGCTCATTACTTTCAACAACATTTTTAAATTCCCTGGAGGAGATAGAGTTAGTCATAGCTTGCATCTTCTCATCCGGATTCAAAATAGAACTGAAATCTCCCAGAATAATCCATGGTCCAAGGATAGAATAATTTAGAGAACTTATATCCATCAAAAAACATAAGCTTCTACGGTCCTGGTACTTGTTAAAATAATAAATTAAAGAGCAGGAGTGGTGAATACCAAAAAAATCAAATTCACAGGTGACATGCTGCTCAGTTGAGGCAACCAAGGAAATACTGGACAAGGAGGAGTGATCCAAGACCTAAAGACTCATAATTTCAGAAGATCATCTGTTGGTGTCAATAAAATGGAAGCCCCGCAATTCTAGGTTGGAAATGCTGGAGGAGAAAATGATTTTAGGATCAGACAGTCCTATGAGGATAGGTATATGTGTCTGAATATCGTGCAATAAGGACCTAGTGGTGTCTCAATTGGCCAAACCATGGAAATTCCAAAATAAAATCTTCATTTGAACATGAAACCAGTGCTGGAATCCCCTTTCTTATTTTCCAAAACCTTATTGCTGCCTGATTTTGGATGTCTCCCCGCTTTTCTTTTAGGAATGGGGATCCCTTCAATAAGATCATTAATGTTTGGGTTCCCCCTTTCTGGACAGGCAGTGTTGTCACTATTAGTGAGAGACGTCACTACACTATCTAGGTTGGATGCTATGTTATTGAAACTAGAATCAGGTTCAATATGTGCTGCAATCCCACTACTGGGGATGCAGGATTCAACCTCTGGACCAGTAATCTCATCCGGATTACCATAATCCACTACTCCGGATGCATCAGGTAAGAAAGAAGGGTCCCTAGCAGTGGGATCCAAATCCATAACTTCCATGACAGGGTTAGGATTCAATGTATCCACTGGGGGGACACATGGATCCTTTGAATATTCAAGACTGTCAGCAAAATTGGGAGTTGTTCCGTCACCATAAGTTCCACCATCTGGGATGTGAGATGGGGGAAAAACAACTTTCAGTTTCACCAATTCATGGGGACCCGCGATATTGCATTCAATGTTGACCCCTGCAGAATTAATACCTTCAGATGGGGTTGTTATGGGATCAAGTAAATTCTCACCACCTTGAAGTGAAAGGAAAAAATAACTAATGTTTTGGGACATCTCCTGTGACATGTTAAGATCATCTGTATCCACTTGTAAAGCATAGACTAACTCAAATATTTCTTTTCAAAGGGTAGAATTCTGGTCCTGATCTGTCGAGAGGGACATCCCAATGGAGTTGAGATCCCTATCTCCAGCTTTGGTAGGTAGAATGGACAAGGTATGATTCCCTTGATCTTCCTCCTCAGAAAGATCAGCCAATGATTCTTAGGAGGGATGGAACTGATCGTGGATTTATCATTATGCTCCGATATTGGCCGAAGTAGGTTTTACACTACCTTGTGGTAGTTCAAAAAGAATAAGAGGGTTTTATATTTTGATTCATATATGTAGTTACTATTTTTTATGAATACAATTCTATAAATTTTCATATTATATAGGTATATTTTGGTGCTGTCTTACTGAACTCATTATCATTCCTTACATGTTCCCCTAGGTATACATTTAAATTATATATTTTTTATATAGGGTAGGGGATCAGACACTAGGGATGGAAATTACTGATCCATGATGCACCATAAGGGGATTTGTTGTTTGAAAAATGGACAAGCGGGTTCATTTTATCTTGATAGACACAATTTTTTTCCTTTTGATTATATCCTTATATGACCATCCATAGAAAATGGACCATGAGGTTCAAAGGTGTTTCTTTTTTGTATAAAAATTTTATATGTGGTAGCCTAGAGACTGATATAGTAATAGATAAGTAAAGAGTTTTTTAATGGGATCATACATCCCCATACATGGTGGATTGAACAATTTTCCAATGGTGGGAACTTGATGTTATTCATTTTATTTTTTTATTGATTGATTTCCACCTCATGTGGTGGACATTTGTGTGAAGAAATTTGATTATGATATGTTTACACTATGACCATTATTGAGTGGGAAATATTTATGCATCATTATTAGAAATTTGGTTTATATGATATGTTTATATTCATTTAATGTTCATTTCAAACCTAGAAAACATAAAGAGTTCTTGGTGGTTTTAAAGTGTAAAAAAATGCTAAAGAGTTTTTCTTATATAGATTAATGGTGGAATTATACACAAAAAACATAGGTATATGTGTAATTATGGGATATATATATGTAATTTTATTCTTATATGGAATATATGTTCATTAATCTAATAATTTAGGTAGGAAAAATATTGTTGGTTAGTCGTTCAAAATGGTATGGCAAAACAAAACAAAAATTTCTTACCATGTTTTTTAGGGAATTCCACTCAGCCACCCTAGATTGATGACACACAATGAGCATGATATGTGATACCTATCATTGAAATATATAGTAAAGTCACGAATGAGGCTATATGATATGTGATATGGTGAGTTAAGTATGTGGAAGGGTGTTGATATGGGCTTCTTATTATATTTTTACTTATTTTTAATAAAATTAATTGGTATTTTTATTATTAATCATGGTGTGTGGTCTTCAGTTTTATTCCATCTAGATAGATTTTTTGGGTGTTTTAGGTGGGTGTAAATGTTCTTACACTAGTGTATCACCCATATATTTTATATCATGTCTTTTTTTAGAAAAATTAAATCTCTTTGATAGCTTACATTGTACGTTACACATAACTTAAATGAACTGAAAAATAATATTATTAGTGCATTACCATTTTAAAATAGCCATTAAATTTGAGATTTTGAAATTAATTTACAATATTATATAAGATATGAATTTCGTAATCAATAAAAATTTATTAATTCTTTGGAAATAAATGAATATTTTTAAAGGCATATTATTATTCAATTATATGTTTTCTTCAAAAAACAATTCTTATTTATTTATATAAGAGAATAAATTTAATAGTTTTTTTAAAAAATATATATAAATTTTATAAAATTAAATTAGTTTTTTGAATTTAGAATCATAAATTTATCTTGGGGTGTATTTTTGGGAATTATCTAAATAGGATTATTTTTCAACGAGTTGGGGAAAACACTAGTTTTTATTGAAAACAAAATTTTATTTACAATGTAAAATTATGTTTTGGATGAGTTTTATATTTTTTTATATCATTATGGTTTAAAATAACCCTAATTATGGGTTTTTAATAGATTTTATACTTATTATAAATAAATTTTATATTTAAATATGGATTTTGTTTCTAAAAAATAGTTTCCAGTGCAATTTTTAGGTTTTATATAAAATTTAATGCAGAAAATTATATTATTTGAATATTAGAAAATGGATTGAATATTTAGGATTAAATTTTAAAAATTAATTAATATGTTATTTATAATTTTTATACTTAAATAAATATATCGTGGTTAAAATGATTTACCTCATTATATATAGAATAAAGTTTTGGGTAAATGTTATAATGTAAAAGCACAAAATACGAATAAAATGTATCAGTAAATGGGTGGTTGATGTGTTTCACAACCCTAAAAAATGACTAAAAAATAATTACCCACAAAATTATGTAAAATTAATTCCATAAAAAAATTTCTTTAAATACAAAATAATCATTATTTAATCACTTATAGGAACCCCTCTGAGATTATAAGTACCCATATCCCCTAATCGCCACTACACATAATATAGATCGACTAAAAACATTCCATTTATATTAAAACATTATTTACCTATTCTATGAAGGTAATATTATTCCATTAATCCTAGTTTCCCAAACAGGATATAAAAAAGGAGGATTCTTTAAAATATCATAATCGTCATTACAAACTCTTTCAATTTTATTTCCTCTTTTACTTCCACTAAATTTATTTTAACAATTTAAAATCAATATATACATTATCATTATTTAATTGATATTTTATTGTTATTATGTGAAACCCATTTTTAATTTCTTCTATAACATTTTAAAATCCAAAGAAATGCTCTTACATACATACAGATTTCCATCTCTTTGTTGAAGTGTAATTTTTTTCATCGTCACATTATATGGATGGTTATGATGAGTGAAAAAATGGATATATATGATAAAATGACATAATATTGATTCTAGAAATGAATATATCATCCACTTAATTACCATTTCAACCCTTTATAAATGATATGATCACACGTGCGAACATACAACTTATCATATCCATAAAGATATTAAATTCATTTTCTATTATCAAAATTCATAAATGGTTCTAAAAATGTATTCAATAATTAAATATTATATATATATAATTCATTATAATTCATTATATTAGGGATTTATGACCTTCTTCAGAGAGCTGGGCCTTTTATGCACAAACAAGCATGAGAAAAAAAGTCAATTAACACCAGAAATAGTGAAAAAAGTGAAATATTTTTAATGAACGAGTGGTAATATGTTATAAAATATTATATAATATTTTATAATAAAATAATGTATTTTATAAATTAATATTATTACTAGAACTATTATAATTTATTCTTTATCAATATTCATGTATGTACTACCTGAGGTAATGTAATTCTCAAATCAATTTCAATTCATTGAGTTAAACATTAACTATATTGATTATGTCATGTTAAGATTATGCGTGAAATGAATTTATATTATATTATTTTGTATTCATTTTTTATGTATATTTAGAGTGGATACACTAAATTGATTCACTTGAATAATCCTCACTTAAATGATATGATCAACATAAGGGATTTTTATCTCACTTTTATTTTTGTAGGGAACATGCCATATTCACCACTTGTCAATTTGGTGTGGTGTATATACATCACATCATTTGTGTTTTATGAAGATTCATATTAATTTTATTTTGATTTATATATCAATATATTGTTTTTTATTTAATGGGTCTTGTGATTCAAAATGTAACGATGTAGTAAGGGATTATTTAACAATCACATTATTATTCAGGATTGATTATATTTAAGTATCAGTTGGAGAATATTTGTCTTCTATATCCATGTATTCAAAAAAATCAAAGACATTTTCCTTATTTTACTATAATTTCTTAAATTTATTTTTAACAATATTTCAACATTTATAAAACATTTAAAAATTAATCTTTTTATAGTTACCTAAACAAGGAGCTCTATGACTTTTTTGAAAAAATGTTCTAATGGATTGATTTTTAACATATCTACAATTATTTGATTTTCCCACTATCATGAAACCTTAATTTCTTGAAGAATCAATTAAAATATTCCTAGGTTCTTTTAAAAAATGCTTTTAAATATTATTGTGAATATATTATAAAATAATGATGATTATAAAATAAAAATTATATTATCCTCAAGAATTATTCAAAGTCATCTTCCAAAATAATATTCCATCTAATTATCTTTATTTGGGGTTAATTAATAGGTTTTTGTGACATTATAAATGGATAACATCCTTCACTTTATTTATATAGTTTATCTTTTTGGTAAATGGATGATATATTTATGAAACACATTTTTTATAAGGGATATGAAATGATGTAATGATTATGAAACACATTTCATTCCATGGTGTCCAATATGAGAACTAATTTATGTTATTGTGAAACATATATATGTGGTTTTAATTATTATATGGGAAATAACTATATATCCATCCAATGCATTGGTTAAAGATTTATATCCCATGAGATAACAATGGGAAACATGTCTGTGGGATTCATCCACTATTGGAAACATGTGTGTTCTTATCCAATATGGGAAATATGTTTTCCTTGATACTATTTTGATGGTCTTGGATGTTAACCTCTACATATGAAATAGTTTTATGTATTTATTATTATACCACACTTTTATTTCAAGAGATCTTGGATCTTGAGTGATTGATGATGACTTCTTACTCTTTTGTCTATGTTTACTAAAATTATATTGTTTATTCAATGAATCACATTTAAATCTATTTTCGGTTGGGTATGAAATTCATAAGATATTTTTATGTCCACATATACGTAATACTAATTTAATATTTCATGTGATCTTGGATTGATATATGTTATGTTTATACATACTATGAATCTTAGATTACTATTTTTATGTTTCATTCCTAGGTAATAAAGAAATGTCTAAGTGGGGTATGCCTAAGAGTAGTACAATGTTAGAAGATCATTGTGGAAGACATTGAAGATCGATTATAAAACAAGATGATTTTATATCTAATCTCCAATAACACTCCAAAATTACCATTATGGTTTTGATAGTGTTTTTATTTATTAAATATTAATTTAAATATAATATATGTCTATGAAAATAATGGGAGATTACAATAGTAATTATAGAAGGAAATTTGTGTAGAATTTTGTTAGAACACATATAAACAAATCATGGTTATTGGACTAAGTTTAGACTAAAATAATAAATAATTGATAAAAATTATGAATGAAGTAGGTAAAAAAAAATTCCATACTATAAGGTTTCATGATTTATACATTATCTAAATTATTTCTTTTTCAAGATAAGGTGGTTATCCATAATGATTATTGTTTATCACGCTACTCCTTATAGTATTATTAAATGGATATAATATGAATAAACCATGTTAATGTGGGCTATTATGGGAAGTAAAATGAATACCCTTAAGGGAATCCAAACTATATGAGAGATGAAATGAATAATCCTACAGCTATTTTCAAACAAATATTTCATGAAATGTATAATGAAGTGTTTCCCAATAATCAATGGAGGAAAAAATAATGTTGAATATTTCTTGAAGAAACACCCAACTTAATTTAGTGTATCTTCTGATACACTAGTGTATGATCGATGTATAAACACCATTGAGAAAAAAATTTATATTCTTCAATGCTCGGGACATGAAATATTTTCCCTAGTTGTTTATCTTTTGGAAGGAAAATTATATCAATGGTGAAATATTTTACAGAATATCAAGAAAGATGTAGATATTAAATAAATGTAATGGGATGAATTTAAAGATATATTCATTAGTATGTACTTCCCTCATATTATATAAGAAAATATAGAGATTGAATTTCTTGCAATGAAGAAAAAGGATTGTGAAACCATTTTTACCTATCAAGAAAATTTTACAAGGATTTCAAGGTAAACAAATGGATTAATTATTATCAATGAATGTAAAATTGATCAATTCATTGATTTCATAAAACAAGTAATTTTTTAGGAATTTCCTAAAAGATACTCTAGTGGCTATGAAGAAATTTTTTGATGAGAAATCAAAGAAGAGATGGAAATTCAAGATTCTGATTGTTAAAATGATTTTGATAAGAAAAAAATGATCGAGTTTCATTAAAACTTAAAAAAACACATGATGAAAATCAATTATAGTCATCTGAATTTCCTAAACATGGGAAGAAACTTCAATAGAAGTATTTTAATTGGGATGAGAGGTACATAAATGTGGAATGACTGGTCCAAAAGCCCATGAATGACAAAATTTTATTAATGGTCCGACTATTGCAATTGATAATGAGAGGATTCAAACAAATGTTCCACCCTCACTATATTATTCCACATAAAAAGAGTTTGGTAATTATTCAGATAAATGAACCAAACTAGAGAATAATGTGGAAGATAATCCACAAAAACCTCTGAACATAATGGATATAGGGAATTATTATGCAATCATGATAGATGAAGTGAATCATGATAATTACGTCTCCCTTTTCTCCAATTCTTAGTTGGGAGTTTAATATTTGATTCAATATCTTATTGTTCATCATTTAGAGAAATTTCATGTGGTTATATCCTTTAATATATATTCTGGAATATTGAAATCACACATTATATTTTATTCAAAAAATGATTAACCTATGAATCCAATGAATCAATTTTTTTTAAGATAACACATTTTATAAGGAATAAAGGGTTAATATTTTTTTTAAATGTTTATGTCTCCCTATAAGATTACAATAAGATTTTTGGATTCTATCAAGGGTTTATATGTTGATGCCCATTTTCAGTTTGTTACATGATTTGGGTTTATCATAATTAATTTCAATTTTTAGAGATACAACCCTTTTTTACATGTGAAACAGATATTAAAAGGGGAAATCATTTACACATTTTAAATATATGATTAAAATTATTGGTATACTTTAATATCTATATTATTTTTGGATTCTTATGAAATTATGGGTTGTATTTAATCACCTTATGAATTTATTAACTTCATTAAAATAAGATTTATCGGTGGATTTACTTAGAATAATATATATTAAATAATTTGTAAATTTACATGGATAACCATATTCAATTTTATATGATTGGGATCATAGATTTACCTAGATGTTTTACTAAAGTCCTCAACAAGATATTGATATCGATTTATGTTTTAGTAGTATAAATATTATTTAGAAAGATTGTCAGTCTGATATAACAATTAAAACTCTATAGGATGCACTAAAAAATTATTCTATTTATTTCAAAGTTGATTAGGATTAACCCTTCAATCTAGTTATTCTTTTCATAGAACAATAGTATTTAATCAACCATTTTGATGGATCCATATGAACCCATATATAATATACAAGAATGAAGTTGGAAAATGAATATTTTAGGGACCCGAGGAAGATGATGGGATATTAGATATGGTTATTGTCATTAAAAACAAATAAGGATAGAAAAAAGTTAAAAGATATGTTACCATAATAATTTTCAGAAAGACCTTGAAATTGATGTGGGTAAGGGAAACATTCTAGGAATTTCTATATTAAATACACAATTAAGAATTAAATCATTGTTATATAAGTCTCATTAAAATACATGATCATATATGGGGCATTAGCTAATCATTTTATACTTCTACCAAATCTATCTGAAGTTCATTATGTGTCCCATATATCTCACATGAGGAAGTATATTCATGATCCTTCAAATATAATAAACTCATTGACAATAATTATAGAGTAATATCTTTCTTATGACGATTAAGTGGCATATACTATGAACTTTGGATATAGTTTTCTGAAAAATAAGACAACACACCTAGTTAATGTTTTAGGGGAAAACCACCATTTTTTGGATGTTATATAGGAACATAAAGATGTTATCATGGAGAGGAATCATAATTAGTTTATATCTGTGTAACTGAGTCCACGGTAAAAAAATAATTTTAAGGGATGTAGAATGTGACCCATGATTTTACGGTATGTCCCTCTTTCAATAATGGTAATCTCATCAATAACTTACAGTTCATGGAACATTGAGTATAAATAAACTCCAAAATGTTATTATTTTAAATAATAATAATATAATTTAGGAATTAAATTAGTTGTTATGAATAGGATTAACTATATTATGTGAAATATGAATTTTATGTTTATTTCAATTTTATTTATTCTTATTAAATAAATACAAAAGTTTTTGTAAAGTCATTTTATCCATCAAATATATGTTTTACCCAAAAACATATTTTATTTTTTCTATATGAAAATAAATATATTTAATTTTTCAATCCTTTTGAAAATTTATTTGACAAAATTTACATCATTTTGGAATGTAAGATATTAAAATTACCTTAGGGTTATTTTTTTTAATTTTTTGAAGATGTTATTTTTTCAAATAATAGTGATAAATAAAGGTTTTAAGTAAAAATGAATTTTATTTACAAGATAAAATTTTATTTTGTATTATTTTTAATTTTTTATGAGTAAATTAATATTTAAAATAATACAATTGTGGTTATTTAAATATATTTTATACTTCAATTTAGTATAGAAATATATTATATTTTAAAATGGATCTTTTTTGGATAAACATATTTTTGTGGAATTTTTCCAGTTTAATATTAAATTTGATTTGGAAAAACATATGATTTAAATTTTAGAAATTGGATACCATATTTTTACTTATAAGATAAATATAATTTAAGAAGCTCTTTTTTATTTTTATGCATATAAATGTTATCATGTTAAAAAAATATTTACCATTGTGTATGAAAAATAATATATTGGGTTAATATTAAAAGGGAAATATTAAAATACCTAAACAATAAAATATTAAATGGGTTCTTGAGGTGTTTGAAAACCATAATTAATCATTTCAACATTAATTATTAAACAACATTTTTCAGAATTAATTCTGCCTAAAAGTCGCTAACTTTAAATACAATGTAATCATTATTTACTCCCTTAAAACCACCCATCCTCAAGTAAAACTCTCTACAATCCATCCTCACATCTACAAACCATATATCTCTACCACACCCTTCCCATTTATATTTCTATCATCCTTACTATTTTAATGGGGCCATTTTATTCGAATAAAGTGCTACCCAGTTGTCAATATGAGGTGATCTAACGGATCATTCTTTAAGAGATGGTAATGATCTTTACTAACTATTTCTATTTTATTTTTTATTTTAATTCTTGTTAATGTGTTTAATCAATTATAAATTAAACAAATATATTATCATAAATGTAATTATTTTTTATTTTTTTATATAAAACCCATTTTCCATAACTTTTACATCCTATGAAAATTCAAAACATCACTCATGTATACACATTGCTTTCCGTCTCCACATAGAAGTGTGATTCATTTTTCCTTATCAATTTACATGGATGGTTATAATGATTTATATAATTGGAATATATGATAAGTATAAAATTTTATTGATTATGGTAATTAATATAACATTCAATTCATTATAATTTCTACCATTTTTAAATGATATCATTAGTTGTGCCAATGTATGTCTTGTCATTTCCACAAAGCGATGTAATTAATTTTCTATGTTCAAAAATAATTAATTCTAATAAAATTGTTTTCTAATGATTTTATATTTTATATATTACAATAACATACACAGTTAAATTATGAATATATATCCTTTAAAATAAGACTATTATATCCTGACAAAATGTGCATGAGAAAACACGTAAAATAACACTTAAAACAGTGAAAATAATGAAATATAATTAACAAATAGGTGATAAGATGTTTTAAAAGGATCATATAATATTTTAAAATATAAATAAATATTTTTTAATTTAATACCTGTTTAAAACCAATGAAATTGAGTTTTTAGCATGTTTCTATGAATTCAAAAATTTGGTTAGGAAATTCTTAACATAATTTCCTTTCATTATCTTAACATTTTACTTCATTGATTTTGTCATGCTATGATTATATATGACATTAATTTTTATTATATTTTATATTATTTTATATTTCTTTATATTGATATATAATGGTTATATATAATGAATTCACATGATTAATTCTCCATTCAATGATATTATATTTTTAACAGATTTTTTATAACTTTTATTTCTGTGGAACACATTCCATATTCACTACTTATTTCATGGGTGTGGTATGTATACACATCCTAAATTGTATTTTATGGTGTTTATTAATATTTTTTTGGGGATCCAAATGTCTATACAAGGATTTTTCATTCATATGGTTGTGATTCAATGATCCCAAAGTGTTAAGGGTTGCATAATCACACTATTATTCAGGATTGTATATTTTGAAGACCCTATTTCGGAATATTCTATTTCTAAGTCAATATTTTCTAAAATGTGATTCAAAAATGGTTTCAAAAATTTCATATAATTCAATAATTTTTTTATCCACATTTTCTTAAAATAAAATTTAAATATTAATCCTTTTATCATCTTCTAATTAATGATCATTGTGACATTTTTGAAAAAAAAAATAACTGTAGGTACCCTATTTTGACATATACATCATGAGTGGATATTACTACCATCCTAGAGCCCTAATGTTTTTAAAAATACTATACATTTTTAAATTTTTCTTTCCAAATAATATTATTTCTATTATAATTGTCTATATTTTAGAATAAAATAATTATTTCTAAATACAATGGATATTTATTTCATGCGATATTTCAGATTAATTTTCCATATAAGATGATATAATTTTATGTTTCATTGTATTTACCAAGGATATAATCTAAGGATACTATCCTTACTATTTAAATGTATGTTTTAAAATTTTTTAAATACATGAAATATTTATGAACCCATTTATTTTCTATGGGATTTTCTTTGATGAAAGGTTAATGATATCCATATCTTCTCATCAGTTTTGATATGAAAACTAATTTATTTTATTGTGGCGCACATATGTATGGTTTTCATTATGTGATGGTTGATACCAATATCTCTCTTCAATGCATTGGTGAAAATTTTATTTCTAATAAGATAAAAATGGGAAATAAGTATATGTTCTTGATCCACTATGGGAAATAGGGTAATACTAATCTATTATGGGAAATAGGTGAGTCATGATCCATTATTTTTATGTTCTTAGTAGCTAAACTTAATATATGAATTTTTTTCAATAATTATGATGTTACCATAATTTCATGAAATGAGATTATTCATCCTGATTTTTTTAAAATGATTTATCACCCATATAGTCAATGATTTCTAAGATGATATTATTTATGACATGAATATTATTTATTATCTATGGAAGGTTTTGTATGAAATTTATATGTTATGTTCATGATAACAAAACCTTAATATTACATTATTATTTAGTATTATCATATATTTATTTCTCTTATATTTATCCTTACCAAGAATCTTATCTCACCCTTTTTTGGTTTCCTTCCATAGGTAATGATGAATTGTATGGGAACGTTAATCCTAAGATTACATTGTTATAATATAATTGTTAGAGATGTTGATGGTCCTTCATAATATAATATGATTTTATATCTAATATACAATGACACTAAAACATTATTCTTATGGCGTGGATAATATTTTTATGTAGTATATATTCATCCAAATAAATAAATATTTATGTATGAAAATAATGGGTAATCAATTTTGGCATCATAGTGGGGTTTATATAATCATGGGAGTTAAGGGTTAGAAAAAATATAATAAAGCCATAGGCATATAAAAAGAAATATAATAAAATCCATATTTTTTATAATGAACAATAATAACCATGGTTAAACCTATAGTCTATTTGAAGATTGTGTCATGATTTATTGATTATATAAAAAAAATTTGAAACAAATTTGGTTATACACTATGGTTATTATTTCTGAAACAATTATTTTTTATTTTTGTTAACTTATAGAACATTAGGGAATATTTTTAATTCAAACTGTAATGGAAAGTGAAATTTTTTACCTCAAAGAAACCTAAATTTTTGGGATCTGGAATGTTTAGTTTTGTGAATATTGTCACATAACATTCTCAAGATATGAATCAAGATGAGTTTCCAAATGATCGAAGGAGATAAAAAATATTGTTGAATTATTCTTGAGTCAATATCCACCATCATTTACTAGTCTAATAATCCATTTTTTTCTGAGTGATTGATGAAAAACATTGAGAAAATATTTCATATTCACCAATTCTTATTAAATAAAATAGATCCCCTAACTATTTACCATCTCGAAGGTGAAGCGAGTCAATGGTGTAATCCTGTAAAAAATATGAGTCATGCTTAAGACATTGAATCCATGTAATGGGATGGTTTTAAGGGGATATATTATATTAAGAAAATTACTTATACTATTAATACATATATGTAGAAATAATTTCATGAACTAAATATAAAGGAGGAAGAATCCCTAGGTACCTATGTGTATAAAATTACAGTTATTGAAAGGTATTCATTTTAATTAATTGTTTGTCTTAGAGTAAAAGTAGTTGATTCATTGGTAGACTAAAAATAATTATGTGAAATGAATTATCTATAAGAAACATCAGTAGCTATGAAGATATTTTTTGATATGTACACAAAGATGAAATGGAAGTTGGATATTCCCACCACACCTATGTTTTTCATATGAAATGAATGTTTCAGTATCATGAAGTCAAAAATTATTTACATCATAAAAAAGAAATTCAAGTCCTCTACATTTCATAAATGTTTGAATAAACTTTATTTTTAGTGTTTGAATAGAACATGGAGGTGTATTAAATATGTAATGGTGGGTCATAAATCCTATGGATGTCAAAATGGGATTAATGGACTAGTTATTACAATAGAGGAGGAGATTACCCCAACTAATTCCCCCATCAACACTATGTTATTTCATGTGAAAGGAGTTTTGTAATTATTCTAATTAATTCCCCAATATAAGGACTAATGTGGATGATTATTCATAACAATATATATGGACAAGGGACTAAGGGAATTTTTATGCAATCAAAATGTATGAGTTCAATCACGATGATTTGGGAACCCATATTATCCCCTCCTTATTTGGGAGTTTCATGATTGATTTAATATCTTATTTTTTCCTTTAAATAAATTTCATATGATTTGTTATTTTTATAGGGTTTATGGTATAATAAAATCACATTTTATATTTTATCGATAAAAGGATAAACATATGATTTAAATGAAATTTTATATATATATGTTAATATCTCGTAGAAAAAATCAAGTGATAATTAACTTTTGGAAGTGTATATGTCTTCATATAAGATAAACATATGGTTATGGATGTAATCAAGGGTTTATGTGTTGAAACCCCTTTTTAATATTACCCATTATGACAATTAATCATTATTAAGACAATTTTATAGAAACATATCCCTTTGATATTGTATGTCTGAAAATATACTCAATTTTGAATGCCTTTACATTTTGGGGACATTTGATTTAAATTATTTGTATCCTTTAGGATTTAACTTATGTTTGATGTTGAGGTAATTAGGGGTTGTAGTTAATTACAATATAAACATAGGACACTTAATATAGAGACAATTTCTCCTAGGTTCTATATTCCATTTTATATATTACTAAGTGAGAAATTTGAATAGTTTACATTATTAGATTTAATATAATTGGTATCTAATGTTTACCTTGATTTATTGGTGATATACTCAAAAAGATCTTGATACATGTTTGAGTTTCAGTACATCATTTCATCCTCAATAAGAAGTTTTTTCTAAGTAAATACTTTAAACACTAGTGGATATACAAAATACATGTTTTATGGATTTCAATAGTGATTGGTATGAACAGATCCCACTAGTTATTATTTCCTAAAATAATAGATTTCACTTAAGCATTCATATGGACCATTATGGAACTTTTTATCAAAATTGGATAACTCAAACATAGTAGAATAATTTTGTAGAAAGAAAATTTATTGATACATGATCAGGATAATTTTATTTCTAAGAATTTTGGATACATTCAACCACATGTAAGGATTACACAAAGTAGAAGGAAATGATAAAATGATTATTTTCAACATGTCCTATAATTTGATGTTGGTGAGAATTTAATTCTGTAAAATGTTATATTAAAGAAATATGGGAAAACTAAACCCTTGGTATATTTTTCCATTTGATGTTCCTAATCATATCAAGATTGTATATTATCGTTTGGTGCTTCTACCGAGTATCTCTTGAGTCCTTTATGTATTCCACGTATCTCACATGAGAAAGTGCAAACCTAATAATCCACATGTACTAAACTCAGAGGTGATACCCCTGGGGAATAATATTTATTATGATTTTTATATAGAATAGATTATGGATGATAGAGATAAAGTTATACGAAATAGAACCACTCTCATAGTTATTGTTTTGTTGTGAAACCTCTAATTTTATGACGTTATGTGAGAACATGAGGGTGTGATGGGGGAGAAAAACTTATATTTTTATATTTGAGTGATGAATTTAAAGGTAAAATTTTATTTTATGGGAGATATAATGTGAAATCCAAAGATTTAATGTTATTCCCATTTTTAAATAAATTTGTTGTATTTGATAGCATAAGTTTTACAGAAACATTGTCTTAAATGAACTACAATTATTATTATTTTAACATGTCTATTATAAACTAGGAATAACATTGTTGCTTGAGAATATGATTTAATAGATTATGTAAAATTTAAATTCCATGTCTAATAAAATTATATTTATTCATATAAAGTTAAAACATAATTTTTAGTAATGTAATATTATTCTATAAATATATGCTTTCTACAAAAAGATATCTCAATTTATTTCTATGATAAAAAATATAAATAATTATTAACACATTTTTAAATTTTTTGATAAAATTTAATTCATTTTTAAAATGATCATATTAATTCTAGCTCAATCTAAAATTTTTAGAATTTTCTAAACATGTTGATTTTCAGTGAATAACGATGAATATAGGTTTTTATTCAAAACTATATTTTACATAAAAGGTAAAATTATATTTTGGATTAGTTTTAAACTGTAAATTTTTTTAAATATAAATAAATAAATTATGTGTTTTTTATTTTATTTTTTACTTTAATATAATATATAGTTATGTTATATTTAAAAACTCATCTTTTCCAAAAAATGTTTGTCGTTGTGTTTTACCCATTTAATATTAAAAAAAAATTATAAACAATCAGTGAGTTTAATTTTGTAAGATAGATTCCATATTTTTAATTAGAAGTTAATAATAATGTAATAAAGAGATTTTCAATTTTATTAATAAAAATATTATCATGATAAAAATGATTTATAAAATTGTAGGGAAATTATTGTAGTAGGTTATAGTTAAAAGGGAAAATCCTAAGATACAAGAAAAGTAAAAAATTTAAATGAGTGGTTGATGTGTATTAAAACTATAAATACCTTCTACAAAATTAATTATCAACCACGTTTTTTGGAATTAATTCCACCAAATGTTGGTAAGCTTTAAATAAAAAATGTTCAATATTTAATCACATAAACCACCCTTAATTGAATATTAATACACCCATTACATCAACAATTTAAGAAACCTTATATCTATACCATAATCTTCCCATTACCATCCATAAAATAGATTCATGAATTATAGAGGTCATGTTCTTCCAAAAAGAACAACCCTAGTGTCCCTAAGTGAAGATCCAAATGATCATTCTTTAAGAGACAGTAATCGTTCTTAATAACTCTTTCAATTTTATTTATTATTTTACAACATATTAATGTGTTTTACCAATTATAAATTAATAAATACAGTATTTTTAATTTAATTATATGTTATTATTTTTATGGGACATCAATTTTCAATCTCTTATCAATCCTATGAAAATCGAAAACATCGTCTGTGCATACATATGAGTTGTTATCTCCACATAAGAGTATAATTAATTTTTCATCATCAGATTACATGGATGGATATAATGAAATAATTAATTTTATATAAAAGATAATAATGACATTATATATATTCTATAAATTAATATAACATCCACCTGCATACCATTTCTACTATTTTGAAATGATATCCTCACTCATGTGTATATAAGACATACCATTTCCATAAAGCGATGCAATTCATTTAATTGCTATAGAATTCAAGAATAATTCTGAAAATATATTTAATGATTAAATATGATATTTATAACGTTAATGACATTATTTAAATTATGTTTATATATTTTATGCAAGATAATCTAGACTTTCATGAGAAAACAAGCATGTGAAAACCAGTCAATTAACACCTGAATCAATGAAAACTGTGAAATATTTTTAATGTCCTGGTGGTAAGACGTAATAAAAGGATAATGTGACATTGTATAAATATAAAAATAGTTATATTATAAATTAATATTATGTTTAAACCCATCATATAGTAGGTTAGAACATGTTTTATGGAATTCCAACATGAGGTAAGAGAATTCTTAACTCAATTTCATTTCACTGGGTTAAACTAATAATTCATTTATTATTTCACGATATGATTTTGTGTCAAAAAAAATTTTATCATATTATTAATTATTTCATCTGGTTTTATCTAGATTCTTATTGGATACATATAATCTATTCTTTTTATTAACTCTCACATTAATGATATACTTTTTGAATGGGATTTTCCTCTCACTTTTAATTCTTTGGATCACATAAAATATAAAGAACGTTTTTCTCTATTATGGTGTATATAAATCCAATTAATTTTCTTTTATGATTATTCTTAATAAGTCTATAGGTATTTAATTATCAAAATAATGTTTCTTATATCAATAGTTTTATGACTCAATAGTTTCAAAACATGTGAGGGTTAATTTCAAAATCTAATTATTATTCAAGTTTGTTTATATTTAAGCATCCATTGGGGAATATTTCACTTCCATATCCATATTTTCT
Source organism: Viscum album (assembly GCA_963277665.1). Lineage (NCBI taxonomy): Eukaryota > Viridiplantae > Streptophyta > Magnoliopsida > Santalales > Viscaceae > Viscum > Viscum album. Next base: position 643,736,537 of record OY728140.1, read on the forward strand.
AAAAAAAATTCAAAAAAAAATTCTCTATTTTACAATAATTTTTTAATTTTATTTTTACAAATATTTCACATTTATTAAAATTATTTAATAGAATCATTTTTATCATTTTATAAAATGGATCTTTGTGAATTTTCTGAAACAAAAGTACAAATGGAATATTTAAGATCCCATATTTTTATAGGTGAATAACTCTTTGAGGTTTTTATTTATACCATAGTGGTTGATTATAGTACATTAATGTGGGGCCTTTGTTGGGTAAAAACTTATTTGGGATGTATAGATTTTGAATCAATGGAGTCCAGATATAAACAAGTTAAATGTATTTGTGATTCTTTTCCATGATTTGGATGGATTTTGAGGGTTTTTGGATTTGTAAGTTAGAAACTAGAATAAAATATTTTTCCAAGGAATTTAAAAACCATGTAAAGGTGTTACACCACATTTACATTACACCAGACACATTTCAGGAAACTAGTACAGGGTGGGAAATGGTTACACATCATGTAAACCATTGACATCATGTGAAAATAGATCAATATAAATATTAACCTGAGGTGATGGTTTTTTACAACATCACTTTAAAAGGAAATAAAAAATGTTTATATAGATTACATGATGGGTATTTATCATGATATTCAGTTTCAAGTGGGATATATAGACAATTTTTTTTCATTTTTTTCATGCAAGCTCCACCTACAAACCCTATATAATCTCATTGTCATTTTAGATCATCATATTTCATTTTAAATATTACATTTGAGAAAATAAATCCCTTACAAGTTATTCTATTTATGTTTTCTATTACCCTACATTATTCATGGTCTTTTGGGGTTTAATACCAAGGACTTTGTCATTGTTGGTTTGTATCTTCATTAGTTATGAACAAGGATACCACTATTGATCATTTGTGCCATCAATATTGTTGGTGAATCCTATTTGAATAATTATTTTTTCATCAGTTAAATGTAGGGGGTCTATACCTTAAAAAAATGTTAGATTATTTACACATTATATATAGTATTGTAATTGTACCAGCATGATGTGAACCTAAATCAAATAAATGATGGATTAGAGTTTTTATGTGGAGTCCCTTTAGATATAATTGATATTGAACTAGATTATGGATACACTTTAGGTGAGCTATACCTGAAATATAAATTTGATTAATAAAAGATTAAATTGAGTTTGTAATGTCATGGTATTTGGGTTATTTCTTCAAATAGATTAACTATTGTCGTGGCTTGATTATTGAAATGGATAAAATGCTATTGGATTACAAACAAATAATAAATGAAAATTTTAATAGAACGTTAAACGGTAATTTAAATAATTAACGACTATAACTAATGATTTGATATTAGGATATATATATTACCATGCCTATCGATTTATTATTGTAATCAATATAAAGTGTTCTATGTCAAGTTATTCATGTTTTAATTCTTATATATTGATCTTGGCCTTGAAACATCGGCTAATTCTTATAAACTGACCTTGGACCTAATATATGGTATAATGATTATACATAGGGCTTGGAACTAATATATGTTTCAAGGATTATATACTCTAATGAACCATGATTGTTAGCTAAAATTATTATATAACATGTTTGATCTAGATCTTTTTATATATACCATTGATATAAGGTTATGGATGGAATGGTTGTGAGACATTATTAGATATATTTTGGAACGGTGTCAATGTAGGTTATGATTTTCCAAGGATACATGGTTAGATTGGCATATTTGTGAGACATGATTATAGATACTCTCTCATGGTCCTGATGTAGTATGATGTGGTATTAATTTAATTTATAAATTAATTAACACATCAATTACAACATTATTGTGTGTACTTATTATTTGACTGGCTATGTTTTGACATGGTTTTATCGGCCTACTAAGTTATAATAATTCTTTATTTCAGATTCAATTTAGTATCTACGATGATGACATGGATGTAGGTTTGAAAAAGGTTAATAAAAGTTTCTATTTATTGTTGCTTATTAGGGGGACTGTAGATTATATATGGGACTATCATGTGGCGCCTGATTGGTAAATTCTGACTCCTTATTTTAGTCATATTTACTTTTTTTGTATTACTTCTATAGTTAAATTTAGTTACATTCCAAAATAAAAAAAAATGAATACATTTTTATTATTTTTTATGTATCTATCATTTTTCTATTTTCTGATATGTTTTATTTTTCCTTATTTATACAACATGATATTTATTAAACATGATTATTCTCCTATGTTGAAACTGTATAACCATGGGTCATAGTCTCCCCAGTTTTCTTATCATGCACCTAAAACTATTTGGAATCCTATGGAATATGGGTATGTGTACTAAAGGTCTCACAACCTACCCTTCTGGCCATGTAAGGATGTATCATATCAGAGGAGGTTTCAATACGGTGTCATAACACACTAAAATAATTTTATTATTTATTTTCTTTTTAGTAAAGGTATCATTTAAACTAATATGTGTTGAGACATTGAAATGAGAATGTTCAAAGAAGTACACAACACTCTAATCGGGGAAAATATGAGTTCCCTTGGATTGGGTTTATGTTCATAATGTTTTCCTATAAAAAACGTTATTTCACCTAGTGTTATTTACATGTTTTGTGAATTTTTTATTTCCTAATGTTATTTTTTGAGATGTTTACTTGTACCTCAATATATAATGAGATGATTATTCATGCATCATTATAGGGACATAGGGATATATAATGAAATTCAGTTTTTATGATACGGGAATATTTATTCCTTGTGATATATAATTTCCTATTGAAATGTGGTATAAGATACCTATTGTGTATGAATAAATAAATAAATAAATGTATATGCCTTGAAAAAAAATAATCTATGTTATGATATATCAGGAGGTAGTGGTTTTATATTATTTTCACCTATTTAGGATGACAATGATGATATACAATGTTCTAACAAGTTTTTTTATTTTATAAAAATTTCCACCTCTTTATCTATAACTTGAACAATATGAGAGTGGAAATTGGAATGATCATAATGTAGTTAAATTAAAGATTCCTATAGATATTGAAAAATAGATGAATTTTCAACTTCACAATTAGTTCCTAGGGGTCATGTGATCCATGTAAATCAATAATTTTTATATAACAACCCAATCCTAAAAAACATAAACATTACATAACATTATTTGAACACATAAACCAATATTCAAATAATCTCCAGATGACAGTGTTAGTCTAGTTCCATTGAAATCATGAAAACATAAACAATGGTACATTATTGAGCTACATTATCTCCAATGTCATTATTATTTAGTAGTAAAATTCATAGAAAAATTAAAAGAAATACATATATTCATAACATGGGGAAGGAAACATAAAATTTGGTGATCTGAAATGCTCAGTAAGGGTAAAAATGGGTGACATATAAGCATAAAAATGAGAATATGGCAATAAAAACATGATAAAATTTTATATGATCATAACTTGAAAATCATATGATTATAAACATGAATAATGAAATAAATACTATATGTTAATAAGGAATTTATCATATGAAATAAATAACTTAATCCATTAAATTTTAATATAGAAATAATACAAGGAATTAGGGAAGACACCTAAGCATAAAATATAATTTCAATAGTAGTCATCGAATTGTGGCCAAGGCCATCTTTGTATTATGGGTTCATTCCCTATACCATCTTGGTAGTAATGTTTCACTCCAATGGTCATATTATTGTTATGAGTTCACCCATATACCATCTTTGTGGTCATGGT